>LR778276.1:50174713-50190418 GCA_902810595.1 Coregonus sp. 'balchen'
TTTTTAAATTTTTGGGAATTTTGGGGCCCCCTTTTTTTTAAAAAAAATTTTTTTTGCCCCCCCTTTTTTTTTTTAAAAACCCCCAAAAAAAACCCCCCCCCCCCAAAAAAAGGGTTTTTTTTAAAAAATTTTTTTTTTTTTTTTAAAACCCAAAATTTGGGTTTTTAAAACCCCCCCAAAAAAATTTTTGAAAAAAAAACCCCCCCCGGGGGCCCCCAAATTCCCCCCCTTTTAAAACCCCCCCTTTTTTTTTTCCCCCCTTTTGGGAATTTCCCCTTTTTGGATTTCCCCCTTTTTTTTCCCCCCCTTTTAAAATTTTTTTTTTTTCCCCCCTTTTTTTTAAAAAAAAATTTTTTTTAAAACCCGGGTTTAAAACCCCCCCCCTTTTTTTAAAGGAATTTTTTAAAAAAAAACCCCCCCAAAAAATAAAAACCCCCCCCCTTTTAAAGGGTTTTTTTTTTTTTTAAAATTTTTTTTCCCCCCCCTTTTTTTGGGGTTTTTTAATTTTAAAAATTTTAAAACAATTTTTAAATTTTTCCCCCAATTTTTTTTCCCCCCAAAAAGGGGCCCCCCCCTTTTTTAAAATTCCCCAAAAAAATTTTTTTTAAAAAATTTTTGGGTTTTTTTTCCCTTTCCTTTAAAAATTTAAAAAAAGGGGGAAAAAAAAAAACGGGAAAACCCCCAAAAGGGGGGGGGTTTTTAAAAAAAATTAACTCCCAGCCATATCTTGTGTGATTAACTCCCAGCCATATCTTGAGTGATTAACTCCCAGCCATATCTGTGAGTGATTAACTCCCAGCCATATCTTGAGTGATTAACTCCCAGCCATATCTTGTGTGATTAACTCCCAGCCATATCTTGTGTGATTAACTCCCAGCCATATCTTGTGTGATTAACTCCCAGCCATATCTTGTGTGATTAACTCCAAACCATATCTTGTGTGATTAACTCCCAGCCATATCTTGTAGTGATTAACTCCCAGCCATATTTTGTGATAATTCCCAGCCATTTTGAGGATTAACTCCCAGCCATGTCTTGAGTGATTAACTCCCAGCCATATTGAGATAATCCAGCCATATCTTGTGTGATTAACTCCCAGCCATATATTGAGTGATTAGCTGCACCATCGAGAGCATCCTGACTGGTTGTATCACTGCCTGGTATGGCAACTGCTCGGCCTCCGACTGCAAGGCACTACAGAGGGTAGTGTGTATGGCCCAGTACATCACTGGGGCCAAGCTTCCTGCCATCCAGGACCCCAAGCCATAAGACTCCTGAACATCTAATCAAATGGCTAGCTAGACTATTTGCATTGCCCCCCCGGGGGCCCACCCAACTGGATAACGTGACCAGATCAACTGAGTTGATCTTCCCACTGTACAGTCTGAGTTGATCATCCTGTTGTACAGTCAGAGTTGATCATCCTGTTGTACAGTCAGAGTTGATCATCCTGTTGTACAGTCAGAGTTGATCATCCTGTTGTACAGTCAGAGTTGATCATCCTGTTGTACAGTCAGAGTTGATCACACAAGGCAAATGTTACCCTAACATTGTGAAGCAGAGCTCAGATTACTAAGAGTACAGATACCATATCTTAATTTGAGCCAGTTTCACACAACAGGAAATGTGAATTGAATTGTTATGTGGATTATAATTAATGGACATTTATTGTAGGGGTTGCTAAATCTTTCTTTAGACGCAAATCCAGTCTGGAATGCTTAAGTGGAAATAAACTTTAGAAGCATTTTTAAACCTTGAATACACTACAGGTTTGCATTTCAATTCCTGCAACAACAGCATGATCAAATTAAGATACGGCATCTGTAATTCCCGACTATCATGAGAACTGATTGAGACTGTGTGTGTGACTTCTGAAGATATAGAGTCACATTCTGGTAAAACACGTTTAGAAAGGAAAGAGAGACGAAGAGAACGGAAGTAGAGACGGGGAGAAGTGGGTAAAACGTGTAAAAGTTTATTTGTTGAACAGAACATCTATCTTCCTGAGCGGCAGGGAATGCCATCTGAACTCAAATTACATCAGCCATTAAAATAAAAAATAAATTAACACAAAATCACAGACAGCGGGACTGTAACAGGTCTTTAGGGAATAAGATACAGTACAAAACAACTGTATTCTCCTTCACAGGGAGGAGTTTAGTGACCTTGGTATTAGGCTTTGGCAGTATCCCATATATACTGAATACCGGTGTATTTGGAAATAGCCACTGGAATACCCCAATACCGTTGAAACTATTTATTTGACATTTTCAAAAATATACAAATTGGAATATTTGTAGCTACTTTAAGTAAATACCTCCAGTCAACTTGTGTAATACGTTAGTAGATAGAGAAGATCGCATTCTTCATTTCACCTACTTTTTCATTATGCAGTTTACCGGTAGTCCCCAGTCACGTGGTGTTTGTTTACAAGCACACAACGACGAGAGACCGGGAGACCGGAGCCTTGTAAGTCACTCACTGTTATTCAGCACACACCAGGTGATCTAGTTACAGGATGGAATTCACAACTAAATGTTTGCCAGCTAGATATCTTATAACTATTAAAGTAACTGTCTAAAATTAGCTAAAATGCTCTGCAGTTGTGTATCGGTTTGCTCATTTATTAGCTAGTTAGCTATCTAGCTAAGTGCTTAGCTTCTTCCAAAATCAAGCTTCACTTGGTAACAGCAGAGAATCACCTAAACTAGCAAGTCTGTTTGTTTGGTGACCAAGGCAACTACTATAGCTATCTAGTAAACTTGCTAGCTACTTTAGCGGATGTTGAACACATTTCTACTGTCAAATGAACATATTTCTAGCGGCAAATGTGTTAAATTATAGCCATGGTATAAAAGGGATATTTAATCTCAGGGCTCTATGCGTTCTCTGGAATTAACTCAGCTAGCGAGTCGTGGAACACACCTTCCACGTCGTTCATTCTTTTCCATAAAACGCATAGCCCCTCGTTGATTATCCCTTACACGTTAAGGTTAACTATAAGAAATCTAAGATGTGTCAAATAAATTATATCCAGCTCAGGGCTCAAGCTTTGCTTTTGGTTTTATCTCCCGAGTGGCGCAGTGGTCTAAGGCACTGCATCGCAGTGCTAACTGTGCCACTAGAGATCCTGGTTCGAATCCAGGCTCTGTCGCAGCCGGCCGCGACCGGGAGACCCATGGGGCGGCGCACAATTGGCCCAGCGTCGTCCAGGGTAGGGGATGGAATGGCCGGCAGGGATGTAGCTCAATTGGTAGAGCATGGCGTTTGCAACGCCAGGGTTGTGGGTTCGATTCCCACGGGGGGCCAGTATGAAAAAATAAAAAATAAAATAATAAATGTATGCACTCACTAACTGTAAGTAGCTCTGGATAAGACCGTCTGCTAAATGACTAAACTGTAAAAATGTAAAAAATGTTTGCTAACTTGCTAGCTGAGTAGCTAGATGTCAAGATGAAGATGATTGGTTACAGCAGAGACCTTCTAGCCTGGGTACCAGTCTCTTCAGCTAATCCACTCCCTGTACTCCTTGACATTGCCGAAGAGACTGGCCTTTCTGACATTTTCAAATATGAACATTCTATCATTAATGAGCTTGAGGAGAACAGAGGAGTTGATCCTGATTGGATAACCCCTCCAATCTATCCTCCAATCACAACGATTATCCAAATATTGTAACTGTCATTTTTTTTTTCTCTCCACACAACACATTGGTATCTAGTTGCTAAGCAACCGTTTTTTGTTTGTCCAGACGAAACCAGTCTGTTAAAAGTTGCTCGCTCACTTCTAAATTGTCAAACTAAATACATACTGCAATTCCAACCTCAAAACCGCTTTGCTTTGAATTTAAACCTAAAAATACAAGAACTTGCCTAGCTAACAGCTAAATGTTTGATTTTGACTTTGATTCAATTTTGTCATGGAAAACATTAATGTTATTTCTAACAACCAATGAGCAACTCCGCCATAAATCCAGCTGCATATTGAGCGTTGAGATTGCCGATGACATGGAGCCGCAAGGAGTGGAATTTTAGCTAAACAGGTACCCAGACTAGAGACATTCAATCCCCTCCTGGATCAAGATCCCCGAAATTGTTTTGTGCGTCCCCAAAAAACAGAAAAAAACATTATTTATTTGAAATAGCTCCCCTTGTGTGCACTTCTGGTAATACTGTATACCCCGGTATGGTACAGAAACGGTATGAAGATCTGGATACCGCCCAACCCTACTTTGTGTGCATCTCAAATGGCCCCCTATTAATTTTAGAATGCACTACTTTTGACCACAGCCGAATGGGCCCTGTTAAAAAGTAGTGCAATATAAAGGGAACAGGGCGCCATTTGGGACCCACTCCTACCAGGGCACCTGCCTCACAGAGCTGGCTGTCACAATGGCCAGATTCCAGGCTCACTACATTGCAGACGCCTGCCAGATTTCACAACACTCGGATTGGTGTTTAACGTACCAGCTAAAGCCACATCATATGATTATAGCCATCTAACGCCCGACTGTGCGGCCGATGATTTAGCACACAACCATTGGTTGATGTTAATGCAACGTCCTGGAAGGCGACCATCGTGTCAACAGTCATGCCACTAGTGCTACTCGTTGGCCACAGAAATAAACAACGTATCACATACAGATGTCTTTTAAAAACCTTATAGTGTAATGTACAGGAATCTAGTGGCCGGGCAGTTTAGATATTCCTACAAACTTTGCTTCTGGCCACTGATTGGTTGTTTAAAATGTTTGTTTTGTGTTTTTTTTTAAAGAAAGAAAAAAGGCACGTGAAGAGAGTGGCTGGCTGTGGAAAAGCTTTGTCACGTCAACTACAGGACGGACACCGGTTGTATCCCAAATGGCATCCTATTCACTACCTAGTGCCTACTTTAGGGGAGGTGGGAGGGGAGGTGGGAGGGGAGGGGAGGGGAGGGGGGGGATGTCAGGGGAGGTGGGAGGGGTGTCAGGGAGGTGGGGGAGGGGAGGTGGGAGGGGGAGGGGGAGGGGGAGGGGTGTCAGGGGAGGTGGGAGGGTAGGTGGGTGGGATCTCAATAGTCTAACGTGGCTTCCTCTCCTTATCTCCTGAAGAGGAGTTTCCCAACTCCAGTCCTCCAGTTCCATCAACAGCACACGTTTTTGTTGTATCCCTGGACAAACATACTTCATTATACAAATTTAGGGCTTCATGATTGGTTGACAAGTTGAATCAGGTGTGCTTGTCCAGGGCTTAAATAAAAATGAGTTCTGTTGGGGTGTTGGGGTACTGGAGGACTGGAGTTGGGCTGATGGGGGGTACTGGAGGACTGGAGTTGGGCTGATGGGGGGTACTGGAGGACTGGAGTTGGGCTGATGGGGATACTGGAGGACTGGAGGACTGGAGGACTGGAGTTGGGCTGATGGGGGTACTGGAGGACTGGAGTTGGGCTGTTGGGGGGTACTGGAGGACTGGAGGACTGGAGTTGGGCTGATGGGGGTACTGGAGGACTGGAGTTGGGCTGTTGGGGGTACTGGAGGACTGGAGTTGGGCTGATGGGGATACTGGAGGACTGGAGTTGGGCTGTTGGGGGGTACTGGAGGACTGGAAGACTGGAGGACTGGAGGACAGGAGTTGGGCTGTTGGGGGTACTGGAGGACTGGAGTTGGGCTGTTGGGGGTACTGGAGGACTGGAGTTGGGCTGTTGGGGGGACTGGAGGACTGGAGTTGGGCTGTTGGGGGGTACTGGAGGACTGGAGTTGGGCTGTTGGGCTGTTGGGGGTACTGGAGGACTGGTGTTGGGCTG
Source organism: Coregonus sp. 'balchen' (assembly GCA_902810595.1). Taxonomy (NCBI): domain Eukaryota; kingdom Metazoa; phylum Chordata; class Actinopteri; order Salmoniformes; family Salmonidae; genus Coregonus; species Coregonus sp. 'balchen'. The sequence goes on from LR778276.1 coordinate 50,180,495, forward strand.
TTGGGGTGTACTGGAGGACTGGAGTTGGCTGTTGGGGGTACTGGAGGACTGGAGTTGGGCTGTTGGGGTACTGGAGGACTAGAGTTGGGCTGTTGGGCTGTTGGGGGTACTGGAGGACTGGAGTTGGGCTGTTGGGGTACTGGAGGACTGGAGTTGGGCTGTTGGGGGTACTGGAGGACTAGAGTTGGGAAACACTGTTGGGGTACTGGAGGACTGGAGTTGGGCTGTTGGGGTACTTGAGGACTGGAGTTGGCTGTTGGGGGTACTGGAGACTGGAGTTGAGAAACACTGTTGGGGTACTGGAGGACTGGAGTTGGGCTGTTGGGGTACTGGAGGACTGGAGTTGGGCTGTTGGGGTAATGGAGGACTGGAGTTGAGCTGTTGGGGTGGTACTGGAGGACTGGAGTTGGGCTGTTGGGGGTACTGGAGGACTGGAGTTGGGCTGTTGGGGGTACTGGAGGACTGGAGTTGGGCTGTTGGGCTGTTGGGGTGGGTACTGGAGGACTGGAGTTGGGATGTTGGGGGTACATGGAGGACTGGAGTTGGGCCTGTTGGGCTGTTTGGGGGTTACTGGAGGACTGGAGTAGAGTTGGGCTGTTGGGGGGTACTGGGAGGACTGGAGTTTGGGCTGTTGGGGGTACTGGAGGACTGGAGTTGGGCTGTTGGGGGTACTGGATGACTGGAGTTGGGCTGTTTGGGATCTGGAGGACTGGAGTTGGGCTGTTGGTATACTGGAGGACTGGAGGTTGGGCTATGTTGGGGGGTTAATGGAGGACTGGAGTTGGGCTTGTTGGGGGTACTGGTAGGACTGGAGTTGGGCTGTTGTTGGGGCTGTTGGGGGGTACTGGGAGGACTGGAGTTGGGCTGTTGGGGGGGTACTGGGAGGGACTGGGAGTTGGGCTGTTGGGGGGTACCTTGGAGGACTGGAGTTGGGCTGTTTGGGGATACTGGAGGACTGGAGTTGGGCTGTGGTGGTACTGGAGGACTGGAGTTGGGCTGGGGTACTGGAGGACTGGAGTTGGGCTGTTGGGGGTACTGGAGGACTGGAGTTGGGCTGTTGGGCTGTTGGGGGGACTGGAGGACTGGAGTTGGGCTGTTGGGGATACTGGAGGACTGGAGTTGGGCTGTTGGGCTGTTGGGGGGTACTGGAGGACTGGAGTTGGGCTGTTGGGCTGTTGGGGGGTACTGGAGGACTGGAGTTGGGCTGTTGGGCTGTTGGGGGGTACTGGAGGACTGGAGTTGGGCTGTTGGGCTGTTGGGCGATACTGGAGGACTGGAGTTGGGCTGTTGGGCTGTTGGGATACTGGAGGACTGGAAGGTGTGCCTGTTTAGATGACCTCCCTGCTGTTGCGGATGGCACAACACAACACCATACTGAAGATCATCCCTATAACCTAGAGAGAGAGAGAGAAAGATGTCAACAATGTTTTGGCTTTCATACCATGTAATGTATCTTCTCAGTCATGTTGAGATTGGTCGACTACTATTGCTTTAATGTATTGTTATTCTCATTAATATTGTTGTAGTTGCTGTTAATGGTAATCCCATTTCCACTACTACTATTATTATTGCTGTTGGTCCCACCATTTTATGTTATATGTATACTTTGACAATGTAAGTAATTTCACTTGCCATGTCAATAAAGTCTACTGAATTGAAATTGAGAGAGAACGAAAAAAGGAAGGAGACATTCTTAGAGAGCAATTTAAAGTAGTGTGTGTGTTTGTGTGCGGAAGAGAGAGAGAGAGAGGTAATGTGTCTCCCCCAGTCCTGTTCTCACCATGACTCCAGCGATGCCGATCCCCACATAACCGATGATGTAGAGTTTACTGTTGAAGAACTCCTTGATGCCCACCTCACAGTTCTACACACACACACACACACACACACACACACACACACACGTAAGAACAAAATAAAGATTTAAAAGGAAAGTTCCAATCTTTAGCGATGATGGCTATCTAGGTAGTTAGCTACTGTCATTAGCCCCACCTTGGTGTCAGCTGGGGCCTCGGGACAGAAGCTCTGGGACGTCCCACAGCAGTTCAGCTACAGGGGAGAGAGGAGGGAGTGTGGATGTGGATGCTACCATGGTTACGGATAGTCCTGAATGAATCGTGAATAATGATGAGTGAGAAAGTTACAGACGCACAAATATCATACCTCCCAAGACATGTTAACCTCTCACCATTACAATAACAGGGCAGGTTAGCATTTCTTTTGGGGGGGGGGGGGGGGCTATGATATTTGTGCATCTGTAACTTTCTCACTCATCATTATTCACGATTATCTGTAACCATGGTAGCGTCCACATTAATGTAGAAGTGTTTAGAAATATATTATATTCTTATTTATAACAAAAGTGACTCCAAAATGACACAATATATTTTTTACCATTCATTTCTATTGGGCACCAAATAATCTGAAACACAACCAAAACAAACAGCAAATGCATCCAACAAGTTTGTAGAGTCACAAACTTGATGTAGTCATTGTGTGCTGTGAATATGGGACCAAATACTACACTTCTTAATACTTTTATACACATGTAAGTTAATTTGTCCCAATACTTTTGGTCCCCTAAAATGGGCGGACTATGTACAAACAATGCTGTCATTTCTCAACGGTTCAACAGATATGGATGAAAATACCCTCAAATGAAAGCTGACAGTCTGCACCTTAACCACATAGTGTATCATTTCAAATCCAGAGTACAGAGCCAAAACAACAACAAAAAATGTCACTGTCCCAATAATTATGGAGGGCACTGTAAATTGGTAGTTCTACTAGAGTTTGGTATCATTGAAGTCAACAAGAAGTCTTATGCTATGCATCTTTTGTCGTGTGTACTATTGTTTGTATGCATAGTTTTTTTCACCAGACAAAATGTTAATGTACTTACAACTTTGTGGTAGGAGTTCTGTATCATTGTGCTGTTGTTGTCGTCGTTGTAGGATTTGACGTAATAGTTCTGGACATCTTTGATAATCTGTGAGAAAATAATCAGACAAGACCATAAAAATAAAAGAATGATAATCATTATCTTCTGACAGGAGTTGTCACGCTATCTGAAGTAAGACAATAAAAGACAGTTGGGACCACAATGGCGTCACCAGTTGTGGTAGGTAACGTGGTGGAGTGGCACGGTGCATCATGGGTACCTTGTCTTTGTTCAAGAAGCCAAACACACCAGCAGCCACCTCCGCGCCGAAGATGATCAGCAGGCAGGCAAAGAACTGGAACACAAAGCAGGTTAGAGTCTACTGTTTCCATGGTTTCTGATCTAGCTTCAAAGAACTGAAACACAAAGACAGGTTAGAGTCTACTGTTTCCATGGTTTCTGATCTAGCTTCAAAGAACTGGAACACAAAGACATGTTAGAGTCTACTGTTTCCATGGTTTCTGATCTAGCTTCAAGAACTGAAACACAAAGACAGGTTAGAGTCTACTGTTTCCATGGTTTCTGATCTAGAACTGGAACACAAAGACAGGTTAGAGTCTACTGTTTCCATGGTTTCTGATCTAGCTTCAAAGAACTGGAACACAAAGACAGGTTAGAGTCTACTGTTTCCATGGTTTCTGATCTAGCTTCAAAGAACTGGAACACAAAGACAGGTTAGAGTCTACTGTTTCCATGGTTTCTGATCTAGCTTCAAAGAACTGAAACACAAAGACAGGTTAGAGTCTACTGTTTCCATGGTTTCTGATCTAGAACTGGAACACAAAGACAGGTTAGAGTCTACTGTTTCCATGGTTTCTGATCTAGCTTCAAAGAACTGGAACACAAAGACAGGTTAGAGTCTACTGTTTCCATGGTTTCTGATCTAGCTTCAAAGAACTGGAACACAAAGACAGGTTAGAGTCTACTGTTTCCATGGTTTCTGATCTGGCTTCAAAGAACTGGAACACAAAGATAGGTTAGAGTCTACTGTTTCCATGGTTTCTGATCTAGCTTCAAAGAACTGGAACACAAAGCAGGTTAGAGTCTACTGTTTCCATGGTTTCTGATCTGGCTTCATCTTGAGCTCTGTATTTTAAGGTGCACATATTAGCCACTAATCTGTAGTTTATCAGTGTGTATATAACTAGCTTATAAGGCCTCATTAGCCATATACTAGGCCTTCACTAAGTGATTTCTGTATGGCATATATGAGGAGAGGTGTGCCCCTTTCTGTCCAATAAGGTCATTTCTGGACTGTTTTTCTGCAAGTAAAAACATGGTCACACTTCAGAATAGGGAGAACATATTAAGGTACTTATCCCTTATTAGTCCCACATTGAGACAGAGTTTTTCTTGTGTAACTTGCTCTTTATTAACATTAATATGCCTTTATTATAGCTAATAATGATGTTATTAAGAATTGGCCAGTTATACATGACTTAATGTTTGAATAAGAAATCACTTAGTTAAGGCTTAATATATATCTGAGACCTAATAAAGGCCTTATAAGCTAGTTAATTACACACTGATAAACTACACATTAGTGGCTAATATGTGCACCTTAAAATAAAGTGTTACTGAAGATTCTGAGTTCAGTCTAGAGCTGAGTAATTATCTAGCTAGCCTGATCCTAATTATCTAGCTAGCCTGATCCTAATTATCTAGCTAACCTGATCCTAATTATCTAGCTAGCCTGATCCTAATTATCTAGCTAGCCTGATCCTAATTATCTAGCTAGCCTGATCCTAATTATCTAGCTAGCCTGATCCTAATTATCTAGCTAGCCTGATCGTAATTATCTAGCTAGCCTGATCCTAATTATCTAGCTAGCCTGATCCTAATTATCTAGCTAGCTTGATCCAGTTTTTTCCTCAGGGAAATGAGACTGGTGTCTGTGTGTCAACTCACCAACCCCAGCAGACACTGTGACTCTCGTACGGCTCCACAGCAGCCAAAGAATCCCACCAACATCACTAGACTGCCTGCTATGATCAGAATATACACACCTAGCGAGAGAGAGAGAGAGAGAGAGAGAGAGAGAGAGAGAGAGAGAGAGAGAGAGAATGTAAAATTGGCTTTCTACCAAATTACTGTACGACAGACCACGTATTCACCCTGCACACCCAAATTGACAAACAAACCAAAACAAAGGCAAAGTCTTCTCATGCTTTGTTGATTTAAAAAAAGCTTTTGACTCAATTTGGCATGAGGGTCTGCTATACAAACTGATGGAAAGTGGTGTTGGGGGAAAAACATACGACATTATAAAATCCATGTACACAAACAACAAGTGTGCAGTTAAAATTGGCAAAAAACACACCGATTTCTTTCCACAGGGCCGTGGGGTGAGACAGGGATGCAGTTAAAGCCCCACCCTCTTCTACATATATATCATTGAATTGGCGAGGGCACTAGAACAGTCTGCAGCACCAGGCCTCACCCTACTAGAATCTGAAGTCAAATGTCTACTGTTCGCTGATGATCTGGTGCTTCTGTCACCAACCAAGGAGGGCCTACAGCAGCACCTAGATCTTCTGCACAGATTCTGTCAGACCTGGGCCCTGACAGTAAATCTCAGTAAGACAAAAATAATGGTGTTCCAAAAAAGGTCCAGTTGCCAGGACCACAAATACAAATTCCATCTAGACATCGTTGCCCTAGAGCACACAAAAAACTATACATACCTCGGCCTAAACATCAACGCCACAGGTAACTTCCACAAAGCTGTGAACGATCTGAGAGACAAGGCAAGAAGGGCCTTCTATGCCATCAAAAGGAACATAGAATTCGACATACCAATTAGGATCTGGCTAAAAATACTTGAATTAGTTATAGAACCCATTGCCCTTTATGGTTGTGAGGTCTGGGGTCCGCTCACCAACCAAGAATTCACAAAATGGACAAACACCAAATTGAGACTCTGCATGCAGAATTCTGCAAAAAAATATCCTCAGGGTACAACGAAAAACACCAAATAATGCATGCAGAGCAGAATTAGGCCGATACCCGCTAATGATCAAAACCCAGAAAATAGCCATTCAATTCAATAACCACTTAAAAGGAAGCGATTCCCAAACCTTCCATAACAAAGCCATCACCTACAGAGAGATAAACTTGGAGAAGAGTACCCTAAGTAAGCTGGTCCTGGGGCTCTGTTCACAAACACAAACAGACCCCACAGTAAATAAATTGGTCATTTAGCAGACGCTCTTATCCAGAGCGACTTACAGGAGCAATTAGGGTTAAGTGCCTTGCTCAAGGGCACATCGACAGATTTTTCACCTAGTCGGCTTGGGGATTAGAACCAGCGACCTTTCGGTTACTGGTACAACGCTCTTAACCACTAAGCTACCTGCCGCCCCAGCAGTGCCCCTGTCACGCCCTGGCTCTGGGGACTCTTATATGTTGAGCCAGGGTGTTAGTTTCTATGTTTAGTGTTCTATGTTCATGTTCTAGTTTATGTGTTTCTATGTTGGCCGGGGTGGTTCCCAATCAGAGGCAGCTGTGGCTTGGAGTCTCTGATTGGGAACCATACTTAGGCAGCCTGTTTTGCACTGGTCATTTGTGGGATCTTGTTCCGGAGAGGTTTGTGTTTGTTTTAACTCAGGACTTCACGTATCGTTTTGTTGTTTTGTTATTGTCATTAAAAGATGTACGCATATCACGCTGCGCCTTGGTCCGCTTCATCATGTGTCAACGATCGTGACAGCCCCAGGACAACAACACAATTGGACCCAACCAAATCATGAGAAAAAAAAAGAGAATTACTTGACACATTGGAAAGAATTAACACAAAAAACAGAGCAAACTAGAATGCTATTTGGCCCTAAACAGAGAGTACACAGTGGCAGAATACCTGACCACTGTGACTGACCCAAACTTAAGGAAAGCTTTGACTATGTACAGACTCAGTGAGCATAGCCTTGCTATTGAGAAAGGCCGCCGTAGGCAGACCTGGCTCTCAAGAGAAGACAGGCTATGTACACACTGCCCACATGAGGTGGAAACTGAGCTGCACTTCCTAACCTCCTGCCAAATGTATGACCATATTAGAGACATATACAGTGGGGAAAAAAAGTATTTAGTCAGCCACCAATTGTGCAAGGTCTCCCACTTAAAAAGATGAGAGAGGCCTGTAATTGTCATCATAGGTACACGTCAACTATGACAGACAAATTGAGGAAAAAAAATCCAGAAAATCACATTGTAGGATTTTTAATGAATTTATTTGCAAATTATGGTGGAAAATAAGTATTTGGTCACCTACAAACAGGCAAGATTTCTGGCTCTCACAGACCTGTAACTTCTTCTTTAAGAGGCTTCTCTGTCCTCCACTCGTTACCTGTATTAATGGCACCTGTTTGAACTTGTTATCAGTATAAAAGACACCTGTCCACAACCTCAAACAGTCACACTCCAAACTCCACTATGGCCAAGACCAAAGAGCTGTCAAAGGACACCAGAAACAAAATTGTAGACCTGCACCAGGCTGGGAAGACTGAATCTGCAATAGGTAAGCAGCTTGGTTTGAAGAAATCAACTGTGGGAGCAATTATTAGGAAATGGAAGACATACAAGACCACTGATAATCTCCCTCGATCTGGGGCTCCACACAAGATCTCACCCCGTGGGGTCAAAATGATCACAAGAACGGTGAGCAAAAATCCCAGACCCACATGGGGGGACCTAGTGAATGACCTGCAGAGAGCTGGGACCAAAGTAACAAAGCCTACCATCAGTAACACACTACGCCGCCAGGGACTCAAATCATGCAGTGCCAGACGTGTCCCCCTGCTTAAGCCAGTACATGTCCGGGCCCATCTGAAGTTTCCTAGAGTGCATTTGGATGATCCAGAAGAGGATTGGGAGAATGTCATATGGTCAGATGAAACCAAAATATAACTTTTTGGTAAAAACTCAACTCGTCGTGTTTGGAGGACAAAGAATGCTGAGTTGCATCCAAAGAACACCATACCTACTGTGACGCATGGGGGTGGAAACATCATGCTTTGGGGCTATTTTTCTGCAAAGGGACCAGGACGACTGATCCGTGTAAAGGAAAGAATGAATGGGGCCATGTATCGTGAGATTTTGAGTGAAAACCTCCTTCCATCAGCAAGGGCATTGAAGATGAAACGTGGCTGGGTCTTTCAGCATGACAATGATCCCAAACACACCGCCCGGGCAACGAAGGAGTGGCTTCGTAAGAAGCATTTCAAGGTCCTGGAGTGGCCTAGCCAGTCTCCAGATCTCAACCCCATAGAAAATCTTTGGAGGGAGTTGAAAGTCCGTGTTGCCAAGCGACAGCCCCAAAACATCCTTGCTCTAGAGGAGATCTGCATGGAGGAATGGGCCAAAATACCAGCAACAGTGTGTGAAAACCTTGTGAAGACTTACAGAAAACGTTTGACCTGTGTCATTGCCAACAAAGGGTATATAACAAAGTATTGAGAAACTTTTGTTATTGACCAAATACTTATTTTCCACCATAATTTGCAAATAAATTCATTAAAAATCCTACAATGTGATTTTCTGGATTTTTTTCCCTCATTTTGTCTGTCATAGTTGATGTGTACCTATGATGAAAATTACAGGCCTCTCTCATCTTTTTAAGTGGGAGAACTTGCACAATTGGTGGCTGACTAAATACTTTTTTTCCCCCCACTGTATTTCCCTCAGATTACACAGATCCACAAAGAATTCGAAAACAAACCCAATTTTGATAAACTCCCTTATCTACTGGGTGAACTATTTGCACGTCATTACAACACTGTATATATATACATAATATGACATTTTAAATGTCTTTATTCTTTTGGGACTGAGTGTAATGTTTACTGTTAATATTTATTGTTTATTTCACTTTTGTTTACTATCTACTTCCCTTGCTTTGGCAATGTTAACATACAGTACCATTCAAAAGTTTGGGATCACTTAGAAATGTCCTTGTTTTCAAAAGAAAAGCAATTTTTTTGTCCATTAAAATAACATCAAATTGATCAGAAATACAGTGTAGACATTGTTAATGTTGTAAATGGCTATTGTAGCTGGAAACGGCTGATTTTTAATGGAATATCTACATAGGCGTACATAGGCCCATTATCAGCAACCATCAGTCCTGTGTTCCAATTGCACGTTGTGTTTGCTAATCCAAGTTTATCATTTTAAAAGGCTAATTGATAATTAGAAAACCCTTTTGCAATTATGTTAGCACAGTTGAAAACTGTTGTGCTGATTAAAGAAGCGATAAAACTGGACTTCTTGAGACTAGTTGAGTATCTGGAGCATCAGCAATTGTGGGTTCGATTACAGGCTCAAAATGGCCAGAAACAAATAACTTTCTTCTGAAACTCGTCAGTCTATTCTTGTTATGAGAAATTAAGGCTATTCCATGCGAGAAATTGCCAAGAAACCTTCTAGGCAGAGTTGCAAAGAAAAAGCCATATCTCAGACTTGCCAATAAAAAGAAAAGATTAAGATGGGCAGTCTGAGATATGGCTTTCTCTTTGCAACTCTGCCTAGAAGGTCAGCATCCCGGAGTCGCCTCTTCACTGTTGATGTTGAGACTGGTGTTTTGTGGGTACTATTTAATGAAGCTGCCAGTTGAGGACCTGTGAGGCGTCTGTTTCTCAAACTAGACACTCTAATGTATTCGTCCTCTTGCTCAGTTGTGCACCGGGCCTCCCACTCCTCTTTCTATTCTGGTTAGATCCAGTTTGCGCTGTTCTGTGAAGGGAGTAGTACACAGCTTTGTACGAGATCTTCAGTTTCTTGGCAATTTCTCGCATAGAATAGCCTTCATTTGTCAGAACAGGAATAGACTGACGAGTTTCAGAAGAAAGTTATTTGTTTCTGGCCATTTTGAGCCTGTAATCGAACCCACAATTGCTGATGCTCCAGATACTCAACTAGTCTCAAGAAGGCCAGTTTTGTTTCTTATCACACACAGTTTCAGTTGCTAACATATCAAAGGGTTTCTACTA
>LR778276.1:50190518-50193018 GCA_902810595.1 Coregonus sp. 'balchen'
CCCCGTCCACCTTCCTGGGAGCTTGAAAGTAACTCTGACACTGAGACAGACTGATGATCCTCACCTCTCCCTCCTGGAGCTTGAAGGGCACTACGGAGAGAATGTACTTAGTCGTCCCAGTGGAGCACAAACAACATTGGAAATAAAACCTATATCTCTGACCCCCTCCCTGAAGGCTGTCTCATCGTTGTCGATGATCAGGCCTACCACTGTTGTGTCGTCGGCAAATTTAATGATGGCGTTGGAGTCGTGCCTGGCCATGCAGTCATGGGTGAACAGGGAGTACAGGAGGGGACTGAGCACGCACCCCTGAGGGGCCCCTCTTGTCCAGGTGGGAAAGGGCAGTGTGTAGTGCAATAGAGATAGCATCATCTGTGGATCTGTTGGGGCGGTATGCAAATTGGAGTGGGTCTAGGGTTTATGGGATAATGGTGTTGATGTGAGCCATGACCAGCTTTTCAAAGCACTTCATGGCTACAGACGTCAGTGCTACGGGTCGGTAGTCATTTAGGCAGGTTATCTTAGTGTCCTTGGGCACGGGGACTATGGTGGTCTGCTTGCAACATGTTGGTATTACAGACTCAGTCAGGGACATGTTGAAAATGCCAGTGAAGACACTTGCCAGTTGGTCAGCACATGTTCGGAGTACACGTCCTGGTAATCCGTCTGGCCCTGCGGCCTTGTGAATGTTGACCTGCTTTAAAGTCTTACTCACATCGGCTACGGAGAGCGTGATCACATAGTCATCCGGAACAGCTGGTGCTCTCATGCATGCTTCAGTGTTGCTTGCCTCGAATGGAGCATATAACTGGTTTAGCTCGTCTGGTAGGCTTGTGTCACTGGGCAGCTTGTGGCTGTGCTTCCCTTTGTAGTCTGTAATAGTTTTCAAGCCCTGCCACATCCGACGAGCGTCAGAGCCGGTGTAGTACGATTCAATCTTAGTCCTGTATTGACTCTTTGCCTGTTTGATGGTTCGTCGGAGGGCATAGCGGGATTTCTTATAAGCGTCCGGGTTAGAGTCCCGCTCGTTGAAAGCGGCAGCTCTACCCTTTAGCTCAGTGCGGATGTTGCCTGTAATCCATGGCTTCTGGTTGGGGTATGTACGTACGGTCACTGTGGGGACAACATCATCGATGCACTTATATTACCCCAGCCGGTAATATAACAGTAGGTATCATACTCACTCCTTTTCCCCATGTGTCCCCAGACGGTAATATAACAGTAGGTATCATACTCACTCCTGTTCCCCATGTGTCCCCAGCCGGTAATATAACAGTAGGTATCAGGCTGTGGTAACTGTCCGTTACTGGGAAGACACACCGGTCGAACATAACCGGTCACCTCGACCTCCCTGTCCAGCTCAACCACGCTGATGTCATAGTCGACCACGGCCCGGTTGTAGCGAGGGTGAACAATGATGGATGCTACACCTCTGGTCTGCAAGTAGGGGGAGGGGTGGTCCAGGTTGTTGATGCCCAAGACTACCTTCCATACGTCAGCACTCTCACGCCTGGAGAACAGAGGAAGTGAGATGAACATTAAAGAGGCGTGAGAAAAGGAGAAGAAAGAGGGGGATAGAGAAGGAGAAGAGAGAGATGAGAGTTAGAGAGGGGGATAGAGAAGGAGAAGAGAGAGATGAGAGTTAGAGAGGGGGATAGAGAAGGAGAAGAGAGGATGGAGGGGGGTGGAAGGAGAGAGGGGTTGAGGGGGATGGAAGGAGAAGAAGATGAGATTAGGAGGGGGATAAGAAGAGAAGAGCGAGATGAGAGTTAGAGAGGGGTAGAGAGCGAGGGGATGGGTTGAGAGGGCACGAGCGAGGTTCAGAGCGATGGGTTCGAGCACGGGGCTCGCAGGAGAGCAGAGCAGATTGAGCGGGGCTACGCCTCGCGCGGGAGACTCGGTTGCGGGGGGCTCAGGCGGCGCACGCGCGTCGGTTCGCGCAGGGGGTCGGCAGGCAGCACGCGAGCTGCGTTCGCGCGGGGCTCGGCCGGCGCGCGGCTGTAGAGAGATGAGAGGGGGATAGAGAAGGAGAAAAGGAGGGGAGTATCTCACCCTTCAAAGCAGTGAGCGACAGTAAGGGCCCACTTCTTCCCTATCAGGACACAACCACAGATATGTCCACTAGGATCTGATTGGAGAGAACACTGCCAGGGCCACCTCCCTGGCCTGGACACCCGGCCCCCCAGAATACGCTTATACAGACGCACTGCTGGGCGTAGGCCACAGTCTGGAGGGAGGAGAGAGAGAGTTAGTCTGGAGGGAGGAGAGAGAGAGTCAGTCTGGAGGGAGGAGAGAGAGAGAGTCAGTCTGGAGGGAGGAGAGAGAGAGTTAGTCTGGAGGGAGGAGAGAGAGAGTCAGTCTGGAGGGAGGAGAGAGAGAGTCAGTCTGGAGGGAGGAGAGAGAGAGTCAGTCTGGGGGAGGAGAGAGAGAGTCAGTCTGTAGACTACATGCCACCTAGCAGACTGTCTCTTACCATCTTTGGTGCAGTGGACAGACACTC
>LR778276.1:50195518-50205518 GCA_902810595.1 Coregonus sp. 'balchen'
GGATGGTGGATGGCTGGATGCTGGATGGTGGTGGGTGGGTGGATGGTGGATGGATGGGTGGATGGCTGAATGGATGGATGGTGGATGGATGGTGATGGATGGATGGATGATGGTGGGTGGATGGTGGAGGGGATGTGGTGGTGGATGGATTGGGTGGGGGTGGTGGTGGATGGTGGATGGTGGGTTGGTGGTGGTGGATGGTGGTGGTGGGTGGGGTGTGGTGGTGGGTTGGTGGTGTGGGGGTGGTGTGGTGTGTGGGTGGTGGGTGGTGGGTGGGTGGTGGGTGGGTGGTGGGTGTGTGGGTGGTGGGTGGTGGGATGGATGGGTGGATGGGATAGGGAGGGGGTGGGTGGGGGGTGGGATGGATGGTGGGTGGGTGGTGGGGGGGTGGGGGGGTGGAGGGATGGATGGAGGGTGGCGGATGGATGGATGGATGGATGGATGGAGGATGGATGGGTGGATGGATGGATGGGTGGTGGGGTGGTGGGTGGGTGGGTGGGTGGTGGGGGTAAGGGAGGGAGATGGAAGGACAATGAGTGAGAGTAGAAAGCAGGACTAAGCTATTTCATGCATTTCTAAGCCGTGTCCTTCAAAAACACAGCAGGATCTCTACAAGTTAACATGTTGTTCCATTAGAGAGAGAAGTTCTCACCACAGTCCCACTCATCAGAGCTGTCTGAACAGTGCTTTGTCCCGTCACACCACAGAGTCCGGTGAACACACTGGTGGTTGTTACAGGCTAGCTCGTTGTCCTGGCATACAGCTGGGGAGAGGAGTGGTACAGGGAAAGGGTTCATTAATCAGGTCACCTACCTTGTTAAAAAGGCAATAAATAACATTTGTTTGTGAGTAAATGCATTAATATGCCGACTGATTCCAACAAATTATAAAAATGAAACAAAAATGGAATTGTTTTTACTCACAGCAGTTGTTCTCATCTTTCAGTAGAGGGCAGTCTGGGAAGCCGTCACAGATCATAGAGTGTTTAATACACAGCCTGGTACCTGGACACTCCCACAGACCCCGCTCCACACAGCCTAGAGAGAGAGAACACAGCATTATGGGTACTGTAGTTTAATACACAGCCTGGTTCCTGGACACTCCCACAGACCCCGCTCCACACAGCCTAGAGAGAGAGAACACAGCATTATGGGTACTGTAGTTTAATACACAGCCTGGTTCCTGGACACTCCCACAGACCCCGCTCCACACAGCCTAGAGAGAGAGAACACAGCATTATGGGTACTGTAGTTTAATACACAGCCTGGTTCCTGGACACTCCCACAGACCCCGCTCCACACAGCCTAGAGAGAGGAACACAGCATTATGGGTACTGTAGTTTAATACACAGCCTGGTTCCTGGACACTCCCACAGACCCCGCTCCACACAGCCTAGAGAGAGAGAACACAGCATTATGGGTACTGTAGTTTAATACACAGCCTGGTTCCTGGACACTCCCACAGACCTCGCTCCACACAGCCTAGAGAGAGAGAACACAGCATTATGGGTACTGTAGTTTAATACACAGCCTGGTTCCTGGACACTCCCACAGACCCCGCTCCACACAGCCTAGAGAGAGAGAACACAGCATTATGGGTACTGTAGTTTAATACACAGCCTGGTTCCTGGACACTCCCACAGACCCCGCTCCACACAGCCTAGAGAGAGAACACAGCATTATGGGTACTGTAGTTTAATACACAGCCTGGTTCCTGGACACTCCCACAGACCCCGCTCCACACAGCCTAGAGAGAGAGAACACAGCATTATGGGTACTGTAGTTTAATACACAGCCTGGTACCTGGACACTCCCACAGACCTCGCTCCACACAGCCTAGAGAGAGAGAACACAGCATTATGGGTACTGTAGTTTAATACACAGCCTGGTTCCTGGACACTCCCACAGACCCCGCTCCACACAGCCTAGAGAGAGAGAACACAGCATTATGGGTACTGTAGTTTAATACACAGCCTGGTTCCTGGACACTCCCACAGACCTCGCTCCACACAGCCTAGAGAGAGAGAACACAGCATTATGGGTACTGTAGTTTAATACACAGCCTGGTTCCTGGACACTCCCACAGACCTCGCTCCACACAGCCTAGAGAGAGAGAACACAGCATTATGGGTACTGTAGTTTAATACAAGCCCCTCCCACAGACCTCGCTCCACACAGCCTAGAGAGAGAGAACACAGCATTATGGGTACTGTAGTTTAATACAAGCCCCTCCCACAGACCCCGCTCCACACAGCCTAGAAAGAGATAACACAGCATTATGGGTACTGTAGTTTAATACAAGCCCCTCCCACAGACCCCGCTCCACACAACCTAGAAAGAGAGAACACAGCATTATGGGTACTGTAGTTTAATACAAGCCCCTCCCACAGACCCCGCTCCACACAACCTAGAGAGAGAGAACACAGCATTATGGGTACTGTAGTTTAATACAAGCCACTCCCACAGACCCCGCTCCACACAGCCTAGAGAGAGAAAACACAGCATTATGGGTACTGTAGTTTAATACAAGCCACGCCCACAGACCCCGCTCCACACAACCTGTAGAGAGGAGGCGGGAGGAGAGGGGGATGACAGGGGGGGGGGGGGGGGGGGGGGGGTGAGAGAGAGAGAAAAGAAGAGTGAAATATTCACTAGACATAATACAGTGTTTCTCACCACAGTTATCTTCGTCACTGTCATCATCACAGTCCATGTGTCCATCACAGCGCTTAGAGGACAGGACACACCTCCCGGACCGACACTTGAAGTGACTCGGAGAACACTCTGGAAAAATCAATCAACCATATATCATGGTTTATCCTTGTATGTAGCAATGTCACATAGGTCATTTATTTAATATAAGACAAAAGCCTTATTCATTAAAATAGGCGTGGATTTTTTTCTTCTTAAAAATGATTTCAGATTTTTGAATGAACGCGTGTCATCCCTTCTACTAACCATCGACATCAGGGTCAGGTAGCAGACAGGTGACACTGTGTCCGTCTTCAGGGAACTGGTTACAGTCCGAGTCCTCCGGCCACTGAAGACCCACAATGCTCAGCACCGACTCACAGCGCTCCTTAGAGTTACGACACAATGACCTGCAACAACACAGATAAACATACATTAATACAGTTGAAGTCGGAAGTTTACATACACTTAGGTTGGAGTCATTAAAACTCGTTTTTCAACCACTCCACAAATATCTTGTTAACAAACTATAGTTTTGGCAAGTCGGTTAGGACCTCTACGTTGTGCATGACACAAGTCATTTTTCCAACAATTGTTTACAGACAGATTATTTCACTTATAATTCACTGTATCACAATTCCAGTGGGTCAGACGTTTACATACACTAAGTTGACTTTGCCTTTCAACAGCTTGGAAAATCCAGAAATGATGTCATGGTTGTAGAAGCTCCTGATAGGCTAATTTACATCATTTGAGTCAATTGGAGGTGTACCTGTGGATGTATTTCAAGGCCTACCTTCAAACTCAGTGCCTCTTTGATTGACATCATGGGAAAATGAAAAGAAATCAGCCAAGAATCTCAGAAGAAAAATTGTAGACCTCCACAAGTCTGGTTCATCCTTGGGTGCAATTTCCAAACGCCTGAAGGTACCACGTTCATCTGTACAAACAATAGTACGCAAGTATAAACACCATGGGACCACGCAGCTGTCATACCGCTCAGGAAGGAGACGCGTTCTGTCTCCTAGAGATAAACGTACTTTGGTGCGAAAAGTGCAAATCAATCCCAGAACAACAGCAAAGGACCTTGTGAAGATGCTGGAGGAAACAGTTACAAAAGTATCTATATCCACAGTAAAACGAGTCCTATATCGACATAACCTGAAAGGCTGCTCATAAAGGAAGAAGCCACTGCTCCAAAACCGCCATACAAAAGCCAGACTACGGTTTGCAACTGCACATGGGGACAAAGATCGTACCTTTTGGAGAAATGTCCTCTGGTCTGATTAAACAAAAATAGAACTGTTTGGCCATAATGACCATTGTTATGTTTGGAGGAAAAAGGGGAACGCTTGCAAGCCGAAGAACACCATCCCAACCGTGAAGCACGGGGGTGGCAGCATCATGCTGTGGGGGTGCTTTGCTGCAGGAGGGACTGGTGCACTTCACAAAATAGATGGCATCATGAGGAAGGATAATTATGTGGATATATTGAAGCAACATCTCAAGACATCAGTCAGGAAGTTAAAGCTTGGTCGCAAATGGCTCTTCCAAATGGACAATGACCCCAAGCATACTTTCAAAGTTGTGGCAAAATGGCTTAAGGACAACAAAGTCAAGGTATTGGAGTGGCCATTACAAAGCCCTGACCTCTATCCTATAGAAAGTTTGTTGGCAGAAGTTTAAAAGCGTGTGTCGAGCAAGGAGGCCTACAAACCTGACTCAGTTACACCAGCTCTGTCAGGAGGAATGGGCCAAAATTCACCCAACTTATTGTGGGAAGCTTGTGGAAGGCTACCCGAATCGTTTGACCCAAGTTAAACAATTTAAAGGCAATGCTACCAAATACTAATTGAGTGTATGTAAACTTCTGACCCACTGGGAATGTGATGAAAGAAATACAAGCTGAAATAAATAATTCTCTCTACTATTATTCTGACATTTCATATTCTTAAAATAAAGTGGTGATCCTAACTGACCTAAGACAGGGAATTTTTACTAGGATTAAATGTCAGGAATTGTGAAAAACTGAGTTTAAATGTATTTGGCTAAGGTGTATGTAAACTTCCGACTTCAACTGTACATACAACACGCAGATAAACATACAGTGCATTTGGAAAGTATTCAGACCCCTTGACTTTTTCCACATTTTGTTACGTTACAGCCTTATTCTAAAATGGATAAAAATAAAAATAATCCCTTTTTGCAAGTTTATAAAAAGAAAAAAATGGAATATCACATTTACATAAGTATTCAGACTTCAGTTTGCTATGAGACTAGAAATTGAGCTCAGGTGCATCCTGTTTCCATTGATCATCCTTGAGATGTTTCTTCAAATGTATTGGAGTGCACCTGTGGTAAATTCAATTGATTGGACATGATTGGTAAAGGCACACACCTGTCAATATAAGGTCCCACAGTTGACAGTGCATGTCAGAGCAAAAACCAAGTCATGAGGTAGAAGGAATTGTCTGTAGAGCTCAGAGACAGGATTGTCTCAAGGCACAGATCTGGGGAAGGGTACAAAACAAATTCTGCAGTATTGAAGGTCCCCAAGAACACAGTGGCCTCCATCATTCTTAAATGGAAGAAGTTTGGAACCACCAAGGCTCTTCCTAGAGCTGACTGCCCGGCCAAACTGAGCAATCAGGGAGAAGGGCCTTGGTCAGGGAGGTGACCAAGAACCCGATGGTCACTCTGACAGAGCTCTAGAGTTCCTCTGTGGAGATGGGAGAAACTTCCAGAAGGTCTTTATGGTAGAGTGGCCAGACGGAAGCCACTCCTCAGTAAAAGGCACATGACAGCCCGCTTGGAGTTTGCCCCCAAAAAACAAAAGACTCTTAGACCATGAGAAACAAGATTCTCTGGTGTGATGAAACCAATATTTTACTCTTTGGCCTGAATGCCAAGCGTCACGTCTGGAGGAAACCTGGGTCCATACCTACGGTGAAGCATGGTGGTGGCAGCATCATGCTGTGGGGATGTTTTTCATATGCAGGGACTGGGAGACTAGTCAGGATCGAGGCAAAGATGAACGGAACAAAGTACAGAGAGATCGTTGATGAAAACCTGCTCCAGAGCGCTCAGGACCTCAAACTGGGGCGAAGGTTCACCTTCCAACAGGACAACGACCCTAAGCACACAGTCAAGACAACGCAGGAGTGGCTTCGGGACAAGTCTCTGAATGTCCTTGAGTGGCCCAGCCAGAGCCCGGACTTGAACCAGATCAAACATCTCTGGAGAGACCTGAAAATAGCTGTGCAGCGACGCTCCCCATCCAACCTGACAGAGCTTGAGAGGATCTGCAGAGAAGAATGGGAGAAACTCCCCAAATACAGGTGTGCCAAGCTTGTAGCATCATACCCAAGAAGACTCGAGGCTGTAATTGCTGCCAAAGGTGCTTCAACAAAGTACTGAGTAAAGGGTCTGAATACTTATGTAAATGTGATATTTCAGTTTTTAATTTGTAATACAGTTGCAAACATTTCTAAAAACCTGTTTTTGCTTTATCATTATGGGGTATTGTATGTAGATTCATGAGGGGGAAAAAACATTTAAATCAATTTTAGAATAAGGCTGTAACGTAACAAAATGTGGAAAAAGTCAAGGGGTCTGAATACTTTCCGAAGGCTCTGTACATTAATACATACAACAACACACAGATAAACATACTATGCTGGAAATTGTTTCTAATAACCGTTTTCTGTGTTCATGCATGTGACTGACAATGTGACAGACTTTTGTTTTGAGAACAGAAGATATCTCAGTTTCAAGGTCTCAGCTTAGAGAGAAGAAGCCTCGTGAGGCATTGGTCTGTCTCATGTTATGAACCAGTATTGGTCTGTCACATGTTATGAACCAGTATTGGTCTGTCTCATGTTATGAACCAGTATTGGTCTGTCACATGTTATGAACCAGTATTGGTCTGTCACATGTTATGAACCAGTATTGGTGTGTCTCATGTTATGAACCAGTATTGGTGTGTCTCATGTTATGAACCAGTATTGGTCGGTCACATGAATAAAACAAAACGGTAATGATGAATGAATTATGCTAAATCATGCAAATATAACTTGTCTGTGTATAGCCGTATATAAGACAACTGCTGGGACGGCCCCAGCTGTAGTGTACTATGGTGCATTGAGTTGGTTGGAACCTCTGCAGCATGCTGACAATAAAGGATGATGATAATAATAATAATAATAATAATAATAATAATAATAATAATATGCCATTTAGCAGACACTTTTATCCAAACCGACTTACAGTCAGTCATGTGTGCATACATTTTTGCGTATGGGTGGTGCCGGGGATCGAACCCACTACCCTGGCGTTACAAGCGCCGTGCTCTACCAGCTGAGCTACAGGATGATTCATTGAAGATTGACTTTGATTGTCACTGGTGGTAATTTCCACGACATGGTGGTGAATTTCCACAACAATACATTAAGACATACAATAACAAACAGATTAACATACATTAATACAACAACACTCTACAACTCTATTCTTACTGTATGGTATTTATAACTGTATCTACTGGTCTCTACTGGTATCTACTGTGTGGTATTTATAACTGTATCTACTGGTCTCTACTGGTCTCTACTATGTGGTATTTATAACAGTATCTACTGGTATCTACTGTGTGGTATTTATAACAGTATCTACTGGTATCTACTGTGTGGTATTTATAACAGTCTCTACTGGTCTCTACTGGTCTCTACTATGTGGTATTTATAACAGTCTCTACTGGTCTCTACTATGTGGTATTTATAACAGTATCTACTGGTATCTACTGTGTGGTATTTATAACAGTCTCTACTGGTATCTACAGTTCTCTACAGGTATCTACTGGTCTCCACTATGTATTATTTATAACGGTCTCTACTGGTCTCTACTGTGTGGTATTTATAACAGTATCTACTGGTCTCTACTATGTGGTATTTATAACAGTATCTACTGGTATCTACTGTGTGGTATTTATAACAGTATCTACTGGTATCTACTGTGTGGTATTTATAACAGTATCTACTGGTATCTACTGTGTGGTATTTATAACAGTATCTACTGGTATCTACTATGTGGTATTTATAACTGTATCTACTGGTATCTACTGTGTGGTATTTATAACAGTCTCTACTGGTATCTACTGTGTGGTATTTATAACTGTATCTACTGGTATCTACTGTGTGGTATTTATAACAGTCTCTACTGGTATCTACTATGTGGTATTTATAACTGTATCTACTGGTATCTACTGTGTGGTATTTATAACAGTCTCTACTGGTATCTACTGTGTGGTATTTATAACTGTATCTACTGGTATCTACTGTGTGGTATTTATAACAGTCTCTACTGGTCTCTACTGTGTGGTATTTATAACTGTATCTACTGGTATCTACTGTGTGGTATTTATAACTGTATCTACTGGTCTCTACTGGTCTCTACTATGTGGTATTTATAACAGTATCTACTGGTATCTACTGTGTGGTATTTATAACAGTCTCTACTGGTCTCTACTGTGTGGTATTTATAACAGTCTCTACTGGTCTCTACTGGTCTCTACTATGTGGTATTTATATCAGTCTCTACTGGTCTCTACTATGTGGTACTTATAACAGTATCTACTGGTATCTACTGTGTGGTATTTATAACAGTATCTACTGGTATCTACTGTGTGGTATTTATATCAGTATCTACTGGTATCTACTGTGTGGTATTTATATCAGTATCTACTGGTCTCTACTATGTGGTATTTATATCAGTCTCTACTGGTCTCTACTATGTGGTATTTATATCAGTCTCTACTGGTCTCTACTATGTGGTATTTATAACAGTCTCTACTGGTATCTCCTGTGTGGTATTTATAACAGTCTCTACTGGTATCTACTGTGTGGTATTTATATCAGTATCTACTGGTATCTACTATGTGGTATTTATATCAGTCTCTACTGGTCTCTACTATGTGGTATTTATAACAGTCTCTACTGGTATCTCCTGTGTGGTATTTATAACAGTATCTACTGGTATCTACTGTGTGGTATTTATAACAGTATCTACTGGTATCTACTGTGTGGTATTTATAACAGTATCTACTGGTATCTACTGTGTGGTATTTATAACTGTATCTACTGGTCTCTACTGGTCTCTACTATGTGGTATTTATAACAGTATCTACTGGTATCTACTGTGTGGTATTTATAACAGTATCTACTGGTATCTACTGTGTGGTATTTATAACAGTATCTACTGGTATCTACTGGTATCTACTGTGTGGTATTTATAACTGTATCTACTGGTATCTACTGTGTGGTATTTATAACTGTATCTACTGGTCTCTACTGGTCTCTACTATGTGGTATTTATAACAGTATCTACTGGTATCTACTGTGTGGTATTTATAACAGTATCTACTGGTATCTACTGTGTGTTATTTATAACAGTATCTACTGGTATCTACTGTGTGGTATTTATAACAGTCTCTACTGGTCTCTACTGGTATCTACTGGTCTCTACTGGTCTCTACTGTGTGTTATTTATAACAGTATCTACTGGTCTCTACTGGTATCTACTGTGTGGTATTTATAACAGTATCTACTGGTATCTACTGGTCTCTACTATGTGGTTTTTATAACAGTATCTACTGGTATCTACTGTGTGGTATTTATAACAGTATCTACTGGTCTCTACTGGTCTCTACTGGTCTCTACTGGTCTCTACTGGTCTCTACTATGTGGTATTTATAACAGTATCTACTGGTATCTACTGTGTGGTATTTATAACAGTATCTACTGGTATCTACTGTGTGGTATTTATAACTGTATCTACTGGTATCTACTGTGTGTGTAGTGGTTCTGGTACTGACCTGCAGGGGGGCACCCTCTGGTGTGTGTGTGTGTCACACTTTGGGACCAACATGGTGCAGGCGAAGAACATGAGGTATTTATAACAGTTGGTCTGAACCAGGGCTGGGAACAGAGAAGACTCCCAGGACACCGAGCTCTCGCGCTGGGTTGCGTGGCCAAGGTAGTTAGGGTAGGTGGTACTGTTGTAGGGCAGGTTCATACACAGCTCTAGAGTAATGGGCTCACAATGACCTGCAGGGAGAGGGAGGGGGGAGGAGAGAGAGAGAGAGAGAGAGAGAGAGAGAGAGAGAGAGAGAGAGAGAGAGAGAGAGAGAGAGAGAGAGAGAGAGAGAGAGAGAGAGAGAGAGAGAGAGAGAGAGAGAGAGAGAGAGAGAGAGGAAGTACAGGACAAAATACAAACGAATTAACTCCAGGACAAAATACTAGGTATGTGGTACTAAATAC
>LR778276.1:50210518-50268541 GCA_902810595.1 Coregonus sp. 'balchen'
TTTGCATTGTCCCCCCCCCCCCTCTTTTACGCTGCTGCTACTCTCTGTTTATTATCAATGCATAGTCACTTTAACTCTACCCACATGTAAATATTACCTCAATTACCTCGACTAGCCGGTGCCCCCGCACATTGACTCTGTACAGGTACCCTCCCTACTGTTATTTTATTTTACTGCTGCTCTTTAGTTATTTGCTTCTTTAAAAAAAAAATGTTTTTCTTTAAAAAACTCCATTGTTGATTAAGGGCTTGTAAGTAAGCATTTCACTGTAATGTCTACACCTGTTGTATTCGGCGCATGTGGCAAATAAGATTTGATTTGATTTAGTGATGAAGTCAATCTCTCCTCCACCTTGAGCCAGGAGAGATGGACATGCATATTATTAATGTTTGCTCTCAGCCGTGCTGCCCTGTTCTGAGCCAATTGCAATTTTCCTAAGTCCCTCTTTGTGGCACCTGACCACACGACTGAACAGTAGTCCAGGTGCGACAAAACTAGAGCCTGTAGGACCTGCCTTGTTGATAGTGTTGTTAAGAAGGTAGAGCAGCGCTTTATTATGGACAGACTTCTCCCCATCTTAGCTACTGTTGTATCAATATGTTTTGACCAAAACAGTTTACAATCCAGGGTTACTCCAAGCAGTTTAGTCACCTCAACTTGCTCAATTTCCACATTATTTATTACAAGATTTAGTTGAGATTTACGGTTTAGTGAATGATTTGTCCCAAATACAATGCTTTTAGTTAACTATCCATCCATCTGTCAAATTGACAAACAAACCAAAAGCAACGTTTTCTCATGCTTTGTTGATTTCAAAAAAGCTTTTGACTCAATCTGGCATGAGGGCCTGCTATACAAATTGATGGAAAGTAGTGTTGGGGGTGGACATACAACATTATAAAATCAGCAAAAAACACATTTCTTCCCTCAGACAGCACCTCTTCAACATCTATATCAATGAATTGGTGAGGGCTCTAGAACATTCTGCAGCACCCGTTCTCACCCTACTAGAATCTGAATTGAAATGTATACAGTTTGCTGATGATCTGAGGGATCTTCTGCACTGTTTCGATCAGACCTGAATCTCAGTAAGACAAAAAACAGGACCACAAAAAACAAATTCCATCTAAACACTAAAAAATAAAAAATTATACCTCGGCCTAAACATCAGCACCACAGGTAACTTCCACAAAGCTGTGAACGATCTGAGAGACAAGGCAAGAAGGGCCTTCTATGCCATCAAAAGTAACATAAGATTTGACATACCAATTAGGATCTGGCTAAAAATACTTGAATCCGTTACAGAACCCATTGCCCTCTATGGTTGTGAGGTCTGGGGTCTGCTCACAAAACCAAAAATGTACAAAATGGGACAAACACCAAATTGAGACTGCATGCAGAATTCTGCAAAACAAATCATCCATGTACAACGTAAAACACCAAATAATGCATGCAGAGCAGCATTAGGATGATATCCACTAATTATCAAAATCCAAAAAAGAGTTGTTACATTCTACAACCACCTAAAAGGAAGCGATTCCCAAACCTTCCATAACAAAGCCATCACCTACAGAGAGATGAACCTGGAGAAGAGTCCCCTAAGCAAGCTGGTCCTGGGGCTCTGTTCACAAACACAAACAGACCTCACAGATCCCCAGGACAACAACACAATTAGACCCAACCAAATCATGAGAAAATAAAAAGAGAATTACTTGACACATTGGAAAGAATTAACAAAAAAGCTGAGCAAACTAGAATGCTATTTGGCCCTAAACAGAGAGTACACAGTGGCAGAATACCTGACCACTATGACTGACCCAAACTTAAGGAAAGCTTTGACTATGTACAGACTCAGTTAGCATAGCCTTGCTATTGAGAAAGGCCGCCGTAGGCAGACCTGGCTCTCAAGAGAAGACAGGCTATGTGCACACTGCCCACAAAATGAGGTGGAAACTGAGCTGCACTTCCTAACCTCCTGCCAAATAACTTAGTTTGAGAAAAGGAGATTGGTCAAAAGATGGCTGAGATAGACAAATAAAATGTGTCCATTTAAACCCCTGTAAATCCAATCCACAGTGGCCTATCAACTTGAAACTTGTCATCGCTATCATAAACGTCCCTAACCACACTGAATTTGGTATTGATATCTAAAAAAAACAAGGAAAATATTAACAACTAATTCTTTGCACAAGTAACGCTAAAGCTCAAAATCATCTTCTCCTCATGAACTCCAGATTCACTCCAAATGTTGTATTTAGACTCATTACTTCAGTCTTTAATAGGGGTGTAACGATTCGTTTTAACAACGATTCGATTTGTATCACGATTCGTGGTTGTCGATACGATTCAAGGACGATATTGGTTCATTTAGAACGATACGATCCGAAACGATTCAGTGACTTGAAATCGATTCAGTAACCTTTTAGCCAAAAATTCAACCAGTGTGACTGAAATAAATACCTGGATACTGGACAGTGCAGGTGAAGTTTCCTAGATTCCTGTTTCTTGTAAGGACCGCAATGGTGGCTTGATAATTTCTCGCTCGTCGGCTTCTCCTCTGTCGTCCGCCATGCTATGTTTTGTTGTCTTGGCGCCTTTGCGCTGCTGCTGGCGCGGGGCGATGATGTCACGGATAGGCAGACTGAATCGAGTAATGTTTAAAGCCTTTATCATTAAAAGTGCTAAGAAAAAACATCCATGTAAAAGTCTGACGTGCTTAAATCCAACGGGTTATTTCCTAGTATCGATACAATCGATTTATTACATTTTAAAACGATGTTAGATCGATATATGTTGTCCAAAAGGCCAACTCGCCGAGCACAGATCGATGTAGTTGGATCATAGGAATATAAATCGATACATCGATGTAGTAGATGGATCGTTACACCCCTAGTCTTTAATGGTTTTGAGAAACATTTGTTGCTGCATTCAAATATGGCTGCACTGTACCTTTAGATACACTTTAGCACATAATCTAATGCTAAAAATACTTTAACATCTTCTTCTCATGAGTCAAATTGACTCCAAATTTGGTATATAGACTCAATGAATTAGCCTCTAATGAATTTGAGAATGATTAGTAGCTGCGTTTAGATGGCTGCACCCAGACCAGTTGTTGTTTGTAGTGTTTAACATTACGTTTAGGCATTAGCTCAGAATTTTTAAGATTAGGGTGAAGTTTAGGCCGATAACTCCGAAATCTTAAGGTTAGACATGAACTCAGAATGGTTAAGGTAAGGGTTAAGGTTTGGGATAGGCTTAAAACAAAAATCTCAAAAAATAACTTTATATCCCTCTGATCTTGTCCCCTTTCCGTCATCCTATGAACCCCGTTCATTGCTGCTCGCAGCTATATTCCATTCCACTCGCTTTGGCAATGGAAACATACACTGAGTGTACAAAACATTAGGAACACCTTCCTGATATTGAGTGGCAACCCCCTTTTGCCCTCAGAACAGCCTCAATTCGTCGGGGCATGGACTCTACAAGGTGTCGAAAGCGTTCCACAGCTGGCCAATGTTGACTCAAATTGGCTGGATGTTCTTTGGGTGTTGGAACATTCTTAATACACACAGGAAACTGTTGAGCGTGAAAAACCCAGCAGCGTTGCAGTTCTTGACATTCAAAGTAGGTGCGCCTGGCACCTACCACCATACCCTGTTCAAACGCACTCAAACCTTTTGTCTTGCCTATTCACCCTCTGAATGGCACCCATACACAGTCCAGGCTTAAAAATCCTCCCCTTCATCTACACTGATTGAAGTGGATTTAACAAATGACATCAATAAGGGATCAGTCTATGTCATGGAAAGAGGTGTTCCTAATGTTTTTGTACACTCAGTGTATGTTTGTAAAGCCCCTTTGAATTGAATTGAGAGGGAGGAGAGAGCGAGAGAGAGAGAGCGAGAGAGAGAGCGAGAGAGAGAGCGAGAGAAAGAGAGAGAGAGAAGAGAGAGAGCGCCAGAGAGAGAGAGAGAGAGCCAGAGAGAGAGAGAGAGAGCCAGATAGAGAGGAGCGAGAGAGCCAGAGAGAGAGAGAGAGGAGAGAGAGAGAGAGAGAAAAAAGCCAAAAAAGAGAAGAGCCGAAAAGAGAGAGGCCAAAAAGAGGACGAAAGCCAAAAGAGGAAAGAGAAGAAGGGAGAAAAAAAAAGAGAGACAAAGAAAGAGAACAAAGGAGAGAAAAGCAAAAGAAAACAAGAAGAAAACAAAAAGAAGATTTTTTTATTTGTTTTTCGGGGTTTTTTGGGGGGGGAGGATGAACGGGTAGTTTTAATTTTTTTTGGTAGTTAAAGGGTTTTTACGACAGGTTGAACCCGGAAACCTCTGCCTCACAAAACCTCACCGCTTCAAATTTACCCAAATTCCCCTTTAAAATAAAATTTTTAAAACGATAGCAAATCAGACATTTTTGCTTGGGTGAGGTTAAAAGAACCCACTCCCCCCCCACACCACACACACCACCACCACAGACACACGACCACAAACCCCCAACAAAAACAACCACACAAAACAACACACCACAAAACACACACACCACCCACCCCAACACACAAACACACACCCCAACCACCCCCCAACCCCCACAACAACACCACACCACAAACCCCACACACCCACACAACACACCCCAACACACAACCACACAAACACACACACAACACCCACCCCCACACACACACAACCAAAACATACACAACCACAACCCACCAAACACCAACACACAAACAACACAACCAACCCCCACAACAACACCCCCAAACACACACAACACACAAACACACACACACACACACAACACACACAACACACAAACACACACAACACCACCCCACACACACACACAACCCCAACACCACACCCCAAAACACAAAACACACAAAACCCCAAACACAACCCCAACCCCCCACACACACAAAAACACAACCCACACACCCCCAAAACACCCAAAAACACACCCAAACACAACACCAACCACACAACACACCCAACACACCCCACACCACACACCACACACACACAAAACACACAACACCACACACCACCAACACACACAACCACACACAACCACACACACACACAACACACAACCAACACAAAACACAACCAACAACAACACAACACCCCCACACACACACACACACACCCATACCCCAACCACATACCACAACACACACACCACAACCCCCAACACAACAAACAACACACCCCCAAAACCCTACAACAACCCAACAAAACACACACCACCCCCCCCCCCCCCCCCCCCCCCCCCCCAAAACCTCCCACCCCAAACCCCCCCCCACCCCCCCAAAACCACCACAAACACACAACCCCTACCAAAAACCAACCCCCCCCCCCACAAAAAACCCCCCACAACCCCCAACCACACAACCCCACCCCCCCCCCCCCCAACACCCCCCACAACACCACACAACAACCCCAACAAACACCCCCACCACCCCCCACCATACACACAACAACAAACAACCCCCACAACCACCACCCAAAACCACACCCCCCAACACCCCCCAAACCCCCCCTTACCCCCCCAAAAACCCCCCCCCAAACCCCCTTCCCCCCCCCCCCCCTCCCCCCTCCCCCCCGCCCCCCCCCCCCGCCCCCCCCCCCCCCCCAAAAAGAAAAAAATTTTTTTTTTGGGGTTGTGGGGGTTGGGGGTTGGGTGGCTTAGAACCCCTCCCGGCTTTAAAAAGGGTTTGAATTTGGTTTGTGTTTGTGTTTGGGTTTGGTTTGTTTTGTTTGGGACATTTGGACCCCTTGTTCTTGTACTGTTACTCTTTTAAAACCTTTACCTGGGATCGTTCTACATTTTCGGGGAATTCTGCCTTTTCCCCTTTTTTGCTTCTATCATGAAAAACACCCCCACTCAAAACCCCTTTCCCCAAGCTATGGGTTTTTTGGCCCCTTTTATAGCATGACACCTCCTGGCCCCAGTTTTTCCTTTGAGTTCCCCAAATTCTTATTGACGTGCATTTTTTACTTCAATCACAAAAATTTCCCAGACCCACTTTAAAAGGCTTTCGGACCCCAAATTTCCAGTGGTTTTTTCCCGTCTCCCTACCAGCCCAAACATACCATCAGTTTTTTTCCAAAATAGGGGGTCTAAATTTTTTCCTATAAACCTTGGATTCGGCCACACAAAACCAATGCACAAAAAATTCCCCTTTGAAACCCAAACCCGGGAACAAAACCAAAAATTTGGAAACCCAAAGATTTCTATGCCTTTTAAAAACCCTCCCCCAAACCCGGGACGTGAGCAAAAATCGGCCACCTAAAACCAGGATCAAACTTAAATTTTTATATCGAGATCAGTTAACCCCAAAACAAAAATTTTCCCCAAAATACCTCCCGGTATTAAAATGACCCTTTTCCAAACACCAAAAAAATTTTAATGGAAAACCCCCCAAAACTTGGAAATCTCCATAGCTTGGAAAGAAAGTACCGTTCAATATCGAAAAGCTATAAGAGAGCTATAAAAGAGCTGCCGATCATCTTACTTTTCCAACCTAATTAAAGAGAATAAAAACAAAAATATATATATTTTTCATACTGTCGAAAAGATAAAAGATAACTAAAAAGCAGCATTCCCAAAGTGAGGATGACCTTCACTTCAGCAGTGATTAATTCATGAACTTCTTAGACCAACACAAATTACAGAATCCTCTTTCAATATGCGTATTTCTCCAAAACTCAGTTGTCCTGAGTCAGCACAGAACTGCCAGGACCTAGGATCAATGGAGACACTCCAGTTTTTTGATCCCGTATCTCTCGAAACATTCACGAAAATAGTAATGGCCTCTAAACCTTCCAACTGCTTACTGGACCCTACTCCAACTAAACTACTGAAAGAGCTACTTCCTGTGCTTGGCCCTCCTATGTTGAACATAATAAACGGTTCCCTATCCTCCGGATGTGCACCAAACTCACTCAAAGTGAAGTAATAAAGCCTCTCCAAAAAACTATCGGCCTATATCGAATCTCCCATTCAAAAAGCTGTTCCTCAGCAACTCACTGCCTTCCTGAAGACAAATAATGTATACAAAACACTCCAGTCCGTTTTTTTCCTGAACTTTCATGTGCATTAATAACAAACTTGTATGCCATCTGTAAATACAAATACAATTGTTAAATTACGAGCCTAGTTGGTTTAGCCATGGAAAAAGACAGGAACCTTCCCGCTAGCCATAACTGGCTGAGATAATGGATGGGCTGGACATGCTGAGAGATGAGTTCGGATTGGTCTGCCATGTAGCTCGCTTCTGTCTATAACATGAGATGCTCAGTTAGAACACACAGAAGGCTGTTGTGTAAAACACCTGTCTCCGGATTACATCTTCAAACTAAGGGCAACAATGGCATCCACGACATAGAGGGAGAAGCGCTCATCCATGTATATGGGTAAGATAGTCTAGATGGCTACATTTTCAGATATTACACGTTTCTAATTTTGTCAGAAAGTCGTTTTCATTTCAAGTTAAAGTGTTAGCTAGCTAGCTAACATTAAACCTAGTTGATTAGCTTTAGCTACCTGCAGATTCATGCATGTTGCATGATAGTGTGAGTTGGGATTATGGTTTATTGTTTAGCTAGCTACATGTCTAAATAAAAGACTCCACTATGTAAGTAACCATTTCACTGTACCGTTTACACCTTCTGTATCCTGTGAATGTGACAAATAAACTTTTATTTTATTTTATATAGTGTGTGTTTACCAGAGAATGTAATGTGAAGAACAACATGACTTGCACCAAAGTCAGATTAGGATATATACATTTACATTTACGTCATGTAGCAGACGCTCTTATCCAGATCGACTTACAAATTGGTGCATTCACCTTATGATAGCCAGTGGGACAACCACTTTACAATTTATTTTTTTATTTTTTTCAAATTTTTTAATTCTTAATTAATTAATTTTTTTGAGTATATTTTTAATTTTCATTTGTTTTATATATATATTTGTTGTATTTTTTAATTATTTTTCCCAAATTTTTGTTTTTGTCCTTCTACTGTTTAAAAAAAAATATTTTTTTTATACAGTTTTTTATTATAATGTTTTATTATTATTATGATTTTTTTATAATATCATATTATTATTATTCAGTCCTATAATGCAGTATCAACAGTAGTCCTAGACTATATCATATTATTATTATTCAGTCCTATAATGCAGTTTTAACTGTAGTCCTAGGCTATATCATATTATTATTCAGTCCAATTTACAGGAGCCTAGTATTTGATATTTGAGGTAGAAGTATGATGCATAGGCTTGTTGAAGCCAATTACAACAATGTTTACTGCCAAACAGGCTATTGAGAAAACACTGACTGCCTAACAAGCTATTGAGCAAACACTGATTGCCTAACAAGCCATTGAGCAAGCATTTAAAGTTAAATGGGTTCTCACGGACAAAATGCGTATCCGCCAATGAAAATCGTCAATATACTTGCATGTGACAGAATGCTCAATTGTAGCTGGTCCCATTAGATAACATGGCACATGTTAACCCTATGCCAACCTCTACAGGTGATACTGATCATATCCTGATACAAGTTCTTCATCAGCCTATGAAAGATCTTAGACTTTATATCCACCAACCAATGGCATTCCTTAAAATAGGTCAACCCTGGCCACCAGAGGGATATTTTAAACCTACAAATTCAGGGTTTCCTTGTTCCCTTGGTCTGTACCACAATGTTGTGTGCCAATATTGCACTGATGCGTCGTTGACTAAGCTACTTGCTACTACTAAAACTTAGACAACATTTTCACGTTTTAGCATTTGCATGACAGAATCACACAATTTTTGTTGATCAGTTTCACACACATCCATGTGCTTTTATGGGGAAAATATAAATGAGGTCCTTACACAACTTTATCGTTCATCATTTTTTTTTTAAAACAGAAGAACCTTCTGGATTTGTCAAATAGCATTCATGTAGGCTATTGTTATCAGAAGCTTCTTGGTGGCACACACTGCTATAGATAATGTACTGTAACCGTGGGTTACAGCCTCCCTCGCAGCAAGCTTTTTTTTTGTGAGGATAAAACTGTTCACTGCCGGTCCTTGATGCTCTATAATAATGCATAGCTACACGTCCATGTAATATATGCAATATGATTATTACGCAATAGCAGTGTGTTTGTGTGCAAGGCTGAAGAAAGTGGTAGCTCCTTATTAAATTCATTCATAACCTTCATTTTCAACATTTACATTACATTTACGTCATTTAGCAGATGCTCTTATCCAGAGCGACTTACAAATTGGTGCATGTGGGATAACCACTTTACAATTTTTCTTTTCTTTTTTTTTCTTTCTTTCTTTCTTTCTTTCTTTGGGGTGGGGTAAGGGGGGGTAGAAGGATTACTTTATCCTATCCCAGGTGTTCCTTAAAGAGGTGGGGTTTCAAGTGTCTCCGGAAGGTGGTGAGTGACTCCTCTGTCCTGGCGTTGTGAGGGAGCTTGTTCCACCATTGGGGTGCCAGAGCAGCGAACAGTTTTGACTGGGCTGAGCGGGAACTATGCTTCCGCAGAGGTAGGGGGACCAGCACAACACAATAGCAGTGCTTGACTTGGGCCAGGAGCTCACCAGAACTGAGTACCGGCACCTCAAATGCTTGAGTTTCTTCACCTCTTATAGAATATTAGCTCAAACGTATTGTGGAGCTCCTTGCACCTAAATATAAGCAGTACCGGCACCCAAAATGAGTACCAGAACCTATTTCAGTCCAAGTCAAGCACTGCACACTAACACAATACATGTAAATCAACCCCTGCCACAATCTGCAACAATTACGTTGACGAGGGCACTTTGACCAGTCAGTCAAATACAGGCGATATCTGCTTTGATGATCAGAACACGACGTTGGACTGAGGTACTGTATGTTAAGGACGCTTCCATCCTTGAACAAGTCTTGGAACACATTCAACTACTTCAACGATTTTAAATGGCTGATGGACTTTGTGGCGGGATATAATCAGTCTCACCTGTAGAGGTTAGCATAGGGCTAACGTGTACCATGTTATCTAATGGGACCAGCTACAATTTAGCGTTTTGTCACATGCACGTAATTTGACCTATAGCAATACTATAGCCAGAACTTAGATTTACCATTGGGTTAGTTAGTGGGTGGGTGGGTGTTATCAGTCTGGGTGGGTGTTATCAGTCTGGGTGGGTGTTATCAGTCTGGGTGGGTTTAGTGGGTGGGTGTTATCAGTCTGGGTGGGTGTTATCAGTATGGGTGGGTGTTATCAGTCTGGGTGGGTTTAGTGGGTGGGTGTTATCAGTCTGGGTGGGTTTAGTGGGTGGGTGTTATCAGTCTGGGTGGGTGTTATCAGTATGGGTGGGTGTTATCAGTCTGGGTGGGTTTAGTGGGTGGGTGTTATCAGTCTGGGTGGGTGTTATCAGTCTGGGTGGGTGTTATCAGTCTGGGTGGGTGTTATCAGTCTGGGTGGGTGTTATCAGTCTGGGTGGGTGTTATCAGTCTGGGTGGGTGTTATCAGTCTGGGTGGGTGTTATCAGTCTGGGTGGGTGTTATCAGTCTGGGTGGGTTATAGTTGGTGGTGTTATCAGTCTGGGTGGGTGTTATCAGTCTGGGTGGGTGTTATCAGTCTGGTGGGTGTTATCAGTCTGGGTGGGTGTTATCAGTCTGGGTGGGTGTTATCAGTCTGGGTGGGTGTTATCAGTCTGGGTGGGTGTTATCAGTCTGGGTGGGTGTTATCAGTCTGGGTGGGTGTTATCAGTCTGGTGTGGGTGTTATCAGTCTGGGTGGGTGTTATCAGTCTGGTGGGTGTTATCAGTCTGGTGGGTGTTATCAGTCTGGGTGGGTGTTATCAGTCTGGGGTGGGTGTTATCAGTCTGGGTGGGTGTTTATCAGTCTGGGTGGGTGTTATCAGTCTGGGTGGGTGTTATCAGTCTGGGTGGGGTGTTATCAGTCTGGGTGGGTGTTTTCAGTCTGGGTGGGTGTTATCAGTCTGGGTGGGTGTTATCAGTCTGGGTGGGTGTTATCAGTCTGGGTGGGTGTTATCAGTCTGGGTGGGGTTGTGGTGGTGTTATCATCTGGGTGGGTTTAGTGGGTGGGTGTTATCAGTCTGGGTGGGTTTAGTGGGTGGGTGTTATCAGTCTGGTGGGTGTTTAGTGGGGGTGTTATCAGTCTGGTGGGTTAGTGGTGGTGTTATCAGTCTGGGTGGGTGTTATCAGCTGGGGGTTTAGTTGGGTGGGTGTTATCAGTCTGGGTGGGTTTATCAGTCTGGTGGGTGTTATCAGTCTGGGTGGGTGTTATCAGTCTGGGTGGGTGTTATCAGTCTGGGTGGGTGTTATCAGTCTGGGTGGGTGTTATCAGTCTGGGTGGGTGTTATCAGTCTGGTGGGTGTTATCAGTCTGGGTGGGTGTTATCAGTCTGGTGGGTGTTATCAGTCTGGGTGGGTGTTATCAGTCTGGTGGGTGTTATCAGTCTGGGTGGGTGTTATCAGTCTGGGTGGGTGTTATCAGTCTGGTGGGTGTTATCAGTCTGGGTGGGTGTTATCAGTCTGTGGGTGTTATCAGTCTGGTGGGTGTTATCAGTCTGCGTGGGTGTTATCAGTCTGTGTGGGTGTTATCAGTCTGGTGGGTGTTATCAGTCTGGGTGGGTGTTATCAGTCTGGGTGGGTGTTATCAGTCTGGTGGGTGTTATCAGTCTGGGTGGGTGTTATCAGTCTGGTGGGTGTTATCAGTCTGGGTGGGTGTTATCAGTCTGGGTGGGTGTTATCAGTCTGGTGGGTTTGGGGTGTGTATCAGTCTGGTGTGGGTGTTGTGTTATCAGTCTGGGTGGGTGTTATCAGTCTGGTGGGTTGTTGTTATCAGTCTGGGTGTTGTGGGTGGGTGTTATCAGTCTGGGTGGGTGTTTATCATGGTGGTGTTTAGTGGGTGGTGTTATCAGTCTGGGTGGGTTAGTGGGGGTGTTATCAGTCTGGGTGGGTGTTATCAGTTGGGTGGGTGTTTATCAGTTGGGTGGGTTTATCGTGGGGGTGTTATCAGTCTGGGTGGGTTTATCAGTGGTGGTGGGTGTTATCAGTCTGGGTGGGTGTTATCAGTCTGGGTGGGTGTTATCAGTATGGTGGGTGTTTCAGTGGGTGGGGTGTTATCAGTCTGGTGTGGGTGTTTATCAGTGTGTGTGTGTGTGTTATCAGTCTGTGGTGGGTGTTATCAGTTCTGGGTGGTGTGTTATCAGTTGGGTGTGGGTTAGTCGGGTGTGTGTGTTATCAGTTGGTGTGTGTTGTTATCAGTTCTGGTGTGGTGTGTGTATCAGTGGTTGTGGTGTGTGTGTTATCAGGTGTGTTAGTGTGTGTGGTGTTGTTATCAGTTTGGTGTGTGGTGTGTGGTGTTTATCAGTGTGGTGTGTGGTGTTATCAGTTGCTGGGTGTGGTATATTTGTTTTTTATCAGTGTGTGTGGTGTGTGTGTTATCAGTGTTGTGGTGTGTGTGTTTTCATGTGTGTGTGTGTGTGTGTGTGTTATCAGTCTGGTGTGTGTGTTGTTATCAGTGTGTGGTGTGTGTGTGTTATCAGTTCTGTGTGTTATGTGTGTGGGTGTGGTGGTTATCAGTGTGTGTGTGTTATCAGTTTGTGTGTTGTTATAGTGTGGTGTGTGTGGTGTTATCAGTGTGTGGTGTGTGGTGTGTTATCAGTGTGTGTGTGTGTGTGTTATCAGTTGTGTGGTGTTATCAGTGTGTGTGGTGTTGTGTGTGTGTTATCAGTGGTGTGTGTGTGTGTGTGGTGTGTGTTATCAGTGTGTGTGTGTGTGTTATCAGTGTGTGTGTGTGTGTGTTATCAGTTGTGTGTGTGGTGTGTGTTATCAGTGTGTGTGTGTGTGTTATCAGTCTCTGTGTGTGTGTGTTATCAGTGTGTGTGGGTGTGTGTGTTATCAGTGTGTGTGTATGTGTGTTGTGGTGTGTGTGTGTTATCAGTGTTGTGTGTGTGTGTTATCGTTGTCTCGTGTGTGTGTGTTGTTATCAGTTGTTGTGTTGTGGGTTTTGTGTGTGTTTATCGTGTGTGTGTGTTATCAGCTTGTTGTGTGGTTGTGTGTGTGTGTTTATCAGTGTTTTGTTGTTGTGTTTTTTGTGTTATCAGTGTGTGTGTGTGTTTATCAGTTGTGTGTTATCAGTGTGTGTGTGGGTTATCAGGTTGTGTGTGTGTGTTATCAGTGTGTGTGTGTGTGTTATCAGCTTGTGTGTATAGTGGTGTGTGTGTGTGTTATCAGTGTGTGTGTGTTCAGTGGTGTGTGTGTGTTATCAGTGGTGTGTGTGTGTATCCAGTCCTGTGGTGTGTGTGTTATCAGTGTGGGGGTGTGTGTGTTATCGGTGTGTGCTTATACAGTCTTGTGTGTGAGTGTTATCAGTTGGTGTGCTGTGTTATCAGTGTGTGTGTGGTTATCAGTGTGTGTGGTGTGTGTGTTATCAGTGTGTGTGTGTTTATCAGTGTGCTGTAGTGTGTTACAGTTGTGTGTTCTCAGTTTGTGTGTGTGTTTATCAGTGTGTGTGGTGTGTGGGGGTGTACAGTGTTGTTTTATCAGCTCTTGGGTTGTGTATCAGTGGTGTGTGGGTGGTGGTTATCGCTGTTGTTATCAGTGTTGGTGGTGTATAGTGTGGTGTGTTACAGTGTGTGGTTGTGGTTATCAGTGTGTGTGGGTACTCTTGTTGTGTTTACATTGGGCTGGTGTTTCAGTGTGGGGTGTGTATATTGTTTCTTATCAGGTGGTTTACAGTGTGTGGTGGGGGACATGGTTGTATCGTGTGGTTAGTGTGGGGTGAAGTGATGGTGGGACATGTTTTCGTGTTTATCAGTGTGGTGTATCATGTTTTGTACAGGTTGTGTACATTGGTGGGAATGGTACAGTGTTGTGTACAGGTGGAATGTGTGGTATGGGGGGGGGAAAGCATGTTCTCGCAATGGTGGGACAGCATTCTCTCACAGACAAGGGGAGCTATCCCGCCCGGTACAGGTAAGGAGAGAGGATGAGGACGATCGGGGAGGGGGCTGATAACCAGAAGAGGAGGATGAACACACTGACCATTCCTACACTCCAACAGACCCTGGGACTTACAGGCTACGGAGAGAGGAGAGAGAGGGAACACACTGACCATTCCTACACTCCAACAGACCCTGGGACTTACAGGCTACGGAGAGAGGAGAGAGAGGGAACACACTGACCATTCCTACACTCCAACAGACCCTGGGACTTACAGGCTACGGAGAGAGGAGAGAGAGGGAACCACTGACCATTCCTACACTCCACAGACCCTGGACTTACAGGCTACGGAGAGAGAGAGAGGGAACACACTGACCATTCCTACACTCCAACAGACCCTGGGACTTACAGGCTACGGAGAGAGGAGAGAGGGGAACACACTGACCATTCCTACACTCCAACAGACCCTGGGACTTACAGGCTACGGAGAGAGGAGAGAGAGAGGGAACACACTGACCATTCCTACACTCCAACAGACCCTGGGACTTACAGGCTACGGAGAGAGGAGAGAGAGGGAACACACTGACCATTCCTACACTCCAACAGACCCTGGGACTTACAGGCTACGGAGAGAGGAGAGAGAGGGAACACACTGACCATTCCTACACTCCAACAGACCCTGGGACTTACAGGCTACGGAGAGAGGAGAGAGAGGGAACACACTGACCATTCCTACACTCCAACAGACCCTGGGACTTACAGGCTACGGAGAGAGGAGATGAACCAGAGAGAGGAGAGAGAGGGAACACACTGACCATTCCTACACTCCAACAAATGATAATATATACTTGTGATAACGTAGATGTGAGTAATGATAATAATAAGGATAATGTCATTAAAGGAGTGAATTGATAATGAAGTTGTGATAATGATGATAATGTTGACTTACAGCAGTTTAGTTCGTCGCTCTTGTCCAGGCAGTCATGATCTCCATCACACAGCCAGTCCCTGGTAACACATCTCCCATCCCCACAGCGGTGCTCTCTAACTGGGTCACAAACTGACACACAGAGAATAGACTATGAGACTTTACAGGTCTCTGCTTGTCTTTCTGGTCTCCACAGGACTCAACTGGTCTCTACTGGTCTCTGAAGGTCTCTACTGGTGTCTAAAGTTCTAAACAGGACTCTACAGAACTCTGCTATTCTCTACAGGACACTACAGGACTCTACTGGGATCTACTAGTCTCTACAGGACTCTACTGGGCTCTATAGGACTCTACTGGGCTCTACTAGTCTCTACAGGACTCTACTGGGCTCTATAGGACTCTACTGGGCTCTACTAGTCTTTACTGGGCTCTACTAGTCTCTACAGGACTCTACTGGGCTCTACTAGTCTCTACAGGACTCTACTGGGCTCTATAGGACTCTACTGGGCTCTACTAGTCTTTACTGGGCTCTACTAGTCTCTACAGGACTCTACTGGGCTCTACTAGTCTCTACCAGGACTTATGGCTCTATAGGACTCTACTGGGCTCTCCTAGTCTTTACTGGGCTCTACTAGTCTTACAGGACCTACTGGCTCTACAGGTCTTTACTGGGCTCTACTAGTCTTTATGGGCTCACTAGTCTTACAGGACTCTACTGGGCTCTACTAGTCTCTACGGACTCTACTGGGCTCTATAGGGACTCTACTGGGCTCTACTAGGTCTTACTGGGCTCTACTAGTCCTCTAAGGACTCTACTGGGCCCTCTACTAGTCTCTACAGGACTCTTTACTGGGCTCTACTAGTCTCTACAGGACTCTACTGGGCTCTACTAGTCTTTACTGGGCTCTACTAGTCTCTACAGGACTCTACTGGGCTCTACTAGTCTTTACTGGGCTCTACTAGTCTCTACAGGACTCTACTGGGCTCTACTAGTCTTTACTGGGCTCTACTAGTCTCTACAGGACTCTACAGGACTCTACTGGGCTCTATAGGACTCTACTGGGCTCTACTAGTCTTTACTGGGCTCTACTAGTCTCTATAGGACTCTACTGGGCTCTACTATTCTTTACAGAATGCTACCAGTCTCTACTGGACTCTACTGGTCTCTAAAGTTCTCTACTGGTCTCTAATAGTCTATAACGTTTTCTAAAGGTCTCTACAGGACTCTACTGAGATCTACAGGACTCTATAGTCTCTACAGGACTCTACTGGGCTCTACAGGACTCTACTAGTCTCTACAGGACTCTACTGGGCTCTACTAGTCTCTACAGGTCTCCACATGACTCTACAGAACTCTACTAGTCTCTACATGACTCTACTGGGCTCTAAAGGACTCCACTAGTCTCTACAGGACTCTACTAGTCTCTACAGGACTCTACTAGCCTCTACAGGACTCTACTAGCCTCTACAGGACTCTACTGGACTCTACTAGTCTCTACAGAACTCTACATGACTCTACAGAACTCTACTAGTCTCTACAGGACTCTACTAGTCTCTACAGGACTCTACTAGACTCTACTAGTCTCTACAGGACTCTACTAGTCTCTACAGGACTCTACTAGTCTCTACTAGCCTCTACAGGACTCTACTGGACTCTACTAGTCTCTACAGAACTCTACTTGACTCTACAGAACTCTACTAGTCTCTACAGGACTCTACTAGTCTCTACAGGACTCTACTGGACTCTACTGGTCTCTAAAGTTCTCTACTGGTCTCTACTGAGATCTACTAGTCTCTACAGGACTCTACTAGTCTCTACAGGACTCTACTGGGCTCTACTAGTCTTTACAGGACTTTACTAGTCTCTACAGGACTCTACTGGATTCTACTAGTCTCTACAGGACTTTACTAGTCTCTACATGACTCTACTGGGCTCTAAATGACTCTACTAGTCTCTACAGGACTCTACTAGTCTCTACAGGACTCTAATAGTCTCTACATGACTCTACTAGTCTCTACAGGTCTCTACATGACTCTATAGAACTATACTAGTCTCTACAGGACTCTACTGGGCTCTAAAGGACTCTACTAGTCTCTACTGGACTCTACTAGTCTCTACTGGACTCTACTAGTCTCTACAGGACTCTACAGAACTCTACTAGTCTCTACTAGTCTCTACAGGACTCTACTATTCTCTACAGGACTCTACTAGTCTCTACAGGACTCTACTAGTCTCTACAGGACTCTACTAGTCTCTACATGACTCTACAGAATTCTACTACTCTCTACAGGATTCTACTAGTCTCTACAGGACTCTACTGGGCTCTAAAGGACTCTACTAGTCTCTACTGGACTCTACTAGTCTCTACTGGACTCTACTAGTCTCAACAGGACTCTACAGAACTCTACTAGTCTCTACTAGTCTCTACAGGACTCTACTAGTCTCTACAGGACTCTACTAGTCTCTACAGGACTCTACTAGTCTCTACAGGACTCTACTGGACTCTACAGGTCTCTACATGACTCTACTAGTCTCTACAGGACTCTACTAGTCTCTACAGGACTCTACTGGGCTCTAAAGGACTCTACTAGTCTCTACTGGACTCTACTAGTCTCTACATGACTCTACTAGTCTCTACAGGACTCTACTAGTCTCTACAAGACTCTACTAGTCTCTACAGGACTCTACAGAACTCTACTAGTCTCTACAGGTCTCTACATGACTCTACAGGACTCTACTAGTCTCTACAGAACTATACTAGTCTCTACAGGTCTCTACAGGACTCTACTAGTCTCTACAGGTCTCTACATGACTCTACAGAACTCTACTAGTCTCTACAGGACTCTACTATTCTCTACAGAACTCTACTAGTCTCTACAGGACTCTACTAGTCTCTACATGACTCTACAGAACTCTACTAGTCTCTACAGGACTCTACTAGTCTCTACATGACTCTACATAACTCTACTAGTCTCTACGGGACACGTGCATACGCACACATTGTGATATTGTTGTATGGTGGTATTAAACATTTTGTATTGTAGATAGGTAGTGGTGTAATAATGTTATATGATGTACTGTTTTGTATGTAATGTAAGTGTTTTAATATGTTTGGACCCCAGGAAGAGCAGCTGCTAACTTGGCAGCAGCTAATTGGGATTCCTAATAAATACAAATACAAATACTGGCCTGTACATGACTCTATTGGGCTATACTAGTCTCTACAGGACTACTGGACTCTAATAGTCTCTATAGGACACTACTAGTCTCTGCTAGTCTGTACAGGACTCTGTTAGTCTCTACAATTCTGTACAAGACTCTACTGGGCTCTACACCACTGGCACTGCATTGTCCTCTACTGTACTGGCACTCCACTGGTCTCTGAAGTACTCTACTGGTCTCTAAACGTTTCTAAAGGTCTCTACATGACTCTACTGGGCTCTACAGGACTATACTAGTCTCTACAGAACTCTACAGGACTCTACTAGTCTCTACAGGACTCTACTAGTCTCTACAGGACTCTACTAGTCTCTACAGGACTCTACTGGGCTCTACAGGACTCTACTGGGCTCTACAGGACTCTACTGGGCTCTACAGGACTCTACTAGTCTCTACAGGACTCTACTGGGCTCTACAGGACTCTACTAGTCTCTACAGGACTCTACTGGGCTCTACAGGACTCTACTAGTCTCTACAGGACTCTACTAGTCTCTACAGGACTCTACTAGTCTCTACAGGACTCTACTAGTCTCTACAGGACTCTACTGGGCTCTACAGGACTCTACTAGTCTCTACAGAACTATACTAGTCTCTACAGAACTATACTAGTCTCTACAGAACTATACTAGTCTCTACAGAACTCTACTAGTCTCTACATGACTCTACTAGTCTCTACATGACTCTACTAGTCTCTACAGAACTCTACTGGGCTCTACAGGACTCTACTGGGCTCTACAGGACTCTACTGGGCTCTACTAGTCTTTACAGGACTACTGGCCTCTACTCTACTGGCCTCTACTCTACTGGCCTCTACTCTACTGGCCTCTACTCTACTGGCCTCTACTCTACTGGCCTCTACTCTACTGCCCTCTACTCTAATGATCTCTACTCTAATGATCTCTACTCTACTGATCTCTACTCTAATGATCTCTACTCTAATGATCTCTACTCTAATGATCTCTACTCTAATGATCTCTACTCTAATGATCTCTACTCTACTGATCTCTACTCTAATTGTCTCTAATCTACTGGACTCTACTGGACTATTTTGGTCTCTGTTGGTATCAAATAGACTGTATAGTGTGTGTGTAGTGTGTGTGTGAGTATACGTGCATCCATGTCCCTCAGTGTGTGTGTATTCTGTGTGTGTGTGTGTGTTCTCACCACAGCTGTGCTCGTCGCTGAGATCTCCACAGTCATCGTATCCATCACACACCATAGAGAGAGACACACAGCGCCCCGTCCCACACCTAAACTCCTCTTCTTCACACACTGGGGGGGGGGGGGGGGGGGGGAGAAAGGAAACCAAATTAGATTGAATTGACGAGTGATTCATTCATTCAACCTCCAGCTGTTTCTCTCCCTTTCTCTTTCTGTGAAGCATGAGTCAGTCAATAGACAGACAAGTCTTCAACAGCCACAACAGTTCCTCTCTCTGTCTATCAAATGTCTTCAACAGCCACAACACAGTTTCTCTCTCTGTCTATCAAATGTCTTCAACAGCCACAACAGTTCCTCTCTCTGTCTATCAAATGTCTTCAACAGCCACAACAGTTCCTCTCTCTGTCTATCAAATGTCTTCAACAGCCACAACCAGTTCCTCTCTCTGTCTATCAAATGTCTTCAACAGCCACAACAGTTCCTCTCTCTGTCTA
Organism: Coregonus sp. 'balchen'; assembly: GCA_902810595.1. Taxonomy (NCBI): domain Eukaryota; kingdom Metazoa; phylum Chordata; class Actinopteri; order Salmoniformes; family Salmonidae; genus Coregonus; species Coregonus sp. 'balchen'. The sequence goes on from LR778276.1 coordinate 50,230,280, forward strand.
TCAAATGTCTTCAACAGCCACAACAGTTCCTCTCTCTGTCTATCAAATGTCTTCAACAGCCACAACAGTTCCTCTCTCTGTCTATCAAATGTCTTCAACAGCCACAACAGTTTCTCTCTCTGTCTATCAAATGTCTTCAACAGCCACAACAGTTCCTCTCTCTGTCTATCAAATGTCTTCAAACAGCCACAAACAGTTCCTCTCTCTGTCTATCAAATGTCTTCAACAGCCACAACAGTTCCTCTCTCTGTCTATCAAATGTCTTCAACAGCCACAAACAGTTCCTCTCTCTGTCTATCAAATGTCTTCAACAGCCACAACAGTTTCTCTCTCTGTCTATCAAATGTCTTCAACAGCCACAACAGTTCCTCTCTCTGTCTATCAAATGTCTTCAACAGCCACAACAGTTTCTCTCTCTGTCTATCAAATGTCTTCAACAGCCACAACACAGTTTCTCTCTCTGTCTATCAAATGTCTTCAACAGCCACAACACAGTTTCTCTCTCTGTCTATCAAATGTCTTCAACAGCCACAACAGTTCCTCTCTCTGTCTATCAAATGTCTTCAACAGCCACAACAGTTCCTCTCTCTGTCTATCAAATGTCTTCAACAGCCACAACACAGTTTCTCTCTCTGTCTATCAAATGTCTTCAACAGCCACAACAGTTTCTCTCTCTGTCTATCAAATGTCTTCAACAGCCACAACAGTTTATCTCTCTGTCTATCAAATGTCTTCAACAGCCACAACAGTTCCTCTCTCTGTCTATCAAATGTCTTCAACAGCCACAACAGTTCCTCTCTCTGTCTATCAAATGTCTTCAACAGCCACAACAGTTTTCTCTCTCTGTCTATCAAATGTCTTCAACAGCCACAACAGTTCCTCTCTCTGTCTATCAAATGTCTTCAACAGCCACAACAGTTCCTCTCTCTGTCTATCAAATGTCTTCAACAGCCACAACAGTTTCTCTCTCTGTCTATCAAATGTCTTCAACAGCCACAACAGTTCCTCTCTCTGTCTATCAAATGTCTTCAACAGCCACAACAGTTTCTCTCTCTGTCTATCAAATGTCTTCAACAGCCACAACACAGTTTCTCTCTCTGTCTATCAAATGTCTTCAACAGCCACAACACAGTTTCTCTCTCTGTCTATCAAATGTCTTCAACAGCCACAACAGTTTATCTCTCTGTCTATCAAATGTCTTCAACAGCCACAACAGTTCCTCTCTCTGTCTATCAAATGTCTTCAACAGCCACAACAGTTCCTCTCTCTGTCTATCAAATGTCTTCAACAGCCACAACAGTTCCTCTCTCTGTCTATCAAATGTCTTCAACAGCCACAAGAGTTTATCTCTCTGTCTATCAAATGTCTTCAACAGCCACAACAGTTCCTCTCTCTGTCTATCAAATGTCTTCAACAGCCACAACAGTTTCTCTCTCTGTCTATCAAATGTCTTCAGCAGCCACAACAGTTCCTCTCTCTGTCTATCAAATGTCTTCAACAGCCACAACAGTTCCTCTCTCTGTCTATCAAATGTCTTCAACAGCCACAACAGTTTCTCTCTCTGTCTATCAAATGTCTTCAACAGCCACAACAGTTCCTCTCTCTGTCTATCAAATGTCTTCAACAGCCACAACAGTTCCTCTCTCTGTCTATCAAATGTCTTCAGCAGCCACAACAGTTCCTCTCTCTGTCTATCAAATGTCTTCAACAGCCACAACAGTTCCTCTCTCTGTCTATCAAATGTCTTCAACAGCCACAACAGTTTCTCTCTCTGTCTATCAAATGTCTTCAACAGCCACAACAGTTTCTCTCTCTGTCTATCAAATGTCTTCAACAGCCACAACAGTTTCTCTCTCTGTCTATCAAATGTCTTCAACAGCCACAACAGTTTCTCTCTCTGTCTATCAAATGTCTTCAACAGCCACAACACAGTTTCTCTCTCTGTCTATCAAATGTCTTCAACAGCCACAACAGTTTCTCTCTCTGTCTATCAAATGTCTTCAACAGCCACAAGAGTTTATCTCTCTGTCTATCAAATGTCTTCAACAGCCACAACAGTTCCTCTCTCTGTCTATCAAATGTCTTCAACAGCCACAACACAGTTTCTCTCTCTGTCTATCAAATGTATTTTATTTCCACAACACCGTTTCTCTCTCTGTCTATCAAATATATTTTATTTCCACAACACCGTTTCTCTCTCTGTCTATCAAATATATTTTATTTCCACAACACCGTTTCTCTCTCTGTCTATCAAATATATTTTATTTCCACAACACCGTTTCTCTCTCTGTTTATCAAATGTCTTCAACATTTACATTTTACATTTTAGTCATTTAGCAGACGCTCTTAACCAGAGCGACTTACAACATAGGGGCACCCTATATCCATTAGGGGAAACAGCGCCCCACAGCGTATTGTAGTTTAACTGTTTAAAGCTGAGCATTAGGGGAAACAGCGCCCCACAGCGTATTGTGGTTTAACTGTTTAAAGCTGAACATTAGGGGAAACATCGCCCCACAGCGTATTGTAGTTTAACTGTTTAAAGCTGAACATTAGGGGAAACATCGCCCCACAGCGTATTGTAGTTTAACTGTTTAAAGCTGAACATTAGGGGAAACAGCGCCCCACAGCGTATTGTGGTTTAACTGTTTAAAGCTGAACATTAGGGGAAACAGCACCCCGCAGCGTATTGTAGTTTAACTGTTTAAAGCTGAACATTAGGGGAAACAGCGCTAGCAGCGTATTGTAGTTTAACTGTTTAAAGCTGAACATTAGGGGAAACAGCGCTAGCAGCGTATTGTAGTTTAACTGTTTAAAGCTGAACATTAGGGGAAACAGCGCTAGCAGCGTATTGTGGTTTAACTGTTTAAAGCTGAACATTAGGGGAAACAGCACCCCACAGCGTATTGTAGTTTAACTGTTTAAAGCTGAACATTAGGGGAAACAGCGCTAGCAGCGTATTGTAGTTTAACTGTTTAAAGCTGAACATTAGGGGAAACAGCGCCCCGCAGCGTATTGTGGTTTAACTGTTTAAAGCTGAACATTAGGGGAAACAGCACCCCACAGCGTATTGTAGTTTAACTGTTTAAAGCTGAACATTAGGGGAAACAGCGCTAGCAGCGTATTGTAGTTTAACTGTTTAAAGCTGAACATTAGGGGAAACAGCGCCCCGCAGCGTATTGTGGTTTAACTGTTTAAAGCTGAACATTAGGGGAAACAGCGCTAGCAGCGTATTGTAGTTTAACTGTTTAAAGCTGAACATTAGGGGAAACAGCGCAAGCAGCGTATTGTGGTTTAACTGTTTAAAGCTGAACATTAGGGGAAACAGTGCCCCACAGCGTGTTGTAGTTTAACTGTTTAAAGCTGAACATTAGGGGAAACAGCGCCCCACAGCGTATTGTAGTTTAACTGTTTAAAGCTGAACATTAGGGGAAACAGTGCCCCACAGCGTATTGTAGTTTAACTGTTTAAAGCTGAACATTAGGGGAAACAGCGCTAGCAGCGTATTGTAGTTTAACTGTTTAAAGCTGAACATTAGGGGAAACAGTGCCCCACAGCGTATTGTGGTTTAACTGTTTAAAGCTGAACATTAGGGGAAACAGCGCTAGCAGCGTATTGTAGTTTAACTGTTTAAAGCTGAGCATTAGGGGAAACAGTGCCCCACAGCGTATTGTAGTTTAACAGTTTAAAGCTGAACATTAGGGGAAACAGCGCTAGCAGCGTATTGTAGTTTAACTGTTTAAAGCTGAACATTAGGGGAAACATCGCCCCACAGCGTATTGTAGTTTAACAGTTTAAAGCTGAACATTAGGGGAAACAGCACCCCACAGCGTATTGTAGTTTAACTGTTTAAAGCTGAACATTAGGGGAAACAGCGCTAGCAGCGTATTGTAGTTTAACTGTTTAAAGCTGAACATTAGGGGAAACAGCGCCCCACAGCGTATTGTAGTTTAACTGTTTAAAGCTGAACATTAGGGGAAACAGCACCCCACAGCGTATTGTAGTTTAACTGTTTAAAGCTGAACATTAGGGGAAACAGCGCCCCACAACGTATTGTAGTTTAACTGTTTAAAGCTGAACATTAGGGGAAACATCGCCCCACAACGTATTGTAGTTTAACTGTTTAAAGCTGAACATTAGGGGAAACAGCGCCCCACAGCGTATTTGTTATTGTTTTTGTTTTGTTTATTCAAAGGAGAAGAGGAGCTCCAGGTCACTTTAACATCAACAAACATGAGAACATTCCTAACTCCTTCCTTTCTCTGTTAACATTCCCCATTCTCTCTCCTCCCTTCCTGTCCTCCCTCCCCCATTCTCTCTCCTCCCTTCCTGTCCTCCCTCCCCCATTCTCTCTCCTCCCTTCCTGTCCTCCCTCCCCCATTCTCTCTCCTCCCTTCCTGTCCTCCCTCCCCATTCTCTCTCCTCCCTTCCTGTCCTCCCTCCCCCATTCTCTCTCCTCCCTTCCTGTCCCTCCCCTCCCCCATTCGCTCTCCTCCCGTCCCTGTCCTCCCTTCCCCCATTCGCTCCTCCTCCCTTCCGTGTCCTCCCTCCCCATTCCCTCTCCTCCCTTCCTGTCCTCCCTCCCCCATTCTCTCTCTTCCCTTCCTGTCCTCCCTCCCCATTCCCTCTCCTCCCTTCCTGTCCTCCCTCCCCATTCTCTCTCCTCCCTCCCCTCTCCCTCTCTCCTCCCTTCCTGTCCTCCCTCCCCCATTCTCTCTCTCCCTCCCTTCCTGCCTCCCTCCCCCATTCCCTCTCCTCCCTTCCTGTCCTCTCTCCCCCATTCTCCTCTCCTCCTTCCTGTCCTCCCTCCCCCATTCTCTCTCTCCTCCCTTCCTGTCCTCCCCCCCCCATTCTCTCTCCTCCCTTCCTGTCCTCCCTCCCCCATTCTCTCTCCTCCCTCCTGTCCTCCCTCCCCCATTCTCTCTCTTCCCTTCCTGTCCTCCCTCCCATATTCTCTCTCCTCCCTTCCTGTCCTCCTTCTCTCTTTCAGTCTTCCACAACATTCCAAGGATCCCTCCCTACACCCTCATTAGGTGGCTTTGAAGACCAGCTGCCACACACAAGAGCATGCACACAAAACAAACACACACACACACTGAACACACACACACCAAACACACAAACGAGCATGGACGTACACACTGAACACACACACCAAACACAAACACACCAAACACACACACTGAACACACACACACACACACACCAAACATTCACACGTAACATTGAATGAATATATAAACTGGATATGTGTTATAGTCAGTGGTGGCTGGTGGCTTTAAATCAGAATATGCATATTACTGCCGCACCGGCAGTCATGAGTCATGACCACAGTAAAACTCCATGTTCTCTGGACATGCCTTGGTAGAACCCAACTAGCCAATGATCATCTGGTCCTGATGACCTGGTACTCAGGGCTCTATTGTCCCTCTAACCATCTGGTCCTGATGGCCTGGTACTCAGGGCTCTATTGTCCCTCTAACCATCAGGTCCTAATGGCCTGGTACTCAGGGCTCTATTGTCCCTCTAACCATCAGGTCCTAATGGCCTGGTACTCAGGGCTCTATTGTCCCTCTAACCATCAGGTCCTAATGGCCTGGTACTCAGGGCTCTATTGTCCCTCTAACCATCAGGTCCTAATGGCCTGGTACTCAGGGCTCTATTGTCCCTCTAACCATCAGGTCCTAATGGCCTGGTACTCAGGGCTCTATTGTCCCTCTAACCATCAGGTCCTAATGGCCTGGTACTCAGGGCTCTATTGTCCCTCTAACCATCAGGTCCTAATGGCCTGGTACTCAGGGCTCTATTGTCCCTCTAACCATCAGGTCCTAATGGCCTGGTACTCAGGGCTCTATTGTCCCTCTAACCATCAGGTCCTAATGGCCTGGTACTCAGGGCTCTATTGTCCCTCTAACCATCAGGTCCTGATGGCCTGGTACTCAGGGCTCTATTGTCCCTCTAACCATCAGGTCCTGATGGCCTGGTACTCAGGGCTCTATTGTCCCTCTGATCATCTGGTCCTGATGGCCTGGTACTCAGGGCTCTATTGTCCCTCTAACCATCAGGTCCTAATGGCCTGGTACTCAGGGCTCTATTGTCCCTCTAACCATCAGGTCCTGATGGCCTGGTACTCTGGGCTCTATTGTCCCTCTAACCATCAGGTCCTAATGGCCTGGTACTCAGGGCTCTATTGTCCCTCTAACCATCAGGTCCTAATGGCCTGGTACTCAGGGCTCTATTGTCCCTCTAACCACTCTGACGTCAATGCAAATGTGTTCGTAAATCACATCAAACACTTATCATCAAAACAGTACCATGCTTTTAAAGCTAACCTCGCTGTGATTGATCAATTTGAAGAAAGAAGTTCAACAACAGGTTGAAACTGAGTGGAAAACATGGTCCTTGCATATATACAGTGGGGGAAAAAAGTATTTAGTCAGCCACCAATTGTGCAAGTTCTCCCACTTAAAAAGATGAGAGAGGCCTGTAATTTTCATCATAGGTACACGTCAACTATGACAGACAAATTGAGAAAAAAAATCCAGAAAATCACATTGTAGGATTTTTAATGAATTTATTTGCAAATTATGGTGGAAAATAAGTATTTGGTCAATAACAAAAGTTTCTCAATACTTTGTTATATACCCTTTGTTGGCAATGACACAGGTCAAACGTTTTCTGTAAGTCTTCACAAGGTTTTCACACACTGTTGCTGGTATTTTGGCCCATTCCTCCATGCAGATCTCCTCTAGAGCAGTGATGTTTTGGGGCAGTCGCTGGGCAACACGGACCCTCCAAAGATTTTCTATGGGGTTGAGATCTGGAGACTGGCTAGGCCACTCCAGGACCTTGAAATGTTTCTTACGAAGCCACTCCTTCGTTCCCCTCCCCCAATCCTAACCTTAACCAATTCTGTGGGTGAGATGCAAAACTGACTCCAGATCAGCATCTAGGGGCAACTTCACTCCGTTCTGTCAGATCTATTCTGGTGTGTCCTCGTGGGTCAAAGTATTTATACACAGACAGACAGACAGATTCTCTCTGAATAAAGCCACAGCAGGGTTTGTGTGTGTGTGTGTGTTTGTGTTTCAAACCCTCATGTTTGACTTCTCACACATTCATCAAGAGTGGTATTTACTGTCTTGTCAGTGTGTGTATGTGGTGCGTGTAATGTGTGTGTGTGTGAGCCGTGTGTGTGTGTGCGTGTGTCTGTGTGTGTGTGAGCCGTGTGTGTGTGTGTGTGTGTGTGTGTGTGTAGCCGTGTGTGTGTGTGTGTGTGTGTGTGTGTCTGTGTGTGTGTGAGCCGTGTGTGTGTGAGCCGTGTGTGTGTGTCTGTGTGTGTGTGAGCCGTGTGTGTGTGAGCCGTGTGTGTGTGTGTGTCTGTGTAAGTGTGCCTGGCAGGGACAAGAATTTTGGGGAACAACAGGGATGTAGCATTTAACCCCCCAAAATACCCATACCATAGGGAAACCCACTATATAGGGAAATCTACTTCATAGGGAAAACCTCTATCATAGGGGGGTACCTTTTCTAGGGAATACCTACTCCCCAGGAATACCTACTATCATAGGGAAAACCTCATTTATGGGGAAAACCTATATCATAGGGAATACCTACATCATGGGAAAACCTAATACATAGGGAATCCCCCTACCCTAGGGGAAAACCTATATCAAGGGATACCACTACAAGGGAATACCTACTATCATAGGGAAAAACCATACATAGGGAATACCTAATCCATAGGGGAAAAACCTATATCATGGGGAATACCTATAATAGGGGAATACCTAATACCTAGGAATACCTATATCATAGGGGAAAACCATACCAAGGGAAAACCACTATCATAGGGAATACCTAATCATAGGGGGAAAAACACTAATGGGAAAACCCACTACCATAGGGGTACACTACATAGGGAAAAACCTACTACATAGGAATACCTACTTTAAGGGAAATAAACCCCCCATCCCTAGGGAAAACCTACTATATAGGGAATACCTACTCCCCTAGGGAAAACCTACTACATGGGGGAAAACCTACTTCCCTAGGGGAAACCATATATAGGAAAACCTACTATCATGGGAATACTACTACATAGGGAATACCCACTTCCTAGGGGAAAACCTACACCCAAAGGGGAATTTCCTACATCATAGGAATACCTACTAACCCTAGGGAAAACCTACTACCATAGGGAAACCTCTACCCTAGGGAATCCTACTACTGGGGAAACCTCATCATAGGGAATACCACTCCCTAGGGAAATACCTACTATCATAGGGAATACCTACTATCATAGGGAATACCTACTACTAGGGAAACCCTACTACCCAAAGGGGGACCCACACCCTAGGGGAAAATACTACCAAGGGAAACCCACTACCAAGGGAATACCACTATCATAGGAATACCTATAATAGGGAATACCTACTTTAAAGGGAATACTACACCCTAGGGAAACCCCACTACCTAGGGAATCCATACCCTAGGGAATACCTATACCCTAGGAAACTACTACCATGGGAAAAACCCACACATAGGAATCCCCTACACATAGGGAATACCCACTTCATGGGAAAACCTACTACCATAGGGAAAACCTACTACATGGGGAAAACCTATTAAGGGGTACCCCCATCATAGGATACCTATACATAGGGAATACCCATTCATAGGGAATCCACTATCAAGGGAATACCTAACCCTAGGGAATACCCCTATCATAGGGAAACCTATACATAGGGAATCCTCTAATAGGGGAAAACCTACTCCCCTAGGGGAATCCTACTACCATAGGAATTATATCAAGGGAATACCTACTCCCAAGGGGAACCTACTTCATAGGGAATACCCCTACATAGGGATACCTACTTTCATAGGAATCCTACTCCCCCAGGGGAAAACCTACTACCATAGGAAAAACCCACTACCCTAGGGGAATACCTCTACCCAAGGGGAAACCCTTTTTCATAGGGGAAAATACTATCATAGGGGTACCTACTACATAGGGAAAACCTACTACCCAAGGGGAAAACCTAAAATTCCCCATAGGGAAATACCTACTACCATAGGGAATACCTCTCCATTGGAACCCATACCATAGGGGAAACCTATATTATAGGGAATACCTACATCATAGGGAATACCATACATAGGGAATACCATACCATAGGGAATACCCACTACATAGGGAAACCTACACCCTAGGGAACCTACTTCTAGGGAATACCTACTACATAGGGAAACCCACTACCATAGGGAATACCCCCTTTCCCTGGGAATACCTACTATCTAGGAAACCCACTATATAGGGGAAAACCCACTACATAGGGAAACCTTACTACCATAGGGAATACCTCACCTAGGGAATCCCCACTCCCCCAAGGGAAAACCACTATATAGGGAAAACCTACATCATAGGGAATACCACTACCATGGGGAAAACTACTACAAGGGAAACCTACTACATAGGAAAACCTTACAAATAGGGAATACCTATACAAGGGGAAACCTTACATAGGGAAAAACCACTCCATGGGAATACCTCTACATAGGGGAAAACCTACTAAATAGGAATCCTACTACCCTAGGGGAAACCTACTATCTAGGAAACCATACCATAGGGAATCCTACTATCATAGGGGGAAAACTACTACCATAGGGAATCCCCCTACATAGGGAAATACCTACTACTAGGAATACCCCACACCATAGGGAATACCTACTACCATAGGGAATACCTACTACCATAGGGAATACCTACTATCATAGGGAATACCTACTATCATAGGGAATACCCACTACCCTGGGGAATACCTACCATTGGAAAAACCTACTACCTAGGGAATTTCCTATATCAAAGGGAATACCTCTTCTGGGAATACCACTACCCTAGGGAACCTAATACAAGGAATACCCCCTACCATAGGGAAAAACCTACAAAGGGAATACCCACTCATAGGAAACTACTACATGGGAATCTACACCATAGGGGAATACCACTACATAGGGAAACCTACTATCATAGGGAAAACCCACTACCCTAGGGAAAACCCCCTACCATGGGAAACCACCCACTGGGGGAAAACCTACTACATAGGGAAACCTAAAAGGGAAAACCCCCATACCATAGGGAAACCTACATCAAGGGAATCCTCTTCATAGGGAATAACCCATACAGGGAATACCTACCCCATAGGGAAAACCTCTACCATAGGAATACCACATTAAAAGGGAAAACCTACTTTTATAGGGAATACCTATACATAGGAAACCCCACCCTAGGGAATACCTATACCCTAGGGAAAAACCTACTACCCTAGGGAAAACCCACTACTAGGAAACCCACTTTAAGGGAAACCTACTACCAAAAGGGATACCCACCCAAGGAAACCCACTATATAGGGGGAAAACCACTACATAGGGGAAAACCCCATACCTAGGAATACCCACTATCATAGGGATACCTACTAATAGGGAAAACCCACTACATAGGGAATACCTACTACCAAAAGGGAATACCCACTACCCTGGGAATACCTACTACCCTGGGAATCCTACTATCAAGGGAATACCCATACCCTAGGGAATACCTACACCTGGGGAAAACCTACATCAAGGGAATACCCCTACATAGGGGTACCCACTACATAGGGAAAAACCTACTAATAGGAATACCTACTACATAGGAATACCCACTTCATAGGGAAACCCACATCATAGGGGAAAACCCCCTTTTCATAGGGAATACCCACTCCCTAGGGAATACCACTACATAGGGAAAACCTACTACATGGGGAAAACTACTACATAGGGAATCCTACTACCATAGGGAATCCTCTCCAAAGGGGAAAACCTATACCAAGGAATACCTACTATATAGGGAATCCTATAAAAAATTTTTTTTTTTTCAAAAATTTTAAGGGAAAACCTACTACCTGGGAATACTACTTTACCCCATAAGGGAAAACCTCTATCTAGGGAAATACTATCATAGGGAATACCCCTACATAGGAATACCTACTACCATAGGGGAAACCTACTATCATAGGAAAACCTAACTTACCCAAGGGAATACTACTATAAAAGGATCTACTACATAGGGAATCCTCTACCATAGGGGAAAACCCACTACCTGGGAATACCTACTACCATAGGGAATACCTCTTAAAAAGGGGAAAACTACTCCATAGGGAATACCTATACCCTAGGAAAAACTACTACATAGGGAATACCCACCCTAGGGATACCCATACCAGGAATACCACTACCATAGGAATAACTCCCCCCCTAGGGAATAAACCCTTCCCACCTGGGAATACCTACTACATAGGGGTACCTATACCCTAGGGAATACCGGAATACCAAAAAGGGGGAAAAACCACTACCCTGGGAAAACCTACTACCCTAGGGGAAAAACTCCCTAGGGAAACCCCCTTTCCTGGGAATACTACTACATAGGAATACCCACTACATAGGGAATACCCATTCCCTAGGGAAAAACCACTACCCTAGGGATACCATTTAGGGAATCCACTACCATAGGGAAAACCTATACCCTAGGAAACCTATACCATGGGAATACCTCACATAGGGAAAACCCACTACATAGGGAATACCACTACCATAGGGAATAACCCCACTTTCCATAAAAGGAACCCACTATATGGGGAAAACCTACTATATAGGGAAAACCCACTACCTAGGGAATCCTACACCTAGGGAATACCTACTACTAGGGAATACCACTCCATAGGGAATACCTACTTTCCCCTAGGGAATACCCACTAAAATAGGGAATACCCACACCATAGGAAACCTACTTCTAGGAAAACCTACTACATAGGGAATACCTACTACAAGGGATACCCACTCATAGGGGAAAACCTCTACCATAGGAAAAACCACTACCAAGGGAAAACCTATACCCTAGGGGAATACCTACTATCAAGGGAAAACCACTTCCCTAGGGAATACCCACACATAGGGAATCCACTACCATAGGGAAAACCACTACAAAAGGAATCCCACATAAGGGATACCTACTACATAGGGAAACTTTGGGGAAAACCCATACCATAGGGAAAACCTATACATAGGGAATACCACTACATGGGAATACCTACTACATAGGGGAAAACCCCACTAATAGGGATACCCCTACCATAGGGAATACCACTAATAGGGAAACCTTATCATAGGGTACTACTACCCTAGGGATACCTCTCCAAGGGAATACCCACACAAGGGAATCCTACTTCTAGGGGAAAACCCACTACAAAAGGGGAAAACCATACCATAGGGAATTTCACTTACCCTTCCCAAAGGAATACCCACTATCATAGGGGAAAACCTACACCCTGGGAAAACTACTACCATAGGGAAACCTTACCATGGGAATACCATTTATAGGGGAAAACCTATACATAGGGGATACCTACTACCCAAGGGGAAAACCTACTACAAGGGAATACTACTACCATAGGGAATAAATACTACCATAGGGGTACCTCTATCATAGGGAATACCAACCCTGGGAATACCTCTGGAAAAACCCCAAGGAATAACTACTTCATAGGGAAACCCCACCTAGGGAATACTCCTAACCTAGGGGGTCCCCCTTTCCATAGGGAAAAACCTACTACATAGGGAATACCTACAATAGGGAAAACCTATACATAGGGGGTACCCACACATAGGGAAATACCACTATCATGGGAAAAACCTAACCCTAGGGAATACCCCACCAAGGGGAAAACTAACCCTAGGGAAACCTTACATAGGGAAACCCCTACCCTAGGGAAAACTACTACCCCAGGGATACCCCTACCTAGGAATCCTACTTCATAGGGAATACCCTATCATAGGGAATCCCACTAATAGGGGGTACCTACTTCCTAGGGAATACCTCCCATAGGGAATACCTCTATAAAGGGGAAAACCCACTACCCGGGAATTACTACTAATAAAACCCCTTCATGGGAAACAACCTGGAACCCCAAAGGGAATACCTACTAATAAATTAATATGGGTCTCTTCTTTCCCCCTAAAACCCCCCCCAAAAAAACTCAAAGGGCCCCCCTTCAAGGGAAAACCCCCCTTCCCCCCCTCCTGGGTCCTTTCTTTCCTCTCCTTACCCCTTCCCATTTTTTACCCTTCCCTCTTTTCCTTCCCCCTTTTTCCCTCTGGGGTCCTTCTTTTCCCCCCCCCCTTTCCCGGGTCCCTTTCCTGGGTCCTCCCTGCTCCTTGGCCCCTCCTGGGTCCTTCCCGGGTACCTCTCCTGGGTCCAACCTGGGAATCCTTTTACATAGGGAAAACCCAAAAACTAGGGGAATTTTTTTTTAAAACCAAAACCTAGGGAATACCTATACCATAGGTTAAAAGGGGGTAACCCCCCCCACTCCCCTAGGGAAAACCCACTACATAGGGAATACCTACACATAGGGGAAAACACTACCATAGGGAAAACCCCACTACAAAGGGAAAACCTACTTCATGGGAATTTTTTTAACTAGGAAAACCCCCCTACCATGGGAATACCTAACCTAGGGAATACCCACTACCTAGGGAATATACTAATAGGGGAAAAACTACTACATAGGGAATCCCCCCCTACCAAGGGGAAACCTACTATCATAGGGATACCTAAAAGGGAAAACCTACTACATAGGGAATACCTATACCTAGGGAAAACCTCATCATAGGAATACCTACTACCCTAGGGGAAAACCCCATACCCTAGGAAACCCCACAATAAACCCCCAAATAGGGAATACCCACTACAAAGGAAAACCTACTACCCTAGGGAATACCTACTACAAGGGAATACCTATATAGGGAAACCTACTACCCTAGGGAAAACCTACACATAGGAACCACTACATAGGGAAACCATATCATAGGGAAAAAACCTACTACCATAGGAATACCTACAATAGGGAATACCCAACATAGGGAAACCCACACCATGGGAATACCCATCCCCTGGGAATACCATACATGGAATACCTATACTAGGGAAAACCTACTCCATAGGGATACCTAACTATAAGGGAATACCTCTACCCTAGGGAATCCACTACCCTAGGAATCCTAACCCTAGGGAAAAACCTCTACCCTAGGGAAAAACCTAACATAGGGAATACCTACTACCCTAGGGGAAAACCTCTATATGGGAAAACCCTACAAGGGGAATCCTACTACCCCTAGGGAATACCTATAATTTGGGAAACCACACATAGGGAAAAACTACCCTAGGAATACCCTTCTTCATAGGGGGAAAACCTACTTCATGGGAAAACCTACTACCTAGGAATACCTCTACCCCTAGGGAATCCCCAACATAGGGGGAAATAATACCCTAGGGAATACCCCATTTCCCCTAGGGAAAAAACCTAACCATCGGGAATACTACTCCATAGGGAAAACCTAAAAGGGAAAATACTACATAGGAAACTCATCATGGGGAAAACCTAACCATAGGGAATACCTATACATAGGGAAAAATCTACATAGGGAATACCTACTACATGGGAATACCACTCCATAGGGGAACCCAACCCATAGGGAATACCCACTATCAAGGGAATACCTATACATGGGATACCCATACCCTAGGGAAAACCTACTATAAGGGAAAAAAAATGGAATTTCCTATTTCCATAGGGAAAAACCCACACCATAGGGGGGGAAAACCCATTAAAAAGGGGAAAAACCTATACAAGGGAAAACCTACTACCCTAGGGATACCCACTATCATAGGGAATACCCCTACATAGGGAAACCATACAAGGGAAAAACCTCTCCCCTAGGGGGTACCTTTCTACATAGGGAAAACCCCTATCATAGGAAACCTACTACCAGGGAAATACCTATACCCATGGGGAAACCTACTACCACAGGGAATACCTACTACCATAGGGAATACCTACTACCATAGGGAATACCTACTACCATAGGGAATACCTACTACCATAGGGAATACCTACTACCATAGGGAATACCTACTACCTACCAACAATAGGAGAGACCAGGGTGTGTTCTACTATCTACCAACAATAGGAGAGACCAGGGTGTGTTCTACTATCTACCTACCAACAATCGGAGAGACCAGGGTGTGTTCTACTATCTACCTACCAACAATCGTAGAGACCAGGGTGTGTTCTACTATCTACCTACCAACAATAGGAGAGACCAGGGTGTGTTCTACTATCTACCTACCAACAATAGGAGAGACCAGGGTGTGTTCTACTATCTATCTACCAACAATAGGAGAGACCAGGGTGTGTTCTACTATCTACCAACAATAGGAGAGACCAGGGTGTGTTCTACTACCTACCTACCAACAATAGGAGAGACCAGGGTGTGTTCTACTATCTACCAACAATAGGAGAGACCAGGGTGTGTTCTACTATCTACCAACAATAGGAGAGACCAGGGTGTGTTCTACTATCTATCTACCAACAATAGGAGAGACCAGGGTGTGTTCTACTATCTACCAACAATAGGAGAGACCAGGGTGTGTTCTACTATCTACCAACAATAGGAGAGACCAGGGTGTGTTCTACTATCTACCAACAATAGGAGAGACCAGGGTGTGTTCTACTACCTACCAACAATAGGAGAGACCAGGGTGTGTTTCTACTATCTACCAACAATAGGAGAGACCAGGGTGTGTTCTACTATCTACCAACAATAGGAGAGACCAGGGTGTGTTCTACTATCTACCAACAATAGGAGAGACCAGGGTGTGTTCTACTATCTACCAACAATAGGAGAGACCAGGGTGTGTTCTACTATCTACCAACAATAGGAGAGACCAGGGTGTGTTCTACTATCTACCTACCAACAATAGGAGAGACCAGGGTGTGTTCTACTATCTACCAACAATAGGAGAGACCAGGGTGTGTTCTACTATCTACCTACCAACAATAGGAGAGACCAGGGTGTGTTCTACTATCTACCAACAATAGGAGAGACCAGGGTGTGTTCTACTATCTACCAACAATAGGAGAGACCAGGCTGTGTTCTACTATCTACCAACAATAGGAGAGACCAGGGTGTGTTCTACTATCTATCTACCAACAATAGGAGAGACCAGGGTGTGTTCTACTATCTATCTACCAACAATAGGAGAGACCAGGGTGTGTTCTACTATCTACCAACAATAGGAGAGACCAGGGTGTGTTCTACTATCTACCTACCAACAATAGGAGAGACCAGGGTGTGTTCTACTATCTACCTACCAACAATAGGAGAGACCAGGGTGTGTTCTACTATCTACCAACAATAGGAGAGACCAGGGTGTGTTCTACTATCTAACAACAATAGGAGATACCAGGGTGTGTTCTACTATCTACCTACCAACAATAGGAGAGACCAGGGTGTGTTCTACTATCTACCTACCAACAATAGGAGAGACCAGGGTGTGTTCTACCATCTACCAACAATAGGAGAGACCAGGGTGTGTTCTACTATCTATCTACCAACAATAGGAGAGACCAGGGTGTGTTCTACTATCTACCAACAATAGGAGAGACCAGGGTGTGTTCTACTATCTACCAACAATAGGAGAGACCAGGGTGTGTTCTACTATCTACCAACAATAGGAGAGACCAGGGTGTGTTCTACTATCTATCTACCTACAATAGGAGAGACCAGGGTGTGTTCTACTATCTATCTACCAACAATAGGAGAGAACAGGGTGTGTTCTACTATCTACCTACCAACAATAGGAGAGACCAGGGTGTGTTCTACTATCTACCAACAATAGGAGAGACCAGGGTGTGTTCTACTATCTACCAACAATAGGAGAGACCAGGGTGTGTTCTACTATCTATCTACCTACAATAGGAGAGACCAGGGTGTGTTCTACTATCTATCTACCAACAATAGGAGAGACCAGGGTGTGTTCTACTATCTATCTACCAACAATAGGAGAGACCAGGGTGTGTTCTACTATCTACCAACAATAGGAGAGACCAGGGTGTGTTCTACTATCTACCAACAATAGGAGAGACCAGGGTGTGTTCTACTATCTACCAACAATAGGAGAGACCAGGGTGTGTTCTACTATCTACCTACCAACAATAGGAGAGACCAGGGTGTGTTCTACTATCTACCTACAATAGGAGAGACCAGGGTGTGTTCTACTATCTACCAACAATAGGAGAGACCAGGGTGTGTTCTACTATCTACCAACAATAGGAGAGACCAGGGTGTGTTCTACTATCTACCAACAATAGGAGAGACCAGGGTGTGTTCTACTATCTACCAACAATAGGAGAGACCAGGGTGTGTTCTACTATCTACCAACAATAGGAGAGACCAGGGTGTGTTCTACTATCTACCAACAATAGGAGAGACCAGGGTGTGTTCTACTATCTACCAACAATAGGAGAGACCAGGGTGTGTTCTACTATCTACCAACAATAGGAGAGACCAGGGTGTGTTCTACTATCTACCAACAATAGGAGAGACCAGGGTGTGTTCTACTATCTACCAACAATAGGAGAGACCAGGGTGTGTTCTACTATCTACCCTACAATAGGAGAGACCAGGGTGTGTTCTACTATCTACCAACAATAGGAGAGACCAGGGTGTGTTCTACTATCTACCAACAATAGGAGAGACCAGGGTGTGTTCTACTATCTACCTACCAACAATAGGAGAGACCAGGGTGCGTTCTACTATCTACCAACAATAGGAGAGACCAGGGTGTGTTCTACTATCTACCAACAATAGGAGAGACCAGGGTGTGTTCTACTACCTACCAACAATAGGAGAGACCAGGGTGCGTTCTACTATCTACCAACAATAGGAGAGACCAGGGTGTGTTCTACTATCTACCAACAATAGGAGAGACCAGGGTGTGTTCTACTATCTACCTACCAACAATAGGAGAGACCAGGGTGTGTTCTACTATCTACCTACCAACAATAGGAGAGACCAGGGTGTGTTCTACTATCTACCTACCAACAATAGGAGAGACCAGGGTGTGTTCTACTATCTACCTACCAACAATAGGAGAGACCAGCGTGTGTTCTACTATCTACCAACAATAGGAGAGACCAGGGTGTGTTCTACTATCTACCAACAATAGGAGAGACCAGGGTGTGTTCTACTATCTACCAACAATAGGAGAGACCAGGGTGTGTTTCTACTATCTACCTACCAACAATAGGAGGGACCAGGGTGCGTTCTACTATCTACCAACAATAGGAGAGACCAGGCTGTGTTCTACTATCTACCAACAATAGGAGAGACCAGGGTGTGTTCTACTACCTACCAACAATAGGAGAGACCAGGGTGCGTTCTACTATCTACCAACAATAGGAGAGACCAGGGTGTGTTCTACTATCTACCTACCAACAATAGGAGAGACCAGGGTGTGTTCTACTATCTACCTACCAACAATAGGAGAGACCAGGTGTGTTCTACTATCTACCTACCAACAATAGGAGAGACCAGGGTGTGTTCTACTATCTACCTACCAAACAATAGGAGAGACCAGGGTGTGTTCTACTATCTACCTACCAACAATAGGAGAGACCAGCGTGTGTTCTACTATCTACCAACAATAGAAGAGACCAGGGTGTGTTCTACTATCTACCAACAATAGGAGAGACCAGGGTGTGTTCTACTATCTACCTACCAACAATAGGAGAGACCAGGGTTGTGTTCTACTATCTACCAACAATAGGAGAGACCAGGGTGTGTTCTACTATCTACCAACAATAGGAGAGACCAGGGTGTGTTCTACTACCTACCTACCAACAATAGGAGAGACCAGGGTGTGTTCTACTATCTACCAACAATAGGAGAGACCAGGGTGTGTTCTACTATCTACCAACAATAGGAGAGACCAGGGTGTGTTCTACTATCTACCAACAATAGGAGAGACCAGGGTGTGTTCTACTATCTACCAACAATAGGAGAGACCAGGGTGTGTTCTACTATCTACCAACAATAGGAGAGACCAGGGTGTGTTCTACTATTCTACCAACAATAGGAGAGACCAGGGTGTGTTCTACTATCTACCAACAATAGGAGAGACCAGGGTGTGTTCTACTATCTATCTACCAACAATAGGAGAGACCAGGGTGTGTTCTACTATCTACCAACAATAGGAGAGACCAGGGTGTGTTCTACTATCTACCAACAATAGGAGAGACCAGGGTGTGTTCTACTCCAACATAGGAGACAGGTTTTCTACTCTACCAACAATAGGAGAGACCAGGGTGTGTTCTACTATCTACCTACCAACAATAGGAGAGACCAGGGTGTGTTCTACTATCTACCTACCAACAATAGGAGAGAACCAGGGTGTGTTCTACTATCTACCAACAATAGGAGAGACCAGGGTGTGTTCTACTATCTACTACAAATAGGAGAGACCAGGGTGTGTTTACTATCTAACCAACAATAGGAGAGACCAGGGTGTGTTCTACTATCTACCAACAATAGAGGAGACCAGGGTGTGTTCTACTATCTACCACAACATAGGAGAGACCAGGGTGTGTTCTACTATCTACCAACAATAGGAGAGACCAGGGTGTGTTCTACTATCTACCTACCAACATAGGAGAGACAGGGTGTGTTCTACTATCTACCAACAATAGGAGAGACCAGGGGTGTCTAATCTACCACAAAGAGAGACCAGGGTGTGTTCTACTATCTACTACAACAATAGGAGAGACCAGGGTGTGTTCTACTATCTACCAACAATAGGAGAGACCAGGGTGTGTTCTACTATCTACCAACAATAGGAGAGACCAGGGTGTGTTCTACTTCTACCAACAATAGGAGAGAACCAGGGTGTGTTCTACTATCTACTACAACAATAGGAGAGACCAGGGTGTGTTCTACTATCTACCAACAATAGGAGAGACCAGGGTGTGTTCTACTATCTACCAACAATAGGAGAGACCAGGGTGTGTTCTTACTATCTACCAACAATAGGAGAGACCAGGGTGTGTTCTACTATCTACCAACAATAGGAGAGACCAGGGTGTGTTCTACTATCTACCAACAATAGGAGAGACCAGGGTGTGTTCTACTATCTACCAACACATAGGAGAGACACAGGGTGTGTTCTACTATCTACAACAATAGGAGAGACAGGGTGTGTTCTACTATCTACCAACAATAGGAGAGACCAGGGTGTGTTCTACTAATCTACCAACAATAGGAGAGACCAGGGTGTGTTTACTATCTACCAACAATAGGAGAGACCAGGGTGTGTTCTACTATCTACCAACAATAGGAGAGACCAGGGTGTGTTCTACTATCTACCAACAATAGGAGAGACCAGGGTGTGTTCTACTATTACTACCAACATAGGAGAGACCAGGGTGTGTTCTACTATCTACCTACAATAGGAGAGACCAGGGTGTGTTCTACTATCTATCTACCAACAATAGGAGAGACCAGGGTGTGTCTCTACTTTCTACCAACATAGGAGACCGGGTGTGTTCTACTATCTACCTACCACATAGGAGAGACCAGGTGTGTTCTACTATCTACTACCAACATAGGAAGACCAGGGTGTGTCTACTATCTACCAACAATAGGAAGACCAGGGTGTGTTCTACCTATCGAACAATAGGAGAGACCAGGGTGTGTTCTACTATCTACCTACCAACAATAGGAGAGACCAGGGTGTGTTCTACTATCTACCTACCAACAATAGGAGAGACCAGGGTGTCTGCCTGTCCTGTGTCACCAATGCTTGTATGTTCATCTGTGCGTTACTTACCACACTCTGCCTCATCACTCCAGTCACCACAGTCATTATATCCGTTACACACAAGTTTCCTGGGGACACATAGTCCCTTCTTACAAAGGAAGTGGTCATGGCCTCCACAGAAAGCTGCAAAATAGACCAGCAAAACAACAGTTAGAGCTATATAAACACACACACACACACACACACACACACACACACAAAGAGACACAATAAGTGGTCATGCCAACCCCCACAACTACTGTCAACAACAACACCATCAACAAAGTATGTACACTACAAGTCAAAGTTCTCAGATATATACACACACACACACATACATACATACACACAACCAGTCAAAATGTTTGGACACACCTACTGATTCAAGAGTTTTTCTGTATTTATACTATTTTCTACCTTGTAGAATAATAGTGAAGACATCAAAACTATGAAATAACATATATGGAGTCATGTAGTAACCAAAAAAGTGTTAAACAAATCAAAATATACATGTCCAAATCTTTCACCGGTAGTGTATATAGTGTGTATATAGTGTGTATATATAGTCTAGTGAGTGTGTATATAGTGTGTATATATAATCTAGTGAGTGTGTATATATAGTCTAGTGAGTGTGTATATAGTGTGTATATAGTGTGTATATAGTGTGTATATATAGTATAGTGAGTGTGTATATAGTGTGTATATATAGTCTAGTGAGTGTGTGTATATATAGTATAGTGAGTGTGTATATAGTGTGTATATATAGTCTAGTGAGTGTGTATATAGTGTGTATATATAGTCTAGTGAGTGTGTATATAGTGTGTATATAGTCTAGTGAGTGTGTATATAGTGTGTATATAGTCTAGTGAGTGTGTATATAGTGTGTATATATAGTCTAGTGAGTGTGTATATAGGTGGTATATATAGTCTAGTGAGTGTGTATACAATATGTATATAATAGTCTGTGAGTGTGTATATAGTGTGTATATATAGTCTAGTGAGTGGGTATACAATAGTATCATATAGTCTAGTGAGTGGGTATATAGTGTGTAATATAGTATAGTGAGTGTGTATATAGTGTGTATATATAGTCTAGTGAGTGTGTATACAATATGTATATATAGTCTAGTGAGTGTGTATATAGTGTGTATATATA
Organism: Coregonus sp. 'balchen'; assembly: GCA_902810595.1. Classification (NCBI taxonomy): domain Eukaryota; kingdom Metazoa; phylum Chordata; class Actinopteri; order Salmoniformes; family Salmonidae; genus Coregonus; species Coregonus sp. 'balchen'. The sequence continues at coordinate 50,252,167 of LR778276.1, forward strand.
TAGTCTAGTGAGTGTGTATATAGTGTGTATATATAGTCTAGTGAGTGTGTATATAGTGTGTATATATAGTCTAGTGAGTGTGGTATATAGTGTGGTATATATAGCTAGTGAGTGTGTATATAGTGGGTATATATAGTCTAGTGAGTGTGTATACAATATGTATATATAGTCTAGTGAGTGTGTATATAGTGTGTATATATAGTCTAGTGAGTGTGTATACAATATGTATATATAGTCTAGTGAGTGTGTATATAGTGTGTATATATAGTCTAGTGAGTGTGTATATATAGTCTAGTGAGTGTGTATAATAGTCTAGTGAGTGTTGTATATAGTGTGTATATATAGTCTAGTGAGTGTGTATATAGTGTTGTATATATAGTCCTACTGAGTGTGTAACAATATGGTATATATAGTCTAGTGAGTGTGTATATAGTGTGTATATATAGTCTAGTGAGTGTGTATATAGTGTGTATATATAGTCTAGTGAGTGTGTATATTGTGTGTATATATAGTCTAGTGAGTGTGTATACAATATGTATATATCGTCTAGTGAGTGTGTATATAGTGTGTATATATAGTCTAGTGAGTGTGTATACAATATGTATATATAGTCTAGTGAGTGTGTATATAGTGTGTATATATAGTCTAGTGAGTGTGTATATATAGTCTAGTGAGTGTGTATATATAGTCTAGTGAGTGTGTATATAGTGTGTATATATAGTCTAGTGAGTGTGTATATAGTGTGTATATATAGTCTACTGAGTGTGTATACAATATGTATATATAGTCTAGTGAGTGTGTATATAGTGTGTATATATAGTCTAGTGAGAGTGTATATAGTGTGTATATATAGTCTAGTGAGTGTGTATATAGTGTGTATATATAGTCTAGTGAGTGTGTTTATAGTGTGTATATATAGTCTAGTGAGTGTGTATACAATATGTATATATAGTCTAGTGAGTGTGTATATAGTGTGTATATATAGTCTAATGAGTGTGTATATAGCGTGTATATATAAAGTGAGGGAAAAAAGTATTTGATCCCCTGCTGATTTTGTACGTTTGCCCACTGACAAAGAAATGATCAGTCTATAATTTTTTATTTATTATTTGAACAGTGAGAGACAGAATAACAACAAAAAAATCCAGAAAAACGCATGTCAAAAATTTTATAAATTGATTTGCATTTTAATGAGGGAAATAAGTATTTGACCCCTCTGCAAAACATTACTTAGTACTTGGTGGCAAAACCCTTGTTGGCAATCACAGAGGTCAGACGTTTCTTGTAGTTGGCCACCAGGTTTGCACACATCTCAGGAGGGATTTTGTCCCACTCCTCTTTGCAGATCTTCTCCAAGTCATTAAAGTTTCGAGCCTGACGTTTGGCAACTCAAACCTTCAGCTCCCTCCACAGATTTTCTATGGGATTAAGGTCTGGAGACTGGCTAGGCCACTCCAGGACCTTAATGTGCTTCTTCTTGAGCCACTCCTTTGTTGCCTTGGCCGTGTGTTTTGGGTCATTGTCATGCTGGAATACCCATCCACGACCCATTTTCAATGCCCTGGCTGAGGGAAGGAGGTTCTCACCCAAGATTTGACAGTACATGGCCCCGTCCATCGTCCCTTTGATGCAGTGAAGTTGTCCTGTCCCCTTAGCAGAAAAACACCCCCAAAGCATAATGTTTCCACCTCCATGTTTGACGGTGGGGATGGTGTTCTTAGGGTCATAGGCAGCATTCCTCCTCCTCCAAACACGGCGAGTTGAGTTGATGCCAAAGAGCTCCATTTTGGTCTCATCTGACCACAACACTTTCACCCAGTTCTCCTCTGAATCATTCAGATGTTCATTGGCAAACTTCAGACGGCCCTGTATATGTGCTTTCTTGAGCAGGGGGGTCCTTGCGGGCGCTGCAGGATTTCAGTCCTTCACGGCGTAGTGTGTTACCAATTGTTTTCTTGGTGACTATGGTCCCAGCTGCCTTGAGATCATTGACAAGATCCTCCTGTGTAGTTCTGGGCTGATTCCTCACCGTTCTCATGATCATTGCAACTCCACGAGGTGAGATCTTGCATGGAGCCCCAGGCCGAGGGAGATTGACAGTTATTTTGTGTTTCTTCCATTTGCGAATAATCGCACCAATTGTTGTCACCTTCTCACCAAGCTGCTTGGCGATGGTCTTGTAGCCCATTCCAGTCTTGTGTAGGTCTACAATCTTGTCCCTGACATCCTTGGAGAGCTCTTTGGTCTTGGCCATGGTGGAGAGTTTGGAATCTGATTGATTGATTGCTTTCTGTGGACAGGTGTCTTTTATACAGGTAACAAGCTGAGATTAGGAGCACTCCCTTTAAGAGTGTGCTCCTAATCTCAGCTCGTTACCTGTATAAAAGACACCTGGTAACCAGAAATCTTTCTGATTGAGAGGGGGTCAAATACTTATTCCCCCCATTAAAATGCAAATCAATTTATAACATTTTTGACATGCGTTTTTCTGGATTTTTTTGTTGTTATTCTGTCTCTCACTGTTCAAATAAACCTACCATTAAAATTATAGACTGATAATTTCTTTGTCAGTGGGCAAACGTACAAAATCAGCAGGGGATCAAATACTTTTTTCCCCTCACTGTATGTATAGTCCAGTGAGTGTGTACATATACTGAAGTGAGTGTGTATGAATACTGTGTATATATAGTCTAGTGAGTGTGTATATATAGTCTAGTGAGTATATATATATAAATATATATAATCTAGTGAGTGTGTATATAGTGAGTATGTATAGTCTAGTGATAATTTATATACTGTGTATATATAGTCTAGTGAGTGTGTATATAGTGTGTATATATAATCTAGTGAGTGTGTATATAGTGAGTATGTATAGTCTAGTGATAATTTATATACTGTGTATATATAGTCTAGTAAGGTTGTATATATTGTGTAGGTATAGTCCAGTGAGTGTGTACATATAGTCTAGTGAGTGTGTAAAAATTGTGTGTATATATTGTCTAGCGAGTGTGTATATATAGTCTAGTGAGTATATATATATAAATATATATAATCTAGTGAGTGTGTATATATAGTCTAGTGAGTGTGTATATAGTGTGTATATATAGTCTATTTAGTGTGTATATAGTGTATATATAGTCTATTTAGTGTGTATATAGTTTGTATACAGTGTGTATATAGTGTGTATATATAGTCTAGTGAGTGTGTATATATAGTCTAGTGAGTGTGTATATATAGTCTAGTTAGTGTGTATATAGTGTGTATATATAGTCTAGTGAGTGTGTATATATAGTCTAGTGAGTGTGTATATAGTGTGTATATATAGTCTAGTGAGTGTGTATATAGTGTGTATATATAGTCTAGTGAGTGTGTATATTGTGTGTATATATAGTCTAGTGAGTGTGTATATAGTGTGTATATAGTGTGTATGTATAGTCTAGTGAGTGTGTATATAGTGTGTATATATAATCTAGTGAGTGTGTATATATAGTCTAGTGAGTGTGTATATAGTGTGAATATATAGTCTAGTGAGTGTGTATATAGTGTGTTATATATGTCTTAGTCGAGTGTGTATATATATGTCTAGTGAGTGTGTATATATAGTGTGTATATATAGTCTAGTGAGTGTGTATATAGTGTGTATATATAGTCTAGTGAGTGTGTATATAGTGTGTATATATAGTCTAGTGAGTGTGTATATAGTGTGTATATATAGTCTAGTGAGTGTGTAATATAGTGTCTAGTGAGTGTTATTTGTGTGAATATATAGTCTATGATGTGTATATAGTGTGAATATATAGTCTAGTGAGTGTGTATACAATATGTATATATAGTATAGTGGTTATATATTTTGTATATATAGTCTAGTGAGTGTGTATTATAGTCTATGAGTGTGTATATATGTGAATATATAGTCCCATTTAGTGTGGGATATAGTGTGTATTATATAGTCTAGTGAGTGTGTATATATGTGTATAATATAATCTGGTAGTGTGTATTAGTGTGTAATAAAGTCTAGTGAGTGTGTAATATAGTCTATGAGTGTTTATATAGTGTGAATATATATCTGTGAGTGGTGTAATATAGTCTAGTGAGTGTGTATATATAGTCTAGTGAGTGTGTATATAGTTGTGTATATATAGTCTAGTGAGTGTGGGATATATATCTAGTGAGTTGTATATGTGTGAATATATAGTCTAGTGAGTGTGTATATATAGTCTAGTGAGTTTGTAATAGTGGTGTATATAGTCTGGTGAGTGTGTATATATAGTCTAGTGAGTGGTGTATATAGTGTGTATATATGTCTAGTGAATGTGTATATAGTGTGTATATATAGTCTAGTGAGTGGTGTATATATGTCTAGTGAGTGTGTATATAATGTGTATATATATTCTAGTTGAGTGTGTATATAGTGTGTATATATAGTCTAGTGAGTGTGTATGTAGTGTGTATATATAGTCTAGTGAGTGTGTATATATAGTCTAGTGAGTGTGTTTATAGTGTGTATATAATCTAGTGAGTGTGTATATAGTGTGTATATATAGTCTAGTGAGTGTGTGTATATAGTCTAGTGAGTGTGTATATAGTGTGTATATATAGTCTAGTGAGTGTGTATATATAGTCTAGTGAATGTGTATATATAGTCAGTGAGTGTGTATATAGTGTGTATAGATAGTCCTAGTGAGTGTGTATATCGTCTAGTGAGTGTGTATATAGTGTGTATATATGTCTAGTGAGTGTGTATATAGTGTGTATATATAGTCTAGTGAGTGTGTATATAGTGTGTATATATAGTCTAGTGAGTGTGTATATAGTGTGTATATATAGTCTAGTGAGTGTGTATATATAGTCTAGTGAGTGTGTATATAGTGTGTATATATAGTCTAGTGAGTGTGTATATATAGTCTAGTGAGTGTGTATATATAGTCTAGTGAGTGTGTATATAGTGTGTATATATAGTCTAGTGAGTGTGTATATATAGTCTAGTGAGTGTGTATATATAGTCTAGTGAGTGTGTATATATAGTCTAGTGAGTGTGTATATATAGTCTAGTGAGTGTGTATATAGTGTGTATATATAATCTAGTGAGTGTGTATATAGTGTGTATATATAGTCTAGTGAGTGTGTATATATAGTCTAGTGAGTGTGTATATAGTGTGTATATATAGTCTAGTGAGTATGTATATATAGTCTAGTTTGTGTGTATATAGTGTGTATATAGTCTAGTGAGTGTGTATATAGTGTGAATATATAGTCTAGTCAGTGTGTATATAGTGTGTATATATAGTCTAGTGAGTGTGTATATAGTTTGTATATATAGTCTAGTGAGTGTGTATATATAGTCTAGTCAGTGTGTATATATAATCTAGCGAGTGTGTATATAGTGTGTATATATATTGTCTATTTAGTGTGTATATAGTGTGTATATATAGTCTATTTAGTGTGTATATAGTTTGTATATATAGTCTAGTGAGTGTGTTAATAGTCTATCATTGTGTAATATATTAGTCTAGTGAGTGTATATATAAACTAGCGGTGTGTTATAGTGTGTATATATATAGTCTATTTGTGTGTATATGTGTGTATATATAGTCTATTTAGTGTGTATATGTTTGTAAAATATAGTCTAGTGAGTGTGTATATATAGTCTAGTGAGTGTGTATATATAGTCTAGTGAGTGTGTATATAGTGTGTTTTTATGTCTAGTGAGTGTGTATATAGTTTTGTATATATAGTCTAGTTTAGTGTGTATATATGTTTTATATATAGTCTATGAGTGTGTATATAGTGTGTATATATATTTTAGTGAGTGTGTATATAGTGTGTATATATGTCTAGTGAGTGTGTTATAGTTGTATTATATCTAGTGGTGTGTATTAGTGTGTAATATGTCTTGAGTGTGTATATAGTGTGTATATAGTCTAGTGAGTGTTATATAAGTCTAGTTAGTGTGGTATATAGTGTGTTATATATAAGTCTATGAGGGGGTATATATAGTCTAGTGAGTGGGGTATATAGTGTGTATATATAGTCTATGAGTGTGTATATAGTGTGTATATATATCTATGAGTGTGTATAATAGTCTAGTGAGTTGTATATAGTGTGTATATAGTCCCAGTGAGTATGTTTTAGTGTGTATATAGTGTGTATGTAGTCTAGTGAGTGTTATAGTTGTATATATAATCTAGTGAGTTGTATATATAGTCTAGTGAGTGTGTATATAGTGTGAAATATAGTCTAGTGAGTGTGTAATAGTGTGTATATATAGTCTAGTGAGTGTGTATATAGTGTGTATATATAGTCTAGTGAGTGTGTATATAGTGTGTATATTAGTCTAGTGAGTGTGTATATAGTGTGTATATATAGTCTAGTGAGTGTGTATATAGTGTGTATATATAGTCTAGTGAGTGTGTATATATAGTCTAGTGAGTGTGTATATAGTGTGAATATATAGTCTAGTGAGTGTGTATATAGTGTGAATATATAGTCTAGTGAGTGTGTATACAATATGTATATATAGTATAGTGAGTGTGTATATAGTGTGAATATATAGTCTAGTGAGTGTGTATATAGTGTGGTATATAGTCTAGTGAGTTGTGTATATATAGTCTAGTGAGTGTGTATATAGTGTGAATATATAGTCTAGTGAGTGTTGTATATAGTGTGTATATAGTCTAGTGAGTGTGTATATAGTGTGTATATATAGTCTAGTGAGTGTGTATATAGTGTGTAAATATAATCTGGTGAGGTGTATATAGTGGTGTATATATGTCTAGTGAGTGTGTATATTAGTCTAGTGAGTGTGTATATATAGTCTAGTGAGTGTGTATATAGTGTGAATATATAGTCTAGTGAGTGTGTATATATAGTCTAGTGAGTGTGTATATATAGTCTAGTGAGTGTGTATATAGTGTGTATATATAGTCTAGTGAGTGTGTATATAGTGTGAATATATAGTCTAGTGAGTGTGTATATATAGTCTAGTGAGTGTGTATATAGTGTGTATATATAGTCTAGTGAGTGTGTATATATAGTCTAGTGAGTGTGTATATAGTGTGTATATATAGTCTAGTGAGTGTGTATATAGTGTGTATATATAGTCTAGTGAGTGTGTATATATAGTCTAGTGAGTGTGTATATAATGTGTATATATATTCTAGTGAGTGTGTATATAGTGTGTATATATAGTCTAGTGAGTGTGTATGTAGTGTGTATATATAGTCTAGTGAGTGTGTATATACAGTCTAGTGAGTGTGTTTATAGTGTGTATATAATCTAGTGAGTGTGTATATAGTGTGTATATATAGTCTAGTGAGTGTGTGTATATAGTCTAGTGAGTGTGTATATAGTGTGTATATAGTCTAGTGAGTGTGTATATATAGTCTAGTGAGTGTGTATATATAGTCTAGTGAGTGTGTATATAGTGGTGTAATATATAGTCTAGTGAGTGTGTATATATAGTCTAGTGAGTGTGTATATAGTGTGTATAATATAGTCTAGTGAGTGTGTATATAGTGGTGTATATATAGTCCTAGTGAGTGTGTATATAGTGATTATATATAGTCTAGTGAGGTGTGTATATAGTGTGTATATATAGTCTAGTGAGTGTGGTATATATAGTCTAGTGAGTTGTGTATATAGTGTGTATATATAGTCTAGTGAGTGTGTATATATAGTCCTAGTGAGTGTGTATATATAGTCCTAGTGAGTGTGTATATAGTGTGTATTATAGTCTAGTGAGTGTGTATATAGTCCTAGTGAGTGTGTATATATAGTTAAGTGAGTGTGTATATATAGTCTAGTGAGTGTGTATATATAGTAAGGTGAGTGTGTATATAGTGTGTATATATAATCTAGTGAGTGTGTATATAGTGTGTATATATAGTCTAGTGAGTGTGTATATATAGTCTAGTGAGTGTGTATATAGTGTGTATATATAGTCTAGTGAGTGTGTATATATAGTCTAGTTAGTGTGTATATAGTGTGTATATAGTCTAGTGAGTGTGTATATAGTGTGAATATATAGTCTAGTCAGTGTGTATATAGTGTGTATATATAGTCTAGTGAGTGTGTATATAGTTTGTATATATAGTCTAGTGAGTGTGTATATATAGTCTAGTCAGTGTGTATATATAATCTAGCGAGTGTGTATATAGTGTGTATATATATTGTCTATTTAGTGTGTATATAGTGTGTATATATAGTCTATTTAGTGTGTATATAGTTTGTATATATAGTCTAGTGAGTGTGTATATATAGTCTAGTCATTGTGTATATATAGTCTAGTGAGTGTGTATATATAATCTAGCGAGTGTGTATATAGTGTGTATATATATAGTCTATTTAGTGTGTATATAGTGTGTATATATAGTCTATTTAGTGTGTATATAGTTTGTATATATAGTCTAGTGAGTGTGTATATATAGTCTAGTGAGTGTGTATATAGTGTGTATATATAGTCTAGTGAGTGTGTATATAGTGTGTATATATAGTCTAGTGAGTGTGTATATAGTGTGTATATATAGTCTAGTGAGTGTGTATATAGTGTGTATATATAGTCTAGTGAGTGTGTATATAGTGTGTATATATAGTCTAGTAAGTGTGTATATAGTGTGTATATATAGTCTAGTGAGTGTGTATATAGTGTGTATATATAGTCTAGTGAGTGTGTATATATAGTCTAGTGAGTGTGTATATATAGTCTAGTGAGTGTGTATATAGTGTGTATATAGTGTGTATATAGTGTGTATATATAGTCTAGTGAGTGTGTATATAGTGTGTATATATAGTCTAGTGAGTGTGTATATATAGTCTAGTGAGTGTGTATATAGTGTGAATATATAGTCTAGTGAGTGTGTATATATAGTCTAGTGAGTGTGTATATAGTGTGTATATATAATCTAGCGAGTGTGTATATAGTGTGTATATATAGTCTATTTAGTGTGTATATAGTTTGTATATATAGTCTAGTGAGTGTGTATATATATTCTAGTGAGTTTGTTATAGTGTGTATATATAGTCTAGTGAGTGTGTATATAGTGTGTATATATAGTCTAGTGAGTGTGTATATAGTGTGTATATATAGTCTAGTGAGTGTGTTATAGTGTGTATATATAGTCTAGTGAGTGTGTATATAGTGTGTATATATAGTCTAGTGAGTGTGTATATAGTGTGTATATATAGTCTAGTGAGTGTGTATATAGTGTGTATATATAGTCTAGTGAGTGTGTATATAGTGTGTATATATAATCTAGCGAGTGTGTATATAGTGTGTATATATAGTCTATTTAGTGTGTATATAGTTTGTATATATAGTCTAGTGAGTGTGTATATATAGTCTAGTCAGTGTGTATATATAGTCTAGTGAGTGTGTATATAGTGTGTATATATAGTCTATTTAGTGTGTATATATAGTCTATTTAGTGTCTATATAGTTTGTATACAGTGTGTATATAGTGTGTATATAGTGTTTATATAGTTTGTATATAGTGTGTATATATAGTCTAGTGAGTGTGTATATAGTGTGTATATATAATCTAGTGAGTGTGTATATATAGTCTAGTGAGTGTGTATATAGTGTGTATATAGTGTGTATATAGTGTGTATATAGTGTTTATATATAGTCTAGTGAGTGTGTATATAGTGTGTATATATAATCTAGTGAGTGTGTATATATAGTCTAGTGAGTGTGTATATAGTGTGTATATATAGTCTAGTGAGTGTGTATATAGTGTGTATATATAGTCCTAGTGAGTGTGTATATAATAGTCTAGTGAGTGTGTATATAGTGTGTATATATAGTCTAGTGAGTGTGTATATAGTGTGTAATATATATTCTAGTGAGTGTGTATATAGTATGTAATATATTCTAGTGAGTGTGTATATAGTGTGTATATATAGTCTAGTGAGTGTGTTATATAGTGTGTATATTAGTCTAAGTGAGTGGTGTATATATAGTCTAGTGAGTGTGTATATATTGTGTATATATAGTCTAGTGAGTGTGTATATAGTGTGTATATATAGTCTAGTGAGTGTGTATATAGTGTGTATATATAGTCTAGTGAGTGTGTATATAGTGTGTATATATAGTCTAGTGAGTGTGTATATAGTGTGTATATATAGTCTAGTAAGTGTGTATATAGTGTGTATATATAGTCTAGTGAGTGTGTATATAGTGTGTATATATAGTCTAGTGAGTGTGTATATAATGTGTATATATAATCTAGTGAGTGTGTATATAGTGTGAATATATAGTCTAGAGAGTGTGTATATAGTTTGTATACAGTGTGTATATAGTGTATATATAGTGTGTAGATAGCGTGTATATAATGAACAAGCATATTCTGACTCACATGGTTTGCCTTTGACCTGTCTGGGAGAGTAGCAGCCGGAAGGGGTGGAACTTAGGCTGAGGAGGGCAGAGTTAACCCCCGTCCCTGGGCTGACCCCTGACCCTTGCAACCCGGAAGTGTTGTTGGTGAACTGGGAGCATCGCAGGAAGTCAGGCCAAGATGCATTGAACAGCTGGAGGACAGGTTCACAGCCCTCTCTGGCTGACTCACAGAAAGACTGACAGGGTAGGACTACACGTCTAGAGAGGAGGAAAGGGAGAGAGAGAGAGAGAGGAGGAAAGGGAGGAGAGATCGGATAGAGGGATGGAGAGAGAGGAGGAGAGGAGCAGAGAGAGAGAGGAAGGAAGAGCGAAGATAGGAAGGGAGCAGAGAGAGAGAAGTGAGGTACAGGAGATAGGACTTATGAGAGTAGAGGTCTCTTTCTCTCTGCTGCTACCTCTTTTTCTCGTTTCTATTTTCTTTCTCTCTCTTCTCTCTCTCTTTTCTCTTTTTTCTCATTCTCTTTCCTTCGATTTAAGTTAGTAGACATGCTGATGAGCTCTCGCATTTTTTAGTATTTATGTACAAAAATATAGATTTAGAGTTAGATAAACTTGGATTTTTTGGCAAGGACCTATACAGGATGCTACCCTCCACAACATAACCTTCACTCCAAACAGGCAGGGACCTATACAGGATGCTACCCTCCACAGCATAACCTTCACTCCAAACAGGCACCCTGTAGCTCAGTTGGTAGAGCATGCCGCTTGCAACGCCAGGGTTGTGGGTTCGTTTCCCACGGGGGGCCAGTATGAAAATGTATGCACTCACTAACTGTAAGTCGCTCTGGATAAGAGCGTCTGCTAAATGACTAAAATGTAAATGTAAATCAAAACTCCAAACTCCATGACAAAAATGTTTTGCTGAAGAATGCAAAAAACCTAAGAAAGAAATTGGTAAACCTATCCAACCAAAAACACAGAGACCCAGAAAACCTGAGCCTACGCCTTCACTATGGTGAATCACTAAAACAATACAGAAATACACTATGGAAAAAGAAGGAACAGCATGTCAGAAATCAGCTCAATGTAATTGAAGAATCCATAGAATCTAACCACTTCTGGGAAAATTGGAAAACACTAAACAAACAACACGAAGAGTTATCTATCCAAAACGGAGATGTATGGGTAAACCACTTCTCCAATCTTTTTGGCCCTATAACAAAGAACAAACAGCAAAAACATATACATGATCAAATACAAATCAACTATTAAAGACTTCCAGAACACACTGGATTCTCCAATTTCATTGAATGAACTACAGGATAAAATACAAACCCTCCAACCCCTATAGTCCTGTGGTGTTGATGGTATCCTCAAATAAATGATAAAATATACAGACCACAAATTCCAATTGGCTATACTTAAACTCTTTAACATCATCCTTAGCTCTGGCATCTTCTCCAATATTTGGAACCAAGGACTGATCACCCCAATCCACAAAAGTGGAGACAAATTTGACCCCAATAACTACCGTGGGATATGCGTCAACAGCAACCTTCGGAAAATCCTCTGCATTATCATTAACAGCAGACTAGTTCATTTCCTCAGTGAAAACAATGTACTGAGCAAATGTCAAATTGGCTTTTTACCAAATTACCGTACGACAGACCACGTATTCACACCCTAATTGACAAACAAACAAACCAAAACAAAGGCAAAGTCTTCTCATGCTTTGTTGATTTCAAAAAAGCTTTTGACTCAATTTGGCATGAGGGTTTGTTATACAAATTGATGAAAGTGGTGTTGGGGGAAAAACATATGACATGATAAAATCCATGTACACAAACAACAAGTGTGCGGTTAAAGTTGGCAAAAAACACACATTTCTTTCCACAGGGCCGTAGGGTGAGACAGGGATAATGTTGTTCCAAAAAAGGTCCAGTTGCCAGGACCACAAATACAAATTCCATCTAGACACCGTTTCCCTAGAGCACACAAAAAACATACCTCGGCCTAAACATCAGCGCCACAGGTAACTTCCACAAAGCTGTGAACGATCTGAGAGACAAGGCAAGAAGGGCCTTCTATGCCATCAAAAGGAACATAACATTTGACATACCAATTAGGATCTGGCTAAAAATACTTGAATCAGTTATAGAACCCATTGCCCTTTATGGTCTTGAAGTCTGGGGTCCGCTCACCAACCAAGAATTCACAAAATGGGACAAACACCAAATTGAGACTGCATGCAGAATTCTGCAAATAATATATTCTGTGTACAACGTAAAACACCAAATAATGCAGGCAGAGCAGAATATGGCCGATACCAGCTAATTATCAAAATCCAGAAAAGAGCCGTTAAATTCTACAACCACCTAAAAGGAAGTGATTCCCAAACCTTCCATAACAAAGCCATCACCTACAGAGAGATGAACCTGGAGAAGAGTCCCCTAAGCAAGCTGGTCCTGGGGCTCTGTTCACAAACACAAACAGACCCCACAGAGCCCCAGGACAGCAACACAATTAGACCCAACCAATTCATGAGAAAACAAAAAGAGAATTACTTGACACATTGGAAAGAATTAACAAAAAAACTGAGCAAACTAGAATGCTATTTGGCCCTAAACAGAGAGTACACAGTGTCAGAATACCTGACCACTGTGACTGACCCAAACTTAAGGAAAGCTTTGACTATGTACAGACTCAGTGAGCATAGCCTTGCTATTGAGAAAGGCCGCCGTAGGCAGACCTGGCTCTCAAGAGAAGACAGGCTATGTGCACACTGCCCACAAAATGAGGTGGAAACTGAGCTGCACTTCCTAACCTCCTGCCAAATGTATGACCATATTAGAGACATATTTCCCTCAGATTACACAGATCAACAAAGAATTAGAAAACAAACCCAATTTTGATAAACTCCCATATCTACTGGGTGAAATACCACAGTGTGCCATCACAGCAGCAATATTTGTGACCTGTTGCCACAAGAAAAGGGCAACCAGTGAAGAACAAACACCATTGTAAATACAACCCATATTTATGTTTATTTATTTTCCCTTTTGTACCTTAACTATTTGCACATAATATGACATTTGAAAAGTCTTTATTCTTTAGGAACTTTTGTGAGTCTAATGTTTACTGTTAATTTGAATTGTTTATTATCTGCTTCACTTGCTTTGGCAATGTTAACATATGTTTCCCATGCCAATAAAGCCCTTAAATTGAAAATTGAAAATAGAAAATTAAATTGAGAGAGAGAGACAGAGAGAGAGAGAGAGAGAGAGAGAGAGAGAGAGAGAGAGAGACAGAGAGAGAGACAGAGAGAGAGACAGAGAGAGAGACAGAGAGAGAGACAGACAGAGAGACAGACAGAGAGAGAGAGAGAGAGAGAGACAGAGAGAGAGAGAGAGAGACAGAGAGAGAGACAGAGACAGAGAGAGAGAGAAGAGAGAGAGAGAGAGAGACAGAGAGAGAGAGAGAGAGAGACAGAGAGAGAGACATACAGAGAGAACAGACAGATGAGAGAGAGAGAGAGAGAGAGAGAGAGAGAGAAGAGAGAGAGAGAGAGAGAGACAGAGAGACAGAGAGAGAGAGACAGAGACAGAGAGAGAGAGAGAGACAGAGAGAAATATAGATTTATCAGCTACTAGCTACTAGCAGTATTGCATCCTTTCAGAAGATGGCGCTGACTCCATAGGACGACATATAAGGATGTATTTTAAGAAACCAAACGCATTTGAATTGAATTTGTTTTGGGTAACAGACAACAGAATGTACAATGTGGACCCAGAGGATATCACTTGAAAGTATTAATTAAAACGCTTGTTTCCAAAGTGGTCCTCGATGGTAAAAACTAAAAACACATATAATGATTAAAAGACAAGACAAAATGACAAACGACCATAAATACATTCATTTATATCGACGTCCTAAAAAGTGGCACTATTCACTGCACTTTTCACTAACCTTAAACATCAACCATATTAATTTCACATTAAAACAAATCTATTCATTAAACATCATACCTATCATTCAAATAAATACACCTGCCCAGCAGTAGGGGTCAGTGGAGAGGTTTCTCTTACTTACACAACCTTGTCCTAATGAAAACCTTTGCCTGCCTTTTAAAGCTATTTCCTCTTGTTCTTTGCTTGATCTCCAAGGGGAGGCTATTCCAGAGACAAATGCCTGTATAGAAAAACGTGCTCTTCGCAGTACTGTTTACTCTTGGGAATTTACAAGACACACCACTAGCTCTGGTATCTGTGTTGGTTTTATATATCACAATATCAATGTGGTCTTTCATATCATCATTTAAGTTTAAGACATTCAGATCTCCTGTACCCCTATATGGATCCTAGGAGGTACCCCTATATGGGTCCTAGGGGGACATTCAGAACTCCTCTACCCCTATATGGGTCCTAGGGGGGGGTCATTCAGAACACCTGTACCCCTATATGGATCCTAGGGGGGGTCATTCAGAACACCTGTACCCCTATATGGGTCCTAGGGGGACATTCAGAACTCCTGTACCCCTATATGGATCCTAGGGGGACATTCAGAACTCCTGTACCCCTATATGGGTCCTAGGGGGACATTCAGAACACCTGTACCCCTATATGGATCCTAGGGGGTCATTCAGAACTCCTGTACCCCTATATGGATCCTAGGGGGACATTCAGAACTCCTGTACCCCTATATGGATCCTAGGGGGACATTCAGAACTCCTGTACCCCTATATGGATCCTAGGGGGGGTCATTCAGAACACCTGTACCCCTATATGGGTCCTAGGGGGACATTCAGAACTCCTGTACCCCTATATGGATCCTAGGGGGGGTCATTCAGAACACCTGTACCCCTATATGGGTCCTAGGGGGACATTCAGAACTCCTGTACCCCTATATGGGTCCTAGGGGGACATTCAGAACTCCTGTACCCCTATATGGATCCTATGGGGACATTCAGAACACCTGTACCCCTATATGGGTCCTAGGGGGTCATTCAGAACACCTGTACCCCTATATGGATCCTAGGGAGGGTCATTCAGCATGTACCTGATAACATTATGTTGCATGACCTGCATTCTCTTGTTCAGCTTTTCTGATAGCCCACTATACCAAGCAGAACAGCTATAACGATAAAATGACACTGAATCAAGGTAGAGACAAGCACTTTCTTAACTTTGATGTTAAAATATCGTTATGATATAGAAATGACAATTCGTTCACAATTTTAGAAATAATTTTAGCAGCAATCAGGTCTCCAGAAAGCGATTGATCTAGGGACATACCAAGATAAGTCACGCTTGTTTTAGATTCAATCTCCTGCACATTTGACCTTTATCTTGTCAGCCCTAAGCAATTTACGTTTTATTCCAAACGTAGCGACAATTTGCTGTCAGTCAACCAATCTCTAACGAAATGCAATTCCTTACTCAGGGTCTCCTCTATGTAACTGATACCAGCATGGCTGAGGACCAGTATGGCTGAGGACCAGTATGGTGAGGATCAGTATGGCTGAGGACCAGTATGGTGAGGATCAGTATGGCTGAGGACCAGTATGGCTGAGGATCAGTATGGCTGAGGACCAGTATGGCTGAGGACCAGTATGGCTGAGGACCAGTATGGCTGAGGATCAGTATGGCTGAGGACCAGTATGGCTGAGGACCAGTATGGCTGAGGATCATATGGCTGAGGACCAGTATGGTGAGGATCAGTATGGCTGAGGACCAGTATGGCTGAGGATCATATGGCTGAGGACAGTATGGCTGAGGACTCAGTAAAGGCTGAGGACCAGTATGGCTGAGGATCCATATGGTGAGGATCAGTATGGCTGAGGCAGATGGTGAGGATCAGTATGGCTGAGGACCAGTAGGGGGAGGGCCCTATGGGGAGGACCCGTATGGCTGAGGACCAGAGGCTGGGGACCTATGGCTAGGACCGGGAAGAATGGCTGGGACCCGTATGGCTGAGGACCATATGGTAGGAAATTCACCGGGGTGAAAAGCAGGGGGCCTTTTTGTTTTTTTTAAAAATTAAAAA
>LR778276.1:50268641-50318958 GCA_902810595.1 Coregonus sp. 'balchen'
TTTCCCCGGGGGGAACAGCGGTGTAAGGTGTAGTGTGGGTAAGCGGTTTGCTGATGTCAACGTTGGTGGCGGTGGGGTTATGGTATGGGCAGGCATCAACAGCCTTATTGTGAATCAACAGCCTGATCAATTCTATCCGAAGGAGATGTGTCGCACTGCATGAGGCAAATGGTGTTCACACCAGATACTGACTGGTTTTCTGATGGGGAGCGTCGCTGCACAGATATTTTCAGATCTCTCCAGAGATGTTAGATCGGGTTCAAGTCCGGGCTCTGGCTGAGCCACTCAAGGACATTCAGAGACTTGTCCCAAAGCCACTTCTGCGTTGTCTTGGCTGTGTGCTTAGGGTCATTGTCCTGTTGGAAAGGGAACCTTCACCCCAGTCTGAGGTCCTGAGCGCTCTGGAGCAGGATTTCATCAAGGATCTCTCTGTACATCTCTCTGTACTCCGCACACCGAATAGGAGGAAACATAAACCCTCACGTCCTTAGCTAAAGTGGGCCACCAGTACTTCTCACTAAGACAGCGCACTGTCCGACCGATGCCAGGATGACCAGAGGAGGGTGACGTGTGGGCCCAACAGATCAATCGATCGCGGACATCAGATGGAACGTACAGACGCCCAACTGACACTGGGTGGGAGTGGGCTCCGTACGTAACGCCCGCTCGATGTCCGCGTCAACCTCCCATACCACCGGTGCCACCAGGCAAGAAGCCGGAAGTAGGGGAGTGGGATCCGTGGACCGATCCTCTGTGTCATACATCCGGGACAGTGCGTCTGCCTTAGCGTTCTGGGAACCTGGTCTGTAGGATAGGGTGAAAACAAAACGGGTGAAAAACATGGCCCACCTTGCCTGGCGAGGGTTCAGTCTCCTCGCCGCCCAGATGTACTCCAGATTGAGGTGGTCAGTCCAAATGAGGAAAGGGTGTTTAGCCCCCTCAAGCCAATGCCTCCACGCCTTCAGAGCCCTGACAACAGCTAACAGCTCCCGGTCCCCCACATCATAGTTTCGCCCCGCCGGGCTGAGCTTCTTCTAAAAGAAAGCACTGGGGCGGAGCTTTGGTGGCATACCCGAGTGCTGAGACAGCACAGCTCCTATCCCAGCCTCGGACGTGTCCACCTCTACTATGAATGCCAAGGAGGGATCAGGATGAGCCAGCACGGGAGCCGAGGTAAACAGAGCCATCGGGTGACCAAAAGCCCTGTCCGCCCCAGCTGACCACTGCAGTCGCACCGGTCCCCCCTTCAGCAAGGAGGTAATGGGAGCCGCTACCTGACCAAAGCCCCGGATAAACCTCCGGTAGTAATAATTATGATATAATATGCTATTTAGCAGATGCTTTTATCCAAAGCAACTTACAGTCATGTGTGCATACATTTTTACGTATGGGTGTCCCGGGGATCGAACCCACTGCCCTGGCGTTACAAGCGCCATGCTCTACCAATTGAGCTACAGAGGACCACAGTAGTTGGCAAACCCTAAGAACCACTGCACCTCCTTTACCGTGGTTGGAGTCGGCCAATTACGCACGGCTGAAATGCGGTCATTCTTCATCTCCACCCCTGACGCGGACAGGCGGTACCCTAGGAAGGAGACGGACTGTTGGATGAACAGACATTTCTCAGCCTTGACGTACAGGTCATGCTCCAACAATCTACCAAGCACCTTGCGCACCAGGGACACATGCTCGGCACGTGTAGCGGAGTAGATGAGAATATCATCTATATACACTACTACACCCTCCCCGTGCAGGTCCCTGAAAATCGTGTCTACGAAGGATTGGAAGACTGATGGAGTATTCATCAACCCGTACGGCATGACGAGGTACTCATAGTGCCCAGAGGTGGTACTAAATGCCGTCTTCCACTCATCCCCCTCCCGGATACGCACCAGGTTGTAAGTGCTCCTGAGATCCAATTTGGTGAAGAAGCGCACCCTGTGCAATGACTCTGTCACACTGGCTATGAGAGGCAGTGGGTAGCTGTACTTCACAGTGATCTGATTTAGACCTCGATAGTCAATGTATGGGCATAAATCTCCATCCTTCTTCACAAAAAAATAAACTTGAGGAGGCAGGTGAAGTGGAAGGCCGAATATATCCCTGTCCCAGAGATTCGGAGACATATGTTTCCATAACCACCGTCTCCTCCTGAGACAGAGGATACACGTGACTCCTGGGAAGTGCTGCGCCTACCTGGAGATTTATCGCACAATCCCCCTGTCGATGGGGTGGTAGTTGAGTCGCCTTCTTGTTACAGAAGGCGAGAGCCAAAATCGGCATTTTTGGGAGGAATGTGCATAGTGGAGACCTGGTTTGGACTCTCCACCGTAGTTGCACCTGTGGAAACACCTACACACCTCCCTGAGCACTGACGTGACCATCCCTTGAGAGCCCTCTGTTGCCACGAAATAGTGGGGTCATGAGAGGCCAACCAGGGAAGCCCCAACACCACAGGAAACGCAGGAGAATCGATCAGGAAGAGACTAATTCTCTCCTCATGACCCTCCTGCGTTTTCATAAATAGTGGAGCTGTGACCTCCCTAATCAGGTCTGAC
Organism: Coregonus sp. 'balchen'; assembly: GCA_902810595.1. Lineage (NCBI taxonomy): Eukaryota > Metazoa > Chordata > Actinopteri > Salmoniformes > Salmonidae > Coregonus > Coregonus sp. 'balchen'. The sequence goes on from LR778276.1 coordinate 50,271,200, forward strand.
CCTAAAGGACGACTATCTAAGGCATGTATAGGGAAGGGCACATCAACAGGAACAATAGGGATCCCTAATCTACATGCAAATGAACGGTCAATAAAGTTCCCAGCTGCTCCTGAAATACTAGCGCCTTATGCTGGGAATGCGGGGAAAACTCAGGAAATTCTATGCATACACACGTGCAACAGGGAGCTCTGGGTGAGCCGGGTGCCTACTCACCTGGGATGATCCACCAGTGCCCTGCCTGCTGCCTCGACTCCCTGGGGAACCTCCCCAGCACCGACCAGCAGTGTGCCCTCTGCGGCCACAGATGGTGCAGGAAACAGCCCCCCCTCCGGTCACCCTTAGAGCAGCACCTCCAAGCTCCATAGGGGTAGGGTCGGAGGTGCTGGGGGATGGAATGGACGGACCCTGACCCGGATGTCCATGGGTGGCCAACATGCTATCCAGCCGTATAGATAAATCCACCAGCAGTTAGGGTGGTGTCCCTGCATGCCAGCTCCCGACGAACGTCCTACCGTAGACTACACCGGTAATGGTCGATCAGGGCCCTCTCATTCCATCCCACACTGGCAGCCAAGGTCCTGAAGTCCAGTGCGAAGTCCTGTGTGCTCCTCTTCCCCTGTCTGAGGTGGAACAAGCGTTCCCCCGCCGCTCTCTCCTCTGGTGGATGATCGAAGACCGCCCTGGAAGCGGCGGGTGAAATCCTCATAGCGAACCAACGCTGCTTCTATTCCTCCCCATTCGACGTTGGCCCACTCAAGCGCTCTCCCCGACCGACAGGAGATGAGTGCGGACACGCTCTCGTATCCCGAGGGAGCCGGGTGGATGGTCGCCGAGGGAGCCGGGTGGATGGTCGCCGAGGGAGCCGGGTGGATGGTCGCGGAGGGAGCCGGGTGGATGGTCGCCGAGGGAGCCGGGTGGATGGTCGCCGAGGGAGCCGGGTGGACGGTCGCCGAGGGAGCCGGGTGGATGGTTGCCGAGGGAGCCGGGTGGATGGTCGCAGAGGAGCCGGGTGGATGGTCGCCGAGGGAGCCGGGTGGATGGTCGCCGAGGGAGCCGGGTGGACGGTTGCCAGGTAGAAATCCACCTGGGGCAGGAATCCCTGGCACCCGGCAGCCATCCCATCATATGCCCTTGGGAGCGAGAGCCGAATCCCACTGGGTCCAGGTGACGGAGGGGTGGACATCGGTGTGGGTTGATCTGAAGTTAATGGGGTTGTGGGAAAACACCCTCTCTCCCACTGCTCCATGGTCTGCAACACGCGATCCATGGCTGTGCCAAGATTCTGGAGCATCGTCGCGTGCTGCTGGACGCGCTCCTCCACTGGTACCGGAGGACTGGCTGCACCTGCTGACTCCATATGTGGTGCGTGTTTCTGTCAAGTGTCAATGTGCAGCGGTTGGACGGAGTCAGGCGCAGGACACAGAACTGAGTAAACGACGTACTTTACTCTAAAAATAAACAAAGCTAATTTCCACGCAGGGAAAACACACCAGCTCACATAAGTCACAGACACAAAACAAAGAACAAACACGCACAAAACCATGTGGGAACCAGAGGGTTAAAAAGGGGAATAATATAATGTCATGGGAACCAGGTGTGTACAATCAAGACAAAACAAATGGAAAAAGAAACGTAGATCGGTGGCAGCTAGAAAGCCGGAGACGACGACCGCCGAACGCCGCCCGAACAAGGAGAGGCACCAACTTCGGCGGAAGTCGTGACAGGAGGATAATGAAAGTTCACAGAAGTAACAAGTAATGGTAGAGCTACCTAGTATTGGCATTTTTCTGATATCAAATTTGTTTATAGATTATTAAGTGATTAAAACTCGTTTTTCCGTCACCAAATTGGTAACGGAATTACCAAAAAAATCAGTAACGGAATTACTGCAACTGAATTGGCTACAATGGGAAATTATAATAGTCACCAACCACAGTTGGGTCTCCTGCTACTGTCCTCCTTCCACTGGCATACTGTTATGTTCAGCTCATAGGGTCTCCTGCTACTGTCCTCCCTTCCACTGGTATACTGTTATGTTCAGCTCATAGGGTCTCCTGCTACTGTCCTCCTTCCACTGGTATACTGTTATGTTCAGCTCATAGGGTCTCCTGCTACTGTCCTCCTTCCACTGGTATACTGTTATGTTCAGCTCATAGGGTCTCCTGCTACTGTCCTCCTTCCACTGGTATACTGTTATGTTCAGCTCATAGGGTCTCCTGCTACTGTCCTCCTTCCACTGGTATACTGTTATGTTCAGCTCATAGGGTCTCCTGCTCCTGTCCTCCCTTCCACTGGTATACTGTTATGTTCAGCTCATAGGGTCTCCTGTTACTGTCCTCCTTCCACTGGTATACTGTTATGTTCAGCTCATAGGGTCTCCTGCTCCTGTCCTCCCTTCCACTGGTATACTGTTATGTTCAGCTCATAGGGTCTCCTGTTACTGTCCTCCTTCCACTGGTATACTGTTATGTTCAGCTCATAGGGTCTCCTGTTACTGTCCTCCTTCCACTGGTATACTGTTATGTTCAGCTCATAGGGTCTCCTGCTACTGTCCTCCTTCCACTGTACTCTACTGAACTCTGCTGTACTGAACTCTACTAAATTGTACTCTATTGAACTGTACTCTGCTGTACTGAACTCTACTCTATTTTACCCTTGTAAAATGGACAGAATTAGGGTGGCTACATCAATGGAGGCCAGAGAATGTTATATTTAACCTCATAGTCGTTGTATGATTTCATATCCAAAGTGCTGGAGCACAGAGTCAAAACAAAACAAAATGTGTCACTGTCCCAATACTCTCACTGTAGCCTGTAGCCTGTAGCCTGTAGCCTGTAGCCTGTAGCCTGTAGCCTGTAGCCTGTAGCCTGTAGCCTGTAGCCTGTAGCCTTTAGCCTGTCCCAATACTCTCACTGTAGCCTGTAGCCTGTAGCCTGTAGCCTGTAGCCTGTAGCCTGTAGCCTGTAGCCTGTAGCCTGTAGCCTGTAGCCTGTAGCCTGTAGCCTGTAGCCTGTAGCCTGTAGCCTGTAGCCTCACTGTAAATGACACAATACATTTTCTACCATTCATATTTCACTCTAGCCTGTTGTTGATATGCCATTATAGGACTGAATCATGTGAAATATGTTTGGAAGGAGCGCGTCTTTGGTAACCGGAAAAGAGGCGCTCTTTTGGAAATGGGATGGATACAAGAGTACTGCAGGTAGGCAGTGAATAATGCAAAAGCATGAAGGCAAAAGCCTCAAGAGTTTAGAAACCTTCTGGCTAATGTCTGGCTAGGATAAGACAGACAGACATTGAACCAGCTTTCCTTATAGCAGGGTAAAGGTATTCTACTAAAGGCTTGTTATTAATCAAATGAAATGGAAACAAGCAATTATTACAGGAAAATAACTCAAATGTTTCTAAATTCACCGGATAATCTCATCTGTCGTTCCATGATGGGGCATATAGCCTACATGGAGTTGTTTAATGCATATACCAAAATAACAACAGGAGCTGGTTAAAATAATGTAATAGCCTACTGGATAAAAAGAGGATGCTCCCAAACTGGATCTTTAATAGCGCTTTGGTGATTAAGATTTATTTCAAAGTGGTCTCACGAGACAAACTCTTTATGATAGTCTTGACTACTTGGCGAATGCATTGGGAAGGACCCCCCCAAAAAACTGCCTTCATTGAGAGGAGATGTGTCAGGGCGTGCTGTAGGTGTAGTGGTGGAATCAAACGCAGGACTCAGAACGATAATCCAAAGACTTGTATTAAAGCCAAAACCAAGGCAAAAGGACAACTTGCCCGAAGGCGAAAATACGCACGAAGGCGAAATAGTAACAGCGCACAAACAGGTGCGAAAATACTCCAGCGCAGTGGAGAGAAGCTCAACCGAGCGAAACACACGACTGACGTAAAATCAATAACACACAACACTAGACAAACACAACGAGAAACTTATAGGACACTAATTACGCCAAAATAGAAACAGGTGTGAAAACAAACAGACAAAAGCAAACGAACATGAAACATACAACGGTGGCAGCTAGAATTCCGGAGACGACGAACGCCGAAGCCTGCCCGAACAAGGGAGAGAGGCAGCCTCGGCCGAAACCGTGACAAGATGAGGCTATGCTTGATTTTTAATCAAATGAAACGAAATAGTTTAATAATATGTATATATATATATATATTTTTTTCTAAATACGAAGTTTAGGGGCATATATTTTTTTCCCATGTGCATATGGGCACTATGGGCCATGGCTGGATAGATATGCGCTTCCGATGTCAAAATCCATGACATAACCAATCGCGTTACAGCAAAAAACAAATTTTGGTTGGTCTTAAATATCCCCACCAGCGCTACCAGGAATTGGCACTTTGACGCACGTTTTTAAGGACACACCTCAGATATTGCCACCCCTCCCACCTCAGTGGAAGCGAGCTCATATAAGACAGGTAAATTACCAATCCTGGCGCTAGTGTTTGAAAACTGAAGATTGTATGTTACCTCTGATTCAGACTGTGTCTGACAGTGAGTGTGTTATCTAGCTCAGACTGGAATATGTCCCGGGATTCATCCGATGGCATTGAGGAGTACACTACATCAGTCACTGGCTTCATCAATAAGTGCATCGATGACGTCGTCCCCAAAGTGACCGTACGTACATACCCCAACCAGAAGCCGTGGATAACAGGCAACATCCGCACCGAGCTAAAGGCTAGAGCTGCCGCTTTCAAGGAGCGGAACACTAATCCGGACGCTTGTAAGAAATCCTGCTATGCCCTCCGACGAACCATCAAACAGGCAAAGCGTCAATACAGTACTAAGGTTGAATCGTACTACACCGGCTCTGAAGCTCCTCTGATGTGGCAGGGCTTGCAAGCTATTATGGACTACAAAGGGAAACCCAGCCGCGAGCTGCCCAGTGACACGAGCCTACCAGACGGGCTAAATGCCTTTTATACTCGCTTCGAGGCAAGCAACACTGAAGCATGCATGAGAGCACCAGCTGTTCCGGACGACTGTGTGATCACGCTCTCCGTAGCCGATGTGAGTAAGACCTTTAAACAGGTCAACATTCACAAGGCCGCGGGGCCAGACGGATTACCAGGACGTGTACTTAGGGACCAACTGGCAAGTGTCTTCACTGACATTTTCCACCTCTCCCTGACCGAGTCTGTAATACCTACGTGTTTCAAGCAGACCACCATAGTCCCTGTGCCCAAGAAAGCGAAGGTAACCTGCCTAAATGACTACCGCCCCGTAGCACTCACGTCTGTAGCCATGAAGTGCTTTGAAAGGCTGGTCATGGCTCACATCAAGATCATCATCCCAGAAACCATAGACCCACTCTAATTTGCATACCGCCCCAACAGATCCACAGATGACCCAATCTCAATTGCACTCCACACTGCCCTTTCACACCTGGACAAAAGGAACACTTATGTGAGTATGCTGTTCATTGACTTCAGCTCAGCATTCAACACCATAGTGCCCACAAAGCTCATCACTAAGCTAAGGACCCTGGGACTAAACACCTCCCTCTGCAACTGGATCCTGGACTTCCTGACGGGCCGCCCCCAGGTGGTAAGGGTAGGCAACAACACACCTGCCACGCTGATCCTCAACACGGGGGCCCCTCAGGGGTGTATGCTTAGTCCCCTCCTGTGCTCCCTGTTCACCCACGACTGCGTGGCCAAGCACGACTCCAACACAATCATTACGTTTGCTGATGACACAACGGTGGTAGGACTGATCACCGACGTAACTGGGCCAAGCTTCCTGCCACCCAGGACCTCTACACTAGGCGTTGTCAGAGGAAGGCACAACATTGTTTTAAATACTCCAGCCACCCAAGTCATAGACTGTTCTCTCTGCTACCGCACGGCAAGTGGTACCGGAGCGCCAAGTCTAGGTCCAAGAGGCTTCTAAACAGCTTTCACCCCCAAGCCATAAGACTGCTGCTACTCGCAGTTTATTATCTGTGCATGGTCACTTTACCCCTACCTACATGTACATATTACCTAAATTACCTCAACTAACCTGTACCCCCGCACATTGACTCAGTACCGGTACACCCTGTATATAGCCTGTATATTGACTCAGTACCGGTACCCCCTGTATATAGCCTGTATATTGACTCAGTACCGGTACCAACTCTATATAGCCTCATTATTGTTATTTTATTGTGTTACTTTTTTACTTTAGTTTATTTTGTAAATATTTCCTTAACTCTTATTTTCTTAAAACTGCATTGTTGGTTAAGGGCTTGTAAGTATCTGGCGCACGTGACAAATTAAATTTGATTCCAGACTGTGTCTGACTGTGAATGTGTTTCCTCTGACTCCCAGCATGCCTTGCTGTGACTATGTTTGTCCATGTGTCGGTTTGTGTTTGGCCATACTTGCGAACATGAGAGAAAAGCGGATTTTGTTACAGGAAATAATCACTGCCACCTCGTGAGGTTAGCATAGGACTAAATGTAATGTAATGGAAACAGCATAGCCTTTGATCATGTGAAACTACGTCAATGATTTGAATTTGCTGACGCTTCAACTTTAACCTAAAACGTAATATTTTTCTAATGTTCGCTAATATGACCCCTGTGTGTTTTACAGGCCCTCTGTGGTAACATCTCAGCTTTCTCTCCTGAACCAGACAGTGTTGTGGAGAGGAATGTTGCCCGTGTGATTCTGTTCCCCTGCCAGTCTATCTGTCTGAGTCCCAAATGGCACCCTATTTTGTTTAAGGCTCTATAGTTTACTAGGACCCATAGGGCTCTGGTCAAAAGTAGTGTACTATAGGGAATAGGGTACCATTTGGAATGCAGGCTCCGAGTCCAACATGCAGTTCCCACAGCTAACCGCACTTAACACTCTTGTTTCATTAGATGTGTGTGTGTGTGTGTGTGTGTGTGTGTGTGTGTTGTGTGTGTGTGTGTGTGTGTGTGTGTTTGTGTGTGTGTGTGTGTGTGTGTGTGTTGCGTGTGTGCGTGTGTGTGTGGGTGCGTGTGTGTGTGTGTGCGTGTGGTGTGCGTGCGTGGTGTGTGTGTGTGTGTGTGTGTGTGGTGTGTGTGTGCGTTGTGTGTGTGCGTGTGTGTGTGTGTGTGTGTGTGGTGTGGTGTGTGTGGGTGTGTGCTGTGGTGTGTTGTGTGTGTGTGTGTGTGTGTGTGGTTGTGCGTGTGCGTGGGTGTGTATGCGTGCTTGCCTGCCTTTGACTCCCAGACTGTGTGTGAATCATATTATTCTGCCGCCACAGAAAGCCCTTTCCCAGAGTTCCCAGGGAACAATAACAGTTTCTTCCAATGCTGCATCTTGGGTGAATTTTAAAGCTGGTTCCAAGCCAAGGACTAGGATGAGAACACGTCTGTGATCTTAGGCTTCTGTGTTCCGCAAGTTTCCCTGAAGCAAAGTGATTCTCCACTCTGACTCCTTCATAAAACACATTTGAGGTTTTGTCTTCTATTGCTGGTTTTCATTCTTCTAATCTGAGTCAGACCTGGGTTAGACATGGGTTAGACCTGGGTTAGACCTGGGTTAGACCTGGGTCAGACCTGGGTTAGACCTGGGTTAGACCTGGGTTAGACCTGGGTCAGACCTGGGTTAGACCTGGGTTAGACCTGGGTTAGACCTGGGTTAGACCTGGGTTAGCTGGTCCATGTTGTCCTTGTCCCAGTCTGTAATCCCCACGTCTCAAGATGACCACCATAAATCCTCTAAGGCTTCATGCCACAATGACTAACACCCTGTAGCACTCACTTCTGGAATCATGAAGGGCTTTGAGAGTATGGTTGTGGCACACATCAACTACATTATCCCAGACCCACTACCAATTTGCACACCGCCCCAACAGATCCATAGACGACGCAATCTCAATTGCTCTCCACACTGCCTGTACCCGCCTAGATAAGAGGAATACCTATGCGAGAATGCTGTTAATTGACTACAGCTCAGCGTTCAACACCATAGTCCCCTCCAAGCTCGTCACCAAGTTTAGGACTCTGGGTCTGAACACCTCCCTCTGCAACTGGGTCCTGGACTTCCTGACGGGCCGACCCCAGGTGGTGAGGGGTAGGCAGCATCACCTCCACCACGCTGACCCTCAACACAGGGGCCCCTCAGGGGTGTGTGCTCGGTCCCCTCCTGTACTCCCTGTTCACCCACGACTAAGTGGCCAAGCACGACTCCAACGCCATCAAGTTTGCTGATGACACGACGATGGTAGGCCTGATCACCGGCGACGATGAGACAGCCTACAGGGAGGAGGTCAGAGACTGCTAGGACAACCTCCCGTTCAACGTCGGCAAGACTAAGGAGCTGATTGTGGACTACAGGAAACGGGGGACTGAGCACGCCCCCATCCACATCGACGGGGCTGCAGTGGAGCGGATTGAGAGCTTCTAGTTCCTCGGTATCCAATTCATTCAAAGGGACTTAAAACGCTCCACACACACACTCAAACAGTCATGAAGAAGGCGCGACATGTAACTCACTCACTTCTCTCGTGTTCTTCTTATGTTTTTTGTTCTACTTGACTTAAAGAAAATAGTACTACTGATATTGATTATAGTACTACTGATATTGATTATAGTACTACTGATATTGATTATAGTACTACTGATATTGATTATAGTACTACTGATATTGATTACTGATATTGATTACTGATATTGATTACTGATATTGATTACTGCATCGTTGGGAAAGAGTAAGAAAGGCATTTCACTTTACTTGTGCACGTGACAATAAAACTTGAAACAGCTGTTTCGCTGGAATATCCCTGCTGTCTTGAAGAACTTTAAGGCTCAGAAACCACACAACAACCCCCTGGTCTAAACAGAAACCACACTATAACCCCCTGTTCTAAACAGTGGCACGCACATACACACAGAAACGGTCCATGTAAGCAAACAGCTCTGTGGAACTGGTCTGTCTTCAGCCAGGTGTTGGTTGCTTCCCCAATGGCACCCTATTCCCTATGGGCTCTGGTTAAAAGTAGTGCACCATATAGGGAATAGGGTGATATTTGGGAGGCAATCAATACCTGGCTGTAGACAGACCAATTCCACAGAGCTGTTTGCTTACATGGACCGTTTTACTGCCACTGGTTTGTAAACAGCAGCACTGCAAAGTGCACTTAACTTAGCCACTTTTGTACCCTAACATTAACGTAACGTCTCCATCCACTGCTTCCTTCTTCCCCCTCACTGTGTGTGTGTGTGTGTGCGTGTGTGTGCATGTGTGTAAGTAGTGTTGGCGTGTGTTTGTGTGTGTGTGTGTTTGTGTGTGTGCGTGTGTGTGTGTTTGTGTTTGTGTGTATGTGTGTGTGCGTGTGTGTGTGTTTGTATGTGTGTGTGTGCGTGTGTGTGTGTGTGTGTGCGTGTGTGTGTACGGAGCAGATATCTTTTGTTTGGTTGTCCTGCCAGGCGTCATGGAAAGGTTTCAGAGAGTTCAGGGACGTTCCCAACGAGAGAGACAAACGTTCCCAACCATTCCTCACTCTCGCCCCAACGCCGGAACCCCCAACCTGGCAGACTGGAGAGAGAGAACAGAGGAGGGGAGGAAGGACAACCGAAGAGATTGGATATAGAAAGAGGCCTTTCTAACAGCCATCCCTATAGAAAGCTCTAATCTTGCTAGCTCACAGTGTCAAGGCCGCTAAGCTACATAGAAACGCATGATCTCCTCAGTACAGTTCAGAACAACACTCTTATCTCACACTGAATGGATGAACAAGCCAAGAACATAACTTTTTTTTAAAGGGGAAGTGCACCCGGCTGATATGGTCTCGTTTTGTTCGCTTGCTCCTCAAGAAATGCTGGCGGCCATGACAGAAGCCGATACGTGAGTTGGCGTGCAGGGGGTGTGGTTTGATGTGGGTGTGTCCTTGGGTGTTTCCTTGCCACCACCAAGACACACCCATCTGTCAGAACCCCCCCCCCACTCAATCACATCAATATAGTAACAGGTCTATGTAGAATAAACCAACCCTTTACATTGAAGCAGTGTTCTGATAATATAACAACGTGAACCTTTCATTTTCATTCCCAGCAGATACAGACACTGCGCCTATCGGCATTTAGAATGGTGGTAATGGGGCCACAGATGTAGGATCTTAATTTGAGTCAGTCTGCTACAGCAGGAAGATAATCCTGCGGCAACAGGAAATGTGAATTATTATGTGGATTATATATGAATGGGCATTTTTGTAAGGGTTGATACATTTTTCAGTAGAGCAAATCAAGTCTGAAAAAGTGGAAATGACAAACTTTAGAAGCCTTTTTAACACGTAAAAATACACTACAAGTTTTGCATTTCCTGCAGTGCAGGAAAATTCTAAGCAACAAAAGAGTGATCAAATTAAGATCCTACATGTGTACCTTGGCAAACACGTCAGAGTGGTGCTACCCTCCCTGTGTGGTGTCCCGTATACACCCAGAGTTCCCTACCCTCCCTGTGTGGTGTCCCGTATACACCCAGAGTTCCCTACCCTCCCTGTGTGGTGTCCCGTATCCACCCGGAGTCCCCTACCCTCCCTGGGTGGTGTCCCGTATACACCCGGAGTACCCTACCCTCCCTGGGTGGTGTCCCGTAGACACCCGGAGTTACCTACCCTCCCTGTGTGGTGTCCCGTATATAACCGGAGTTCCCTACCCTCCCTGTGGTGTCCCGTATACACCCGGAGTTCCCTACCCTCCCTGGGTGGTGTCCCGTATACACCCGGAGTTCCCTACCCTCCCTGGGTGGTGTCCCGTAGACACCCGGAGTTTCCTACCCTCCCTGTGTGTCACGCTCGTCGAACAGAGAGGACCAAGGCGCAGCGTTGCGGGTGAACATATTTATATTTATTAACTAGATCACACGATCAAAACAATGAACGAAACGTGAAGTCCTTCGAATCACAAACCAAAAGGAACAAGAAACCACAACACAAAGTGAAAAGACCGATAGTTAAATATGGCTCCCAATCAGAGACAACCAGCTGACACTCGTTGCCTCTGATTGGGAGTCACTCAGGCCAACATAGATATACAAAACATAGACTTACACACCCTGGCTCAACATAACATAGTCCCCAGAGCCAGGGCGTGACAGTACCCCCCCCCAAAGGTGCGGACTCCGGCCGCGCCAAACAACCACAACAGGGGAGGGACCGGGTGGGCACTCCGCCTCGGCGGCGGATCCGGCTCCGGACATGACGCAGGCACGGGTTGTGCTGGACTGACGACGCACACCCCTGGCTTGATGCGTGGAGGAGGAACGGGCCGGACCGGGCTGACGAAGCGCACCCCTGACTTGGTGCGGGGAGCAGGAATGAGCCGGACCGGGCTGACGACGCGCACCATTGAACCCGGTGCGGGGAGCTTGGACGGACCGGGCTGGCGACGCGCACCACAGACTTGGTGCGGAGAGCAGGAACGGGCCGGACAGGGCTGACGAAACGCACCATAGACTTGGTGCGGAGAGCAGGCACGGGCCGTGCCGGACTGACGACGCACACCACTGGCTTGGTGCGGGAAGCTTGGATGGGCCGGACTGGGCTGGCGACGCGCACCACAGACTTGGTGCGGAGAGCAGGAACGGGCCGTGCCGGACTGACGACGCACACCACTGGCCTGGTACGGGAAGCTTGGATGGGCCGGACTGGGCTGGCGACGCGCACCACAGACTCGGTGCGGAGAGCAGGAACGGGCCGGGCTGGGCTGTCGACGCACACCGTAGGTTTGGTGCGGGGAGCAGGAATAGACCGGACCGTACTGGGGACACACACCACTGGCTCTACACCGGGATCTGGAACGGGCCGGACCGGACTGGCAACACACGCCAGTACCTCTCGCCGTGCCTCTACACCTTCCATCCCCTCTTCTACCAGTGGCCCCCGTAACCTGGCGGCCTCCTCTGCAACCCCGCTGGACCGCTCCATAGCGGCCTCCTGCTGCCCCGACGTCGTGAGCCCCCCCCCCTAAAAAATTTCTGGGGGTCTCTCCTCCCCGTGGGCCAGGCCTCCATCATTCTCGCCCACCTCTTGCTCCTCTGTCTCCAACCCTCGTCACTCAGCTCCTCAATGGGCTTGACCCAGTCGAAGCTGCCACGGAGATCTATTAGCGATGGCTCCTGGACACGCTGCTTGGTCTGGTCTTGGTGGTTTCTTCTGTCACGCTCGTCGAACAGAGAGGACCAAGGCGCAGCGTTGCGGGTGAACATATTTATATTTATTAACTAGATCACACGATCAAAACAATGAACGAAACGTGAAGTCCTTCGAATCACAAACCAAAAGGAACAAGAAACCACAACACAAAGTGAAAAGACCGATAGTTAAATATGGCTCCCAATCAGAGACAACCAGCTGACACTCGTTGCCTCTGATTGGGAGTCACTCAGGCCAACATAGATATACAAAACATAGACTTACACACCCTGGCTCAACATAACATAGTCCCCAGAGCCAGGGCGTGACACTGTGTGGTGTCCCGTATCCACCCGGAGTCCCTACCCTCCCTGTGTGGTGTCCCGTATACACCCGGAGTTCCCTACCCTCCCTGTGGGGTGTCCCGTATACACCCGGAGTTCCCTGATCCTGGTGCAGAATAAACAGGCTTTCTCCCTCCCCATAATGACTGAGACCATTAATGTGTGCACTGGGAACACACACCACTGGCCTTATACGGGGATCAGGAACGGGCCGGACCGGACTGGCAACACACTTCAGTACCTCTCGCCGTGCCTCTACACTTTCCTTCCCTCTAATCACCAATGGCTCCCGTAACCCGGTGGCCTTCTCTCCTTGTCCACAAACTCGCCCCTTATCTGCCTCCAGCAGCCCCGTCGTCCACGGTGTGAGCCCCCCCCTAAAAATATATTGGGCTTGTCTCTCCCCCGTGGATATGGCCTCCATGGCTCTCGCCAGACTCTCCATCCTCTGCTCCCAAGTCCAACCTCTCTCCTCTTCACGCTGCTTGACCCAGTCGAGGTGGTATCTTCTGTCACGATCGTCATTAGATGAAACGGGCCAAGGCGCAGCACGATAAGCGTACATGATTTATTAGATGTACAACACACGAACAAAAACAACAAACGATACGTGAAGTCCACAGGTTCACCAACACAAACCTACACGGAACAAGATACCACACCACACAAATGCCAAACCACTACCTAAGTATGGTCCCAATCAGAGACAACAAGCAACAGCTGATTCACGTTGCCTCTGATTGAGAACCACCCCGGCCAACATAGAAACACAAAACATAGAAACTAACACCCTGGCTCAACATTAAAGAGTCCCCAGAGCCAGGGCGTGACACTTGGCTGGTTGGGAGAAGTTGCTCTCGGAGGATGTGTTGGTACCGTTCTTTATTCATGGCTGTGTTCTTAGGCAAAATTGTGAGTGAGCCCACTCCCTTGGCTGAAAAGCAACCCCACACATGAATGGTCTTAGGATGCTTTACTGTTGGCATGACACAGGACTGATGGTAGTGCTCACCTTGTCTTCTCCGGACAAGGTGTTTTCCGGATGCCCCAAACAATCGGAAAGGGGATTCATCAGAGAAAATGACTTTACCCCAGTCCTCAGCAGTCCAATCCCTGTACCTTTTGCAGAATATCAGTCTATCCCTGATGTTTTTCCTGGAGAGAAGTGGTTTCCTCGCTGCCCTTCCTGACACCAGGCCATCCTCCAAAAGTCTTTGCCTCACTGTGCGTGCAGATGCACTCACACCTGCCTGCTGACATTCCTGAGTAAGCTCTGCACTGGTGGTGCCCCGATCCCGCAGCTGAATCAACTTTAGGAGACGGTCCTGGCACTTGCTGGACTTTCTTGGGCGCCCTGAAGCCTTCTTCACAACAACTGAACCTCTCTCCTTGATGTTCTTGATGATCCGATAAATGGTTGATTTAGGTGCAATCTTACTAGCAGCAATATCCTTGCCTGTGAAGCCCTTTTTGTGCAAAGCAATGATGGCGGCACGTGTTTCATTGCAGGTAACCCAAGGTTAACAGAGGAAGAACAATGATTTCAAGCACCACCCTCCTTTTAAAGCTTCCAGTCTGTTATTCTAACTCAATCAGCATGACAGAGTGATCACCAGCCTTGTCCTCGTCAACACTCTCACCTGTGTTAACGAGAGAATCACTGACATGATGGCAGCTGGTCCTTTTGTGGCAGGGCTGAAATGCAGTGGAAAAGGTTTTTGGGGATTGAATTCATTTTCATGGCAAAAGGGGGACTTTGCAATTAATTGTAATTAATCTGATCACTCTTCATGACATTCTGGAGTATATGCAAATTGCCATCATCAAAACTGAGGCAGCAGACTTTGTGAAAATTACTATTTGTGTCATTCTCAAAACTTTTGACCACGACTGTATGCGTGTTTGTGTTGCGTCGGTCTGTGTGTGCGTGTGTGGCTTTTGTGTGGGAGTGTCGTGTAGTGTGTGTGAGTGGATGTGTATATAGTGTGTATATATAGTCTAGTGAGTGTATATATAGTCTAGTTAGTGTGTATATAGTGTGTATATATAGTCTAGTGAGTGTGTATATAGTGTGTATATATAGTCTAGTGAGTGTGTATATAGTGTGTATATATAGTCTAGTGAGTGTGTATATAGTGTGTATATATAGTCTAGTGAGTGTGTATATAGTGTGTGTATATAGTGTGTATATAGTCTAGTGAGTGTGTATATAGTGTGTATATAGTGTGTATATAGTCTAGTGAGTGTGTATAGTGTGTATAGTGTCTATATAGTGTGTATATAGTCTAGTGAGTGTGTATATAGTGTGTATATATAGTCTAGTGATTGTGTATATAGTCTGTATATATAGTCTAGTGAGTGTGTATATAGTGTGTATATATAGTCTAGTGAGTGTGTATATAGTGTGTATATATAGTCTAGTGAGTGTGTATATAGTGTGTATATAGTCTAGTGAGTGTGTATATAGTGTGTGTATATAGTCTAGTGAGTGTGTATATAGTGTGTATATAGTCTAGTGAGTGTGTATATAGTGTGTATATAGTCTAGTGTGTGTATATAGTGTGTATATAGTCTAGTGAGTG
Source organism: Coregonus sp. 'balchen' (assembly GCA_902810595.1). NCBI lineage: Eukaryota > Metazoa > Chordata > Actinopteri > Salmoniformes > Salmonidae > Coregonus > Coregonus sp. 'balchen'. The sequence continues at coordinate 50,286,250 of LR778276.1, forward strand.
TGTATATAGTGTGTGTATATAGTCTAGTGAGTGTGTATATAGTGTGTATATATAGTCTAGTGAGTGTGTATATATAGTCTAGTGAGTGTGTATATAGTGTGTATATATAGTCTAGTGAGTGTGTATATATAGTCTAGTGAGTGTGTATATAGTGTGTTGTGTAAAAGTCTAGTGAGTGTATATAGTCTAGTGTGTGTATATAGTTAGTGAGTGTGTATAGTGTGTGATATAGTCTAGTGAGTGATAATGATAGTGTCTAGTGAGTGTGTATATAGTGTGTATATATAGTCTAGTGAAGTGTGTATATAGTGTGTATATATAGTCTAGTGAGTGTATATAATAGTCTAGTTAGTGGTGTATATAGTGTGGTATATATAGTCTAGTGAGTGTGTATATATAGTGTGTTATATAATATGTCTAGTGAGTGTGTATTATAGTGTGGTGTATAGAGTCTAGTTAGTGTGGTATATAGTGTGGTATATATAGTCTAGTGTGGAAGTGTGTAATAAGTCTAGTGAGTGTGTAATATAAGTGTGTTATATAGTCTATTGAGTGTAATATAATAGTCCTAGTTAGTGTGTATATAGTGTGTATATATAGTCTAGTGAGTGGTGTTCATATATAGTGTGTATATAATAGTCTAGTGAGTGTGTATATAGTGTGTGTATATAGTCTAGTTAGTGTGTATATAGTGTGTATATATAGTCTAGTGAGTGTGTATATAGTGTGTGTATATAGTGTGTATATAGTCTAGTGAGTGTGTATATAGTGTGTATATAGTGTGTTTATAGTCTAGTGAGTGTGTATATAGTGTGTATATATAGTATAGTGAGTGTATATATAGTCTAGTTAGTGTATATATAGTGTGTATATATAGTCTAGTGAGTGTGTATATAGTGTGTATATATAGTCTAGTGAGTGTGTATATAGTGTGTATATATAGTCTAGTGAGTGTGTATATATAGTCTAGTGAGTGTGTATATAGTGTGTATATATAGTCTAGTGAGTGTGTATATAGTGTGTATATAGTCTAGTGAGTGTGTATATAGTGTGTATATAGTCTAGTGAGTGTGTATATAGTGTGTATATAGTCTAGTGAGTGTGTATATAGTGTGTATATATAGTCTAGTGAGTGTGTGAATAGTGTGTATATATAGTCTAGTGAGTGTGTATATAGTGTGTATATATAGTCTAGTGAGTGTGTATATAGTGTGTATATATAGTATAGTGAGTGTGTATATAGTGTGTATATATAGTCTAGTTAGTGTGTATATATAGTATAGTGAGTGTGTATATAGTGTGTATATATAGTCTAGTGAGTGTGTATATAGTGTGTATATATAGTCTAGTGAGTGTGTATATAGTGTGTATATATAGTCTAGTGAGTGTGTATATAGTGTGTATATAGTCTAATGAGTGTGTCTATAGTGTGTATATAGTCTAGTGTGTGTATATAGTGTGTATATATATAGTCTAGTGAGTGTGTATATAGTGTGTGTATATAGCCTAGTGAGTGTGTATATAGTGTGTATATATAGTCTAGTGAGTGTATATATAGTGTGTATATAGTGTGTATATATAGTCTAGTGAGTGTGTATATAGTGTGTATATAGTCTAGTGAGTGTGTATATAGTGTGTATATAGTCTAGTGAGTGTGTATATAGTGTGTATATAGTGTGTATATAGTCTAGTGAGTGTGTATATAGTGTGTATATATAGTCTAGTGAGTGTGTATATAGTCTAGTGAGTGTGTATATAGTGTGTGTATATAGTCTAGTGAGTGTGTATATAGTGTGTATATAGTCTAGTTAGTGTGTATATAGTGTGTATATATAGTCTAGTGAGTGTGTATATAGTGTGTATATATAGTCTAGTGAGTGTGTATATAGTCTAGTGAGTGTGTATATAGTGTGTATATATAGTCTAGTGAGTGTGTATATAGTGTGTATATATAGTCTAGTGTGTGTGTATATAGTGTGTATATATAGTCTAGTGAGTGTTTATATAGTGTGTATATATAGTCTAGTTAGTGTGTATATAGTGTGTATATATAGTCTAGTGAGTGTGTATATAGTCTAGTGAGTGTGTATATAGTCTAGTGAGTGTGTATAGTGTGTATATAGTCTAGTGAGTGTGTATATAGTGTGTACAGTGAGGGAAAAAAGTACTTGATCCCCTGCTGATTTTGTACGTTTGCCCACTGACAAAGACATGATCACTCTATAATTTTAATGGTAGGTTTATTTGAACAGTGAGAGACAGAATAACAACAACAAAATCCAGAAAAACACATGTCAAAAATGTTATCAATTGATTTGCATTTTAATGAGGGAAATAAGTATTTGACCCTGTCATGTTCGTTTAATGACGTGACAGACCAAGGCGCAGCGTGATATACGTACATTTTTATTAAACCAATAAACACTCGACAAAACAATAAAAGAAATGAAACGTGAAGTCCAAGGTAGCACACACAACATACCTTACAAGGAACAAGATCCCACAACCCACTAGTGCCAATAGGCTGCCTAAGTATGGGCCCCAATCAGAGACAACGAGCGACAGCTGCCTCTGATTGGGAACCACACCGGCCAACATAGATATACACCTACTAGAAAAACAACATAGAACATACACAACAAAGAATATACACACCCTGACTCAACATATAAGAGCGTGACAGTACCCCCCCCCCCAAAGGTGCGGACTCCGACCGCACAAAATAAACATAACAGGGTAGTGGCCGTGTGGGCATTCCGCCTCGGGGTGTGACGACCTCTCACTCTCCGCCTCCCTGTTGCGCCCCTGGTCTGGTCTGGACCTCCGCGCGCTGCTTCCCCTCTCCTTCCTCCCACGATACGCCAGGCCCTGTCTGGACCCTGGTGTGGGAGACCCCGAACCTGGAGAGGGGCTGACGTCTTGGTCTGGACTGGAGCCGCTGACCGGAGCTGGACTGGGCACCGGTGGAGCGGACTACTCTGGCTCCGGAGTGGAGCCGCTGACCGGCACTGGATCAGGCACCGGTGGAGCGGACTGCTCTGGCTCCGGAGTGGAACAGCTGACCGGCACTGGATCAGGCACCGGTGGAGCGAACTGCTCTGGCTCCGGAGTGGAACAGCTGACCGGCACTGGATCAGGCACCGGTGGAGCGGACTGCTCTGGCTCCGAAGTGGAGCAGCTGACCGGTGCCGGACCAGGCACCGGTGGAACGGGCACGGGCCGTGCCGGACTGGACAAACGCACCACTGGTCTGGTGCGAGGAGCAGGCACGGGCTGGACCGGACTAGGAACACCCACCACTGGCTTGGTGCGAGGGGGAGGAACGGGCCGGGCCGGACTGGCAACGCGCACCACTGGCTTGGTGCGAGGAAAAGGAACACGCCGGGCCGGACTGTGGAGGCGGACTGGAGGTCTAGAGCGGAGAGCTGGCACAACCCGTCCTGGCTGGCTGCCCACTTTCGCACTACACGTGCGGAGTGCTGGCACAGGACGCACTGGGCGCAATCTACCTTAGCCCATGGTCCTTTCCCCGCAAATATCTCCTCCCATGACCACAAATTGGCCACCTGTGACATGGCCATCCGCTCCGCCTGGACACGCTGCTTGGTCCTCGTTTGGTGGGATCTTCTGTCACGTTCGTTTAATGACGGGACAGACCAAGGCGCAGCGTGATATACGTACATGTTTATTAAACCAATAAACACTCGACAAAACAATAAACGAAATGAAACGTGAAGTCCAAGGTAGCACACACAACATACCTTACCAGGAACAAGATCCCACAACCCACTAGTGCCAATAGGCTGCCTAAGTATGGGCCCCAATCAGAGACAACGAGCGACAGCTGCCTCTGATTGGGAACCACACCGGCCAACATAGATATACACCTACTAGAAAAACAACACAGAACATACACAACAAAGAATATACACACCCTGACTCAACATATAAGAGTCCCCTGAGTCAGGGTGTGACAGACCCCTCTGCAAAACATGACTTAGTACTTGGTGGCAAAACCCTTGTTGGCAATCACAGAGGTCAGACGTTTCTTGTAGTTGGCCACCAGGTTTGCACACATCTCAGGAGGGATTTTGTTTAATTTATTTATTTCAATTGACTGATTTCCTTATATGAACTGTAACTCAGTAAAATCGTTAAATTGTTGCATGTTGCATTTACATTTTAGTTCAGTATATACAGCGCATTCGGAAAGTATTCAGACCCCTTGACCTTTTTCACATTTTGTTACTTTACAGCCTTATTCTAAAATGGATTAAAGTAATTTTTTACTCATCAATCTACACACAATACCCCATAATGACAAAGCGAAAAAAGGTTTTTAGAAATTTTAGCAAATTTATAAAAAATAAAAATTAGAAATACCTTATTTACATAAGTATTCAGACCCTTTGCTATGAGACTTGAAATTGAGCTCAGGTGCATCCTGTTTCCATTGATCATTCTTGAGATGTTTCTACAACTTGATTGGAGTCCACCTGTGGTAAATTCAATTGATTTGACATGATTTGGAAAGGCACACACTTGTCTATATAAAGTCCCACAGTTGACAGTGCATGTCAGAGCAAAAACCAAGGCATGAGGTCGAAGGAATTGTCCGTAGAGCTCCAAGACAGGATTGTTGTCACGTTCGTTGAGTACAGGATTGGACCAAGGTACAGCGTGGAATGCATACATGTTTATTAATGAAGTTAACACACAACAAAACAAATAAAAGCAACGAAACGTGAAGCTCACGATTGCTACACCAAAACAAGCCAAACAAGAGTCAAGATCCCACAACATAGGTAGGCAAAATGGCTACCTAAGTATGAACCCCAATCAGAGACAACGAGCGACAGCTGCCTCTGATTGGGAACAACACCCGGCCAACATAGAAATATATATTCTAGATCTACACATAGATACCTAGATGTTCAGATGATAACCTCTAGCATTCACACCCTGACCAACCTAACTAAAGAATAACAGGCTTTCAAGGTCAAGGCGAGGCACAGATCTGGGGAAGGGTACCAAAAATGTTTTGCAGCATTTGTATTTGTTATTATTATGGATCCCCATTAGTTCCTGCCAAGGCAGCAGCTACTCTTCCTGGGGTCCAGCAAAATTAAGGCAGTTTTAAAACATTTCAATACATTCATAACAGATTTCACAACATATTAAGTGTGTGCCTTCGGGGCTCTACTCTACTACCACATATCTATAACACAAAATCCATGTGTACGTGTGTGTATAGTGCGTATGTTATCGTGTGTTTGTATGCGTGTGTCTATGTTTGTGTTGCTTCACAATCCCCGCTGTTCCATAAGGTGTATTCTTACCTGTTTTTTTAATCTAATTTTACTACTGGCATGAGTTACTTGATGTGGAATAGAGTTCCATGTAGTCATGACTCTATGTAGTACTGTGCGCCTCCCACAGTCTGTTCTTGACTTGGGGATTGTGAAGAGACCTCTGGTGGTATGTCTTGTGGGGTATGCATGTCAGTACATCTCATAAATACAAGTAGTGATGAAGTCAACCTCTCCTCTACCTTGAGCCAGGAGAGATTGACATGCATATTATTCATGTTTGCTCTCTGTGTACATCCAAGGGCCAGCCGTGCTGCCCTGTTCTGAGCCAATTGCAATTTTCCTAAGTCCCTCTTTGTGGCACCTGACCACACGACTGAACAGTAGTCCAGGTGTGACAAAACTAGGGCCTGTAGGACCTGCCTTGTTGATAGTGCTGTTAAGAAGGTAGAGCAGCGCTTTATTATGGACAGACTTCTCTCCATTTTAGCTACTGTTGTATCAATATGTTTTGACCATGACAGTTTACAATCAAGGGTTACTCCAAGCAGTTTAGTCACCTCAACTTGCTCAATTTCCACATTATTCATTACAAGATTTAGTTGAGGTTTAGGGTTTAGTGAAGGATTTGTCCCAAATACAATGCTTTGAGTTTTAGAAATACTTAGAACTAACTTATTCCTTGCAACCCATTCTGAAACTAACTGCAGCTCTTTGTTAAATGTTGCTGTTATTTCAGTTGCTTTGGTAGCTGACGTGTATAGTGTTGAGTCATCCGCATACATAGACACACTGGCTTTACTCAAAGCCAGTGGCATGTTAGTAAAGATTGAAAAAAATAAGGGTCCTAGACAGCTGCCCTGGGGAATTCCTGATTCTACCTAGAACATGTTGGATAGGCTTCCACTAAAGAACACCCTCTGTGTTCTGTTAGACAGGTAACTCTTTATTCACAATATAGCAGGGGGTGTAAAGCCATAACACATACGTTTTTCCAGCAACAGACTATGATCGATAATGTCAAAATGCCGCACTGAAGTCTAACAAAACAGCCCCCACAATCTTCTTATTATCAACTTCTATCAGCCATTTGTGTAAGTACTGTGCTTGTTGAATATCCTTCCTCATAAGCGTCCTGAAAGTCTGTTGTCAATTTGTTTACTGTGAAATAGCATTTTATCTGGTCAAACACAATTTTTTCCAAAAGTTTACAAAGGGTTGGTAACAGGCTGATTGGTTGGCTATTTGAGCCAGTAAAGGGGGCTTTACTATTCTTAGGTAGCGGAATGACTTTTGCTTCCCTCCAGGCCTGGGGGCACACACTTTCTAGTAGGCTTAAATTGAAAATATGGCAAATAGGAGTGGCAATATCGTCCGCTATTATCCTCAGTAATTTTCCATCCAAGTTGTCAGACCCTGGTGGCTTGTCATTGTCGATCGACAATAATGATTCTTTCATCTCTTCCACGCTTACTTTACGGAATTCAAAATGACAATGCTTGTCTTTCATAATTTGGTCAGATATACTTGGATGTGTAGTGTCAGCATTTGTTGCTGGCATGTCATGCCTAAGTTTGCTGATCTTGCCAATGAATAAATCATTAAAGTAGTTGGCAATATCAGTGGGTTTTGTGATGAATGAGCTATCTGAAATCAATGAATGATGGAGCGGAGTTTGCCTTTTTGCCCAAAATATCATTTAATGTGCTCTATTCTTTTTACTATCATTCTTTATGTCTTTGTTTCATAGTGTAGTTTCTTCTTCTTTTGATTCAGTTTAGTCACATGATTTCTCAATTTGCAGTAAGTTTGCCAATCGGTTATAGAGCCAGACCTATTTGCCATCTCTTTTGCCTTATCCCTCTCAACCATAACATCCTTGATGAAAACCTTCTCCAGAGCGCTCAGGACCTCAGACTGGGGTGAAAAGTTTCACCTTCCAACAGGACAATGACCCTAAGCACACAGCCAAGACAACGCAAGAGTGGCTTTGGGACAAGTCTCTGAATGTCATTGAGTGGACCAGCCGGAGCCCGGACTTGAACCCGATCTAACATCTTTGGAGAGACCTGAAAATAGCTGTGCAGCGACGCTCCCCATCGAACCTGACAGAGCATGAGAGGATTTGCAGAGAAGAATGGGAGCAGCAGCCTCTAAATAGCTGGCTAATGGACCTGGAGATTGTTTTTTCAGTCTCTCTGTCCCAGCTTTGATTCACCTCTTCGCCGCCTAGATGGTAGCGGGGTGAACAGGCCGTTTCTTGGGTGGCTGAGGTCCTTGATGATCTTCTTAGCCTTCATGATTGAGTTGGTGACGTGCGTGGCCACGCAGTCATGGGTGAACAGGGAGTACAGTTTCAGTTTGTCAGTGATGTGTACGCCAAGGAACTTGAAACTTTCCACCTTCTACACTGCGGTTCTGTCGATGTGGATTTCCTGAAGTCCACGATCTGAGCACGCACCCTTGTGGGGCCCCAGTGTTGAGGATCAGCGAAGTGGAGATGTTGTTTCCTACCTTCACCACCTGGCGGCGGCCCGTCAGGATGTCCAGGGCCCATTTGCACAGGGCGGGGTTCAGACCCAGGGCCTCAAGCTTAATGATGAGCTTGGAGGGTACTATGGTGTTGAATGCTGAGCTATAGTCAATGAACAGCATTCTTACCTAGGTATTTCTCTTGTCCAGATGGGATAGGGCAGTGTGCAGTGTGATGGCGATTGCATTGTCTGTGGATCTATTGGGGCGGTAAGCAAATTGAAGTGGGTCTAAGGTAACAACACATCTACCACACTGATCCTCAACACGGGGGCCCCTCAGGGGTGCGTGCTCAGTCCCCTCCTGTACTCCCTGTTCACCCATGACTGCATGGCCAGGCACGACTCCAACACCATCATTAAGTTTGCCGACGACACAACAGTGGTAGGCCTGATCACCGACAACGATGAGACAGCTTACAGGGAGGAGGTCAGAGACCTGGCCGTGTGGTGCCAGGATAACAACCTCTCCCTCAACGTGACCAAGACAAAGGAGATAATTGTGGACTACAGGAAAAAAAAGAGGACTGAGCACGCCCCCATTCTCATCGACGGGGCTGTAGTGGAACAGGTTGAGAGCTTCAAGTTCCTTGGTGTCCACATCACCAACAAACTATCATGGTCCAAACACACCAAGACAGTCGTGAAGATGGCACGACAAAGCCTATTCCCCCTCAGGTGACTGAAAAGATTTGGCATGGGTCCTCAGATCCTCAAAACATTATACAGCTGTACCATCGAGAGCATCCTGACTGGTTGCATCACCGCCTGGTATGGCAACTGCTTGGCCTCCGACCGCAAGGCACTACAGAGGGTAGAGCGTACGGCCCAGTACATCACTGGGGCCAAGCTTCCTGCCATCCAGGACCTCTATACCAGGCGGTGTCAGAGGAAGGCCCTCAAAATTGTCAAAGACTCCAGCCACCCTAGTCATAGACTGTTCTCTCTGCTACCGCACGACAAGCGGTACCGGAGTGCCAAGTCTAGGTCCAATAGACTTCTCAACAGCTTCTACCCCCAAGCCATAACACTCCTGAACAGCTAATCATGGCTACCCAAACTTTTTGCACTGTTTGGACGGGGACAGGGGACAGTATGTCCGGAGAGAGCCATGATTCTGTGAAACAGAGTATGTTACAGTCCCTGATATCTTTTTGGCAGGAGATCCTCGCCCTGAGCTCATCTACTTTATTGTCCAGGGATTGAACATTAACGAGTATTTAATTTACTTTTATTTATACATGGTGGTCACCACTGAGACCAGGGTCTCATTTGCCAGGGAGCCCTGTGAACATGAACATACAATAAATAACATCAATACAATAAAGAAAATGTATATCTGTGTTTTCTGTTTATCTGTTGCCAGTTCGTCTTGTCCCGTCAAGTCCTACCAGCGTGTTCCCGTGTTTTCCTGTGCTCTAGTTTTTGTTTTTGTTAGCCTTCCCAGCGCTGACCTTTCTGCCTGTCCTGACCCTGATCCTGCCCCTGACCCTGACCCTGACCCTGATCCTGCCTGTCCTGACCCTGATCCTGCCTGTCCTGACCCTGATCCTGCCTGTCCTGACCCTGATCCTGCCTGCCGTCCTGTACCTGCCTGACTCTGATTTGGATTACGACACTTTGCCTGTCTTGATTTACCTTTTGCCTGCCCCTTGTACTGTAATAAACTCTGAGACTCGTACTCTCTGCCTCCTGTGTCTGCATCTGGGTCTTAGCCTGAGCTGTGATAAGCTGCCGCATGCATTTAGATTATATCACCATAATCAAGTACTGGGAGAACCATTGCTTGAACAATCTTCCTCCTACTTTCCAAAGTGATGCAGGATTTATTTATATAAAAGAAACCAATCTTAATTTTCAGATTTTTTGTCAGTTTTTCAAAAGAGAAAATCGTAAATCCAAATACCCGGGTACTTACAGTATAATAGGGGATTTCCTTCAATGTGTAAAGACGCAGGTCCTCAGGGTCAATATTACGAGACCTAGAGAACAACATAAACTTGGTTTTATTAGCTTTTAGCACTAGTTTAAGATCAGTAAGTGATTTTTTAATGTTCCCTGAAACCTGGCTCGAGGTGAGTAACGGATTCCCTCTACTGGAATCAGAGTTTTTAGAAGCTATTTTATCAAATAGGTGGCCCGCTGAGGCAAAGTGGTTATTAAAAGCACCACAAATGTCCATCTTATCTGTTGTGGGACCAGAGGCTGCCATAACCTGCTGGGATAATGAGGGGGTGGAATTTTGTTTCAGAGATTTGACTACCTTACAGAAGGCAGCTGGTTTCCCACCATTCACAGATACACGGTTCAAGAAGTTTGTCGATTTTGCTTTTCTAACCAGGGATAGACATCTATTTATCAAGCGTCTGAAGGACTGCCAGTAGAATCAGTCAACCTTAGCCCAAGCTACATTTCTCTCCTGAAGTTTCTCTGATAGCTCATGTGTGAACCAGGGATTAGCTTTATCGTTTACCCTTAGTTTCTTGAACTGAGAATGCTGATCTGCAATAGAGTTGAGCAAAGAAGTAAAACAATTTAGGGACTGAGCTGAGTCAAAGATATCTGACACAACCTTCCATCCACACAATCCCAGATCAGACAAGAAGTGTTGCTCATTGAAATTCCTATGATTTCTCTTTGTAATAATGCAAGTGCGTGATTTAGGTAGCTTAGTATCTCTTATGCAGGCAATGGGACAAGGATCACTGAACACATTAGCAAAGATTCAATTGGCTGTATATTTAAGAGGGGCATTAATTAGAATAATATCTAAAAGAGTGGATTTTTCAGGGTGTTTAAAGTTTGGGCGGGTTGGTTCAGTTATCAGCTGAGTTAGATTTAACTCAATGCAGCTATCTTTCATCTTATCAGAAGATGGCATCAACCAATCCAGATTAAGATCACCCTAAATTAATCATTGAGATTTAGCATAGTTAGACAGCAAGTCAGACAATTGGCTAAGATCACATGTTGAGGCAGAGGGAGGGCGATAAATTCCCACTAGCGTAAGTTGGGCATTATTACCAAGGCCCACATTTAGGACTAGACATTCAAATTGCTTAGGGACAGAGGTAGTGAGAGATACAGAAACATTTAAGTTGTCCTTTGTAAATATGGCGACACCTCCACCTCTGGCAACTCTGTCATTATAGCCAGTCAGAGAAAATTCCTTTACTTAGATTTGTGTGTATTAGGTTTTTGTTGTAGAACTGTTAGATATTACTGGCTAGATATTGCTTGACTGTCGGAACTAGAAGCACAAGCATTTCACTACACTCGCAATAACATCTGCTAAACATGCGTATGTGACCAATACATTTGTTTTGATTTGATTTGATCATTATTCGGCACAGTATTACGCAGCCAAGTTTCAAATACCATCAGAATGTCCTCGTTGGTTTTGTGAGGCCAGAGTTATAATAAAATCCATTTGAGATCAAACTTCTGGCATTTACATGAATCAGTCCGCTGCGGGATTTCAGATCAGAAGGAGTCTTCAATACAATCATACTATGCTCAGTCGGTAACCCCTTATTTAAAAATACCATAGGGCTAGCTTGAATTGGTATGGATACAAGATTGTCTAGAACTGTACCGATGCTTTGAGCGAGGATGTGGATTAAAACAAGAGTCAATGAGGGTTACCTGTTGCGGGCCTGCAGTATGATAATGCTGATAATTTATGGTTGGGATTACCTGAGCGGAACTTGGGGTACTGATAAGTCAACGTCTCAGTGCAGCCTTGAAATGCAAGGACAGGGTCCTGGCACCAAGATGATATGGGATGGACCCCATCCTCTCCGTAGAGCATCTTCTGTTTCCAAAAAGTGTCAAAGTTATCCACAAAAGTAACTCCAACAGAGCTACAGTAGACTCGTAGCCAGTCGTGTAGTGCCACTAACCTACTGAATCTTTCGCTGCCACGACTCAGTGATGGCACTGGGCCTGAAATAATTGGATGCTTGTCGGAGTATTTCAGAGTTCTAATTAGGTCTTTAAAATCCAGTTTCAGACGTTCCGAGCTAGCCATCCTAAAGTCATTAGATCCCACATGGACTACGACAGCGATAGCCCCTGTGTTCTGGTGTAAAACGGTAGGAAGCAGCCCAGTAATGTCCTGTACCAACTCCTGTGTTCTGGTGTAAAATGGCAGGAAGCAGCCCAGTAATGTCCTGTACCAACTCCTGTGTTCTGGTGTAAAACGGTAGGAAGCAGCCCAGTAATGTCCTGTACCAACTCCTGTGTTCTGGTGTAAAACGGCAGGAAGCAGCCCAGTAATGTCCTGTACCAACTCCTGTGTTCTGATGTAAAACGGCAGGAAGCAGCCCAGTAATGTCCTGTACCAACTCCTGTGTTCTGGTGTAAAACAGTAGGAAGCAGCCCAGTAATGTCCTGTAACAACTCCTGTGTTCTGGTGTAAAACGGCAGGAAGCAGCCTGGTAATGTCCTGTACCAACTCCTGTGTTCTGGTGTAAAACGGCAGGAAGCAGCCCAGTAATGTCCTGTACCAACTCCTGTGTTCTGATGTAAAACGGCAGGAAGCAGCCCAGTAATGTCCTGTACCAACTCCTGTGTTCTGGTGTAAAACGGCAGGAAGCAGCCCAGTAATGTCCTGTACCAACTCCTGTGTTCTGGTGTAAAACGGTAGGAAGCAGCCTGGTAATGTCCTGTACCTGTGCCCCAGGATAGCACAAGGTTTTTGCCCCAGGGACCGAGGTGTTTCTCACCATAGAGTTGCCGATGATAACGGCTGGTGAGATGGCAGAGGAGGTCCGGCATTTTTTTGTGCCTTTTTGTGGCTGACGGAGGAGCTGGTGCATCAGAGACCCTCGAGGTCCGGTGAGAGGAGGAGCGCAGCGGATCTGAGTCCGGGGCTTAGTCCCCTCCTGAACTTGGAGGATCCGAATCCGAGGCAGAATCCGTAGACAGAATCCCCCTGGGAAGGAGTCTGGATAGGGGACGATGGCATGGGAATCTCCGAAGCCGAAGAGGGCGAAGCTTTTTGACAACTGGATTTGGATTGTGCTTCCCAACGCCAAAGAAGCCCCACTCGCCACAGGCCGCTTCCCTCCATTTGGCCTATGGCGGGTGACGTGCTTCCATGGTTTGGCAGCAGAAATCCATCAGAAGCAACCGTCCTGCTCCATTTCCCAGGGAAGTGGGAGACTTCTTTGAGGAGTGTCCCTGGAAGGCATTGGCCATTCAGTCAAGGAGTGTTGACATGGTGGTGATACTCTCAAGACATGGGATTGGCATCCATCCTGTGGAGAAAGAGAAGGTAGGCGGGGGTACTTTCCCCAGTAAATGGTGTAAATTCTTAATCTGTTTGTTAAGAGTAGCCACTTCTTCTGTATAGTCCTTTACCAGTAAACAATTGTTGCATCGGAACTATGGTTGGTCCACATTGTCCCGGAAGACAGCGTAGTAGTAAATACAGTTTCGGCAGAACAACATGCTCCATGTTTCCTCTGAACAGGGAAGCCTCCATGGGAAGAGACATGAGAACTGAATCCATGTCGCAGAGAGAGCGATTTCAGGCAGAGTGTTATACATATACCCAGCCCTCGGTCTGTGTGTAACTGTCTGTGTGTAACTGTCTGTGTGTAACTGTCACAGTTAATATGTTGTTCAATGCTTCAATATTTCATACCCTGATCAAGGCACTAGAGCCCAGAACAGAACATTTTTCTGAATTGCTGTGAACCACCAACCTACATCCAGCTGTTTGCTGTGATCCTACCACCAACCTACATCCAGCTGTTTACTGTGATCCTACCACCAACCTACATCCAGCTGTTTACTGTGATCCTACCACCAACCTACATCCGTCATGACTTCCTCCGAAGCTGCCTCCTCTCCTTGTTCGGGCAGGCTTCGGCGTTCGTCGTCACCGGCCTTCTAGCCAATGCCGCTCCATATCTCATCATTCCATTTGTCTTGTCTTGTTAATTAAACACACCTGGTTCATATTCCCCTCATTAGTACGTGTTTAAGTGTTCCCTCTGCCCCCCTTGTCCTTGTGGGTGATTGTTCATTGTGTGGATTAGTAGCTTGGTTGAGCTCAGTATTTTGTATTGCCGGGGTATTTTCCCCGTGGGCATGTTTGTTCCAGTGCGCCTGTTTTGCGGACTGGACTGGTTACGCTGGATTACGGAATAATCTCTGTATTCTGGGATTTACCCTCCTGCGCCTGACTCCTTAGAATCACGCATCACAACATCAAGCTCTTTACTGTGATCCTACCACCAACCTACATCCAGCTGTTTACACTGACTCTACCACAAAACTACATCCAGCCGACACAGTTTATTCACTTTCATGTAGCGACAATTCAACACACACACACACACACACCACCCATTAGTCGTCTGAACTCACACACACACACACACACACACACACACACACACACACACACACACACACACACACACACACACACACACACACACACACACACACACACACACACACACACACACACACACACACAACGTCCAATAGTTGTCATTCCGCTACTCACCTGTTAAACATAACACTAGATAATCACAGGACATGTGGTCTTCATATAAGGAATCTGATGTTCTTCTACTTGTCTGTTTTCAATTTAGAAATGCTTGCGCTACTTTTTGTGATGCACACACACACACACACATGTACAAACACACATACACACACACGCACAAACACACATACACACATACACACACACACACACACACACACACGTACAAACACACATACACACATACACACAATCACAGACACGCATGCTCGCACGCACACACGCATGCTCGCACGCACACACACACGTACAAACACACATACACACATACGCACGCACACAGACACACACACGCACACAAGGATTTAGAGAGCTTATAGCTTCCTGTTCTTTCATCTGTAGGATATCGGGAAAGACTCAGTTTAACATTCCATATCGATGACATCACACAACCTACAGCACTATGCAACAGACACACGCACACACACACACACACACACACACACATACACACACACACACACACAACCTATGGCACCATACCATTTTTTTTATTTTTATGTAATCTTTATTTAGACAGGAAGTCAATGCTGGGACCAAGGCCTCTTTATTTAGACAGGGAGTCAATGCTGAGACCAAGGTCTCTTTATTTAGACAGGGAGTCAATGCTGAGACCAAGGTCTCTTTATTTAGACAGGGAGTCAATGCTGAGACCAAGGTCTCTTTATTTAGACAGGGAGTCAATGCTGAGACCAAGGCCTCTTTATTTAGACAGGGAGTCAATGCTGAGACCAAGGTCTCTTTATTTAGACAGGGAGTCAATGCTGAGACCAAGGTCTCTTTATTTAGACAGGGAGTCAATGCTGAGACCAAGGCCTCTTTATTTAGACAGGGAGTCAATGCTGAGACCAAGGTCTCTTTATTTAGACAGGGAGTCAATGCTGAGACCAAGGCCTCTTTATTTAGACAGGGAGTCAATGCTGAGACCAAGGTCTCTTTATTTAGACAGGGAGTCAATGCTGAGACCAAGGTCTCTTTATTTAGACAGGGAGTCAATGCTGAGACCAAGGTCTCTTTATTTAGACAGGGAGTCAATGCTGAGACCAAGGTCTCTTTATTTAGACAGGGAGTCAATCCTGAGACCAAGGTCTCTTTATTTAGACAGGGAGTCAATGCTGAGACCAAGGTCTCTTTATTTAGACAGGGAGTCAATGCTGAGACCAAGGTCTCTTTATTTAGACAGGGAGTCAATGCTGAGACCAAGGGGTCTTTATTTATATATATATATACAGTGGGGGAAAAAAGTATTTAGTCAGCCACCAATTGTGCAAGTTCTCCCACTTAAAAAGATGAGAGAGGCCTGTAATTTTCATCATAGGTACACGTCAACTATGACAGACAAAATGAGATTTTTTTTCTCCAGAAAATCACATTGTAGGATTTTTTATGAATTTATTTGCAAATTATGGTGGAAAATAAGTATTTGGTCAATAACAAAAGTTTCTCAATACTTTGTTATATACCCTTTGTTGGCAATGACACAGGTCAAACATTTTCTGTAAGTCTTCACAAGGTTTTCACACACTGTTGCTGGTATTTTGGCCCATTCCTCCATGCAGATCTCTTCTAGAGCAGTGATGTTTTGGGGCTGTCGCTGGGCAACACAGACTTTCAACTCCCTCCAAAGATTTTCTATGGGGTTGAGATCTGGAGACTGGCTAGGCCACTCCAGGACCTTGAAATGCTTCTTACGAAGCCAATCCTTTATTGCCCGGGCAGTGTATTTGGGATCATTGTCATGCTGAAAGACCCAGCCACGTTTCATCTTCAATGCCCTTGCTGATGGAAGGAGGTTTTCACTCAAAATCTCAAGATACATGGCCCCATTCATTCTTTCCTTTACACGGATCAGTCGTCCTGGTCCCTTTGCAGAAAAACAGCCCCAAAGCATGATGTTTCCACCCCCATGCTTCACAGTAGGTATGGTGTTCTTTGGATGCAACTCAGCATTCTTTGTCCTCCAAACACAACGAGTTGAGTTTTTACCAAAAAGTTCTATTTTGGTTTCATCTGACCATATGACATTCTCCCAATCCTCTTCTGGATCATCCAAATGCACTCTAGCAAACTTCAGACGGGCCTGGACATGTACTGGCTTAAGCAGGGGGACACGTCTGGCACTGCAGGATTTGAGTCCCTGGCGGCGTAGTGTGTTACTGATGGTAGGCTTTGTAACTTTGGTCCCAGATCTCTGCAGGTCATTCACTAGGTCCCCCCGTGTGGTTCTGGGATTTTTGCTTGTGATCATTTTGACCCCACGGGGTGAGATCTTGCGTGGAGCCCCAGATCGAGGGAGATTATCAGTGGTCTTGTATGTCTTCCATTTCCTAATAATTGCTCCCACAGTTGATTTCTTCAAACCAAGCTGCTTACCTATTGCAGATTCAGTCTTCCCAGCCTGGTGCAGGTCTACAATTTTGTTTCTGGTGTCCTTTGACAGCTCTTTGGTCTTGGCCATAGTGGAGTTTGGAGTGTGACTGTTTGAGGTTGTGGACAGGTGTCTTTTATACTGATAACAAGTTCAAACAGGTGCCATTAATACAGGTAATGAGTATAAATATATATATATATTTATACTCCGGACTCTGACATTGCTCATCCTAATATTTCTATATTTATTTTACTTTTAGATTTGTGTGTATTGTTAGATATTACTGCGCTGTTGTAGCTAGGAACACAAGCATTTCACTACCACCCGCAGTAACATCTGCAAAATATGTGTATGTGACCAATACACTTTGATTTGATTTGATTTGACATGCACACACTAGTCAAGTCAAGCTAGTGGGATGATGTCACTGGTACCTCTTCTGATGTGATGTGGGGTTTTAATAAATTAAAATAAATATGTGATTTGATTTGAAATCTAACAAAACAGCTCTAACTATCATCTCATTATTATTTTATCATTATTTTATTTATTATGTTAAGTCGGAAGTTTACATACACCTTAGCCAAATACATTTAAACTCAGTTTTTCACAACTCCTGACATTTAATCCTAGTAAGAAATTCCCTGTCTTAGGTCAGTTAGGATCACCACTTTATTTTAAGAATGTGAAATGTCAGAATAATAGTAGAGAGAATTATTTATTTCAGCTTTTATTTCTTTCATCACATTCCCAGTGGGTCAGAAGTTTACATACACTCAGTTAGTATTTGGTAGCATTGCCTTTAAATTGTTTAACTTGGGTCAAACGTTTTGGGTAGCCTTCCACAAGCTTCCCACAATAAGTTTGTTGAATTTTGGCCCATTCGTCCTGACAGAGCTGGTATAACTGAGTCAAGTTTGTAGGCCTCCTTGCTCGCACACACTTTTTCAGTTCTGCCCTAACATTTTCTATAGGATTGAGGTCAGGGCTTTGTGATGGCCACTCCAATACCTTGACTTTGTTGTCCTTAAGCCATTTTGCCACAACTTTGTAAGTACGCTTGGGGTCATTGTCCATTTGGAAGACCCATTTGCGACCAAGCTTTAACTTCCTGACTGATGTCTTGAGATGTTGCTTCAATATATCCACATATTTTCCTTCCTCCTGATGCAATCTATTTTGTGAAGTGCACCAGTCCCTCCTGCAGCAAAGCACCCCCACAGCATGATGCTGCCAGCCCCATGCTTCATGGTTGGGATGGTGTTCTTCGGCTTGCAAGCAACCCCCTTTTTCCTCCAAACATAACGATGGTCATTATGGCCAAACAGTTATATTTTTCATCAGACCAGAGTACATTTCTCAAAAAAGTACGATCTTTGTCCCCATGTGCAATTGCAAATCGTAGTCTGTTTTTTTATGGCGGTTTTGGAGCAGTGGTTTCTTATTTGCTGTGCGGCCTTTCAGATGATGTCGATATAGGACTCGTTTTACTGTGGATATAGATACTTTTGTACCGATTTCCTCCAGCATCTTCACAAGGTCCTTTGCTGTTGTTCTGGGATTGATTAGCACTTTTCGCACCAAAGCACGTTCATCTCTAGGAGACAGAACGCGTCTCCTTCCTGAGCGGTATGACGGCTGCGTGGTTCCATGGTGGGGTTTATACTTGCGTACTATTGTTTGTACAGATCAACGTGGTACCGTCAGGCATTGGGAAATTGCTCCCAAGGATGAACCAGACTTGTGGTGGTCTACATTTTTTTGGCTGATTTCTTTTGATTTTCCCAAAATGTCAAGCAAAGAGGCACTGTGTTTGAAGGTAGGCCTTGAAATGCATCCACAGGTACACCTCCAATTGACTCAAATTATGTCAATTAGCCTATCAGAAGCTTCTAAAGCCATGACATCATTTTCTGAAAATGTCCAAGCTGTTTAAAGGCACAGTCAACTTAGTGTTTGTAAACTTCTGACCCACTGGAATTGTGATTAAGTGAATTATAAGTGAAATAATCTGTCTGTAAATAATTGTTGAAAAAATTACTTGTGTCATGCACAAAACTATAGTTTGTTAACAAGAAATGTGTGGAGTGGTTGAAAAACGAGTTTTAATGTCTCCAACCTAAGTGTATGTAAACTTCCGACTTCAACTGTACAAAAGTATGTGAATTCGGCAAATTCAGCTACACCCGTTACATGTTTATCAAATCAAACACACATCCATGCAATCTCCATAGACAAACATTGGCAGTAGAATGGCCTTACTGAAGAGTCCTTTGTAGCTCAATTGGTAGAGCACGGCGCTTGTAACGCCAAGGTAGTGGGTTCGATCCCCGGGACCACCCATACGTAAAAATGGATGCACGCATGACTGTAAGTCGCTTTGGATAAAAGCGTCTGCTGAATGGCATATTATGAGCTAAGTGGCTTTCAACGTGGCACCGTCATAGGATGCCACCTTTCCAACAAGTCAGTTCATCACATTTCTGCCCTGCTAGAGCTGCCCCGGTCATCTGTAAGTGGGAATGTCTAGAAGTAACAACGGCTCAGCCGCAACGTGGTAGGCCACACAAGTTCACAGAACGGGACCGCCGAGTGATGAAGCGCGTAACATGTAAAAATCATCTGTCCTCGGTTGCAACCCTCACTAACGAGTTCCAAACTGCCTCTGGAAGCAACGTCAGCACAATAACTGTTCGTCGGGAGCTTCATGAAATGGGTTTCCATGGCCGGGCAGCCGCACACAAGCCTAAGATCACCATGCCTGGCTCGGAGAAGTGAAAACCCGTTCTCTGGAGTGATTAATCAGTTATGAATCACGCTTCACCATCTGGCAGTCCGACGGACTAATCTGGGTTTGGCGGATGCCAGGAGAACGCTACCTGCCCCAATGCATAGTGCCAACTGTAAAGTTTGGTGGAGGAGGAATAATGGTCTGGGGCTGTTTTTCATGGTTCGGACTAGGCCACAGTTCCAGTGAAGGGAAATCTTAACGCTACAGCATACAATGACATTCTAGACGATTCTGTGCTTCCATGTTTGTGGCAACAGTTTGGGGAAGGCCCTTTCCTGTTTCAGCATGACAATGCCCCGTGCACAAAGCGAGGTCCATACAGAAATGGTTTGTCGAGATCATTGTGGAAGAACTTGACTGGCCTGCACAGAGCCCTGACCTCAACCCCATCAAACACCTTTGGGATGAATTGGAACGCCGACTGCGAGCCAGGCCTAATCGCCCAACAACAGTGCCCGACCTCACTAATGCTCTTGTGGCTGAATGGAAGCATGTCCCCGCAGCAATGTTCCAACATCTAGTGGAAAGCCTTCCCAGAAGAGTGGAGGCTGTCATAGCAGCAAAGGGGGGACCAACTCCATATTAATGCCCATGATTTTGGAATGAGATGTTCGACGAGCAGGTGTCCACATCCTTTTGGTCATGTAGTTTACCTTGTTTTCCATGAATATTTGTGTTGGCTCTGTCATGAGGCAGCCCACTGGGCACACCACGTAATTTTCAATGTGGAAATTTGGGTAATATATGGTTGAGACGTTGATCAATGAGATTTCTACCTTTGTTCACCCACTCAAAAAGACAGCCAGAAGTTTGTTGATATCCCAATGTGTTATCACTATGCTTTCAACCATCTAAAAAGCACAACCAAATTCCAATGAAAAAACTATGTCTGATTTTTGGTTTAGTTGTCATCTAAATGTGTTATCACTGCTTTCAACCATTTAAAAGCAGAACAAAGGTCTAGACCAGATCAACCGTTATCCGGCGTTAGAGATGTCATGTGGTCATTGTCATAAAGTGTCACGATCGTTATTAGAAGACACGGACCAAGGCGCAAAGTCCCCAGAGCCAGGGCGTGTCATAAAGCCATCTCACTTATGTTAGAAGTTTAGAATGAAAAAGTGTAGACTATATAGAAATAATAACACTAAATGTTTTAATCCTTAAAATAAATAATGAGGATTTCACATTCCAGTATTCGAACATAGCTGCATTGGATTTCTCTTAGTGTGACTCCAGTCAATTACAATGTCCGCTTTAGGTATAATGCTGAGAGGTCTAGTTCCACCGCCAAAGCAACCGATATGCGGGTGTTAGCTAAAGAGGATATTTTCAAATCCAGCCCAGGGTTCAAATGGGAATAGACTGTCAGATATTTTGTATTTATACAACTTAATGTGTTATCCCTGTACTTCATTTAATAGCAGAACCAAATGACTTGGATTACAATACATATTATTAAAGCAGTGATCTCCACACACGTGACCTTTGTATGCGACCTTTGTATGCGACCTTGAACATGCAGCATTTTCTAGGATTTACATACGAAGACATTTATTGTTACAGTAACCTCAAAATGTGGCCATGGATGTGTTAATCATTTTAAGGTTGAATAAATACTGTTCCATTACTTTGCAAGATGGCCTCAACTTTATGCTATTTACTGTTTTACAAAAGCAGTAATGAATTGTGTTTGGTTAACAACGCAACCAAATATCAACATTTAAATAATAGAACTAAATCGAATCAAATGTTATTTAAAGTGCATTTAAAATTTGATTTGATTTAGTTCTATTCTTGAACATACATTTTCGGTTGAGATGGAGACGTGAATCCAACATATTTTGTTTTATTAATTTGTAGAAAAACTGAAATTAAAGCCAGAGTAATAAGTCAGTGGCACAGATGGTGTCACGACTTCCTCTGAAGCTGCCTCCCCTCCTTGTTCGGGCAGGCTTCGGCGGTCGTCGTCACCGGCCTTCTAGCCACTGCCGCTCCATATCTCATCATTCCATTTGTCTTGTCTTGTCAATTACACACACCTGTGGGTGATTGTTTATTTGTGAGAGTAGTGTAGCTCGGGGGAGCTACTCGTACCTTGTTATTGCTGGGATAGATATTTCCCCTGTGCCTGTTATTGTTGGAGCTACCGTTACCTTGTATTGCCAGGGTAGATTTTCCCCTGTGCCTGTTTCGTTTGTCGCTATCCAGCGCTATGTGTGTACGACGGAATAAACTCTGCATTCGGCGATTACCCTCCTGCGCCTGATTCCTTCACACTCATCACAGATGGAACTATCCAAGCAGATACAAATGTTGATGTTTGGTTGCGTTAAAAAACAAACACAATTCAATATCCAGTTTGTCTACAAATTAATAATTGATATGTTGGATTCACATCTCCATCTTAACCAAAAAGTTAAAGAATAGAACTAATTCAGATAAAATCAAACTTTAAATGCAATTTAAATACATTTTGACTTTAGTCCTATTCTTTAACTTTGATTATTAACATATTAATTCATTAACTTCAGGATTATATTTGAAATCTATTTTTAGTTTAACCCTGGGTTGAAATGGAACAATAGGTCGTTATCAATAAAACAATTGACAACTATGTGCCGTTTTCAATGGATTGTTAAATAAATGTTTAAACTATTTGGTTTTAATATCGTCACCTCTTGAAGAGTATAGTCAAACCTACACATTTCAGATTATTCAACATTTATCTCCATCATCAGAGTTATACAGCAAGTAACTGCATGCTTTTCATGATCAGTAAACATCAAACTTACATTTTTGGTTGAGATGTGAATCCAACATATTTTATTTTATTAATTTGTAGAAAAACTAAAATTAAAGCCAGACTAATAAGTCAGTGGCACAGACTTCCGCCGAGTCTAAAACAGTTGACAACTATGTGCCGTTTTCAATGGATTGTTAAATAAATGTTTAAACTATTTGGTTTTAATATCATCACCTCTTGAAGAGCATAGTCAAAACTACTATTTTCAGATTATTCCACATTTAGCTCTATCGTCAGAGTTATACAGCAAGAAACAGCCTTATAATAATCTAATAATAATATGCCATTTAGCAGACGCTTTTATCCAAAGCGACTTACAGTCATGCGTGCATACATTTTTACGTATGGGCGGTCCCGGGAATCAAACCCACTATCCTGGCGTTGCAAGCGCCATGCTCTACCAGCTGAGCTACAGAGGACCACAATCAATCACCACAGAATCAATTGATCTGTAATTTCAGATACGTGAGGGTAGCCTATCCATTTGTTGCTAGCTAGTTAAACAAACGCCATGTCATTTAGCTTGCTTCATCAGAGATTATTTTTTTTTCATCAGCTTTTGGAAAGAGCTTGACAAGTCGAGCTTGGCAAGTCGTCGTCGACTTCAACTGTAGCTGTTTATGACTTCCCAAAATGCTATACAGGTCTAGTATCATTGATGATCTACTGGATGACTTATAAAGTATGTTTACATTTCATTTGCTCTGTTAAACCCTTTGGATGACTTCACTAGCAACGGTGAATCTATTTAGTTATTAAACCCCATAATGGTCGAAGTCCGCGGAAATCTAATTATACAAAACAATCCTAGAGTTAGAGCTATATGTTTTTACATTGGATGTCTGAAAACACTTTTTCTTTCAAATAACAAATCAGGAAACACTTTTTCACACTGGATGTTTTTTTTTACATTGGATGGTCTCAATGTCGCACTTCTGCATGAAGGTGACAGAGCTGGAGCGGTGTTTGTCAGACCATGAGACAATCCCGAAAATGTGTCTTCTCACAAAATTGTCTGTAGCGTCCGAATGATTTGGCCAACAAACTAGTATGTTTGAGACTTTCACGAACACGATGGTTGTTCTCCGTTTTGCTCTGCGACCCCCCACAAGCGTCTTGGGACTCGTCTGAAGTCGGTACAGCTGATCTGCCAACTTCTGTCTGTAGCAGCCGATCAGTCTGGGCTATTATTTATTATTATTTTTTATTTTTGGTCATTTAGCAGACACTCTTATCTAGAGTGACTTACAGGAGCAATTAGGGTTAAGTGCCTTGCTCAAGGGCACATCGACAGATATTTCACCTAGTCGGCTCGGGGATTAGAACCAGCGACCTTTCGGTGACTGGCACAACGCTCTTAACCACTAAGCTACCTGCCGCCCGGGCTACGCACTAACAGGACGCCCACAGGCCTCAAAAGACTCTTCTGATGGTCCCTCGGTACTAGTTGAAACATTAATGGAAGTATATATGGAGACTGTTTAATGACAAAAATAAGTTAAATACCTGTAAAACAATCTAATAAAATGTTTCCTGATCTTTCTTATATCTCTCAGATATAGGAGAGACACTTCAGAACAAAACTTCCTTTTGACTTTCCGTTCTATGTAATGAATCTGTTATTCAATGTTTTTGTATGGGCTAATAGCAGTAAGGACTATCTGTTGTTCCAGGTAGTGAATCTGTTATTCAATGTGTTTGTATGGGCTAATAGCAGTAAGGACTATCTGTTATTCCATGTAGTGAATATGTTATTCAATGTGTTTGTATGGGCTAATAGCAGTAAGGACTATCTGTTGTTCCATGTAGTGAATCTGTTATTCAATGTGTTTGTACGGGCTAATAGCAGTAAGGACTATCTGTTGTTCCATGTAGTGAATCTGTTATTCAATGTGTTTGTATGGGCTAATAGCAGTAAGGACTATCTCTTGTTCCATGTAGTGAATCTGTTATTCAATGTGTTTGTATGGGCTAATAGCAGTAAGGACTATCTGTTGTTCCATGTAGTGAATCTGTTATTCAATGTGTTTGTATGGGCTAATAGCAGTAAGGACTATCTGTTGTTCCATGTAGTGAATCTGTTATTCAATGTGTTTGTACGGGCTAATAGCAGTAAGGCCAAATAAATGTTTTCATAAAAAATTAAAAATAAAGGATACTTCAATGGGTCTTAAAATTCTAAATCAAATAGCAAAATGATCCTTGGTATGACCTTCTTAAAACAATTCCATATAGCTTAGTAGAAACAGAGAATTAAGTGTGAGTCTAATTAAGATTAGTAAAACCCCTCCCCTCCACTAGCTTAGACTGTTTAGTGCCAAAAATAAGGGGTCATTCATTCTCACGATAGCACATCGGTAGTCGTTAGCGGTGGTTGAAAAAGTACCCAACTGTCCTGAGTAAAAGTAAAGATACCTTAACAGAAAAATTATTCAAGTAAAAGTGAAAGTCACCCAGTAAAATACTACTTGAGTAAAAGTCTAAAAGTATTTGGTTTTAAATATGCTTTAAGTAACAAAAGTAAACCTAATTGCTAAATATATACAGTGAGGGAAAAAAAAAGTAAGAGTATAAATCATTTCATATTCCTTATATTAAGCAAATCAATTGCACCATTTTCTTGCTTTTTTATTTATTTACGGATAGCCAGAGGTCCACTCCAACATTTACAAACGAGGCATGTGTGTTTAGTGAGTCCGCCAGATCAGAGGCAGTAGGGATGACCAGGGATGTTCTCTTGATAAGTGTGTGAATTGGACCATTTTCCCGTCCTGCTAAGCATTCAAAATGTAACAAGTAGTTTCGGGTGTCAGGGAAAATGTATGGAGTAACAAGTACATTATTTTCTTTAGGAATGTAGTGGAGTAAAAGTAGTATAAAATATAAATAGTAAAGTACAGATACCCAAAAATCTACTTAAGTAGTACTTTAAAGTATTTTTACTTAAGTACTTTACACCACTGGTAGTCAGTAACAAATATCAAAGCTAAGCATGGTTGACTTTAGTTAAAACCCTGGATGGGAGACCAAATGGACATAAGCGTTAACGTTAGGTAGTTAGTAGCTACTGTACTCGAAATGTAGCTAGCTTGTTGCTACCTGGATAGCTAACTAGACAATAGCTGGAACGACCTAGCGAACAGACGTGAACTGGCTGAGTCAATTCAGTGGCTAGCTTTGCACTTAACTGGCTAACAGTAGCTACTAAGGGTAAGTTATAACCTACATTTGTGTTTTGTTTTTACATACTGGTAACCAGAGTCGTTCAAGGGAATTTGGGACATGGGTGACTAGTTAACGTTAGCTTGGCTCTCTCTGTGTGTTCGTGCCGTGGGAGGAGTTTTTTTTTTCGTTGGCAGAGAGCAACGTCTAGCTATTATGCTAACTATTCTAGCTAACTAACTGGCTGAATAAGTTGACGACGGACTCACTCAAACTGTCAAAACCAACCCAAAACTTTACACAACGCTAGACACGGACACGAATGATCACACTGGTAGTTTGTTGTAACCGAGTATTGGTGCTAAACCGTGTTATTGGAGGCTGGCATGCTAGTTGGCTATGGCGTCATAGGATTCGGTGCCCTGGACGGTTTTCGCGGAAGAATACTGTTCCAAGTTAGCTTCCTGAATAAACTAAGTTAGAGTCTATTCCTAGAAAACATTGAACCGCTGTAGTTTACAACAATTATAATTTCTAAAGTGGAAGTTGGGAGAGTTATATTTGAGTGTTTCAGTGAAACGTAAGTGAGGGAGGCCCCGCTCTCTCGCTTTCCCAGATGTTTAGCTCATTTCATTCCGATCTCCTTTGCATTATTGTAGCCATTTTCTGTAGCCTGTCAACTATGCGTCTGTCTATCCCTGTTCTCTCCTCTCTGCACAGGCTATACAAACTCCTCACACCGCGTGGCTGCTGCCACTCTAACCTGGTGGTCCCTGCGCGCACGACCCACGTGGAGTTCCAGGTCTCCGGCAGCCTCTGGAACTTCCGTTCTGCGGCCAACAAGGCAGAGTTCATCTCAGCCTATGCTACCCTCCAGTCCCTCGACTTCTTGGCGCTGACATAATCATGGATTACCACAGAAAACACTGCTACTCCTACTGCTCTCTCCTCGTCTGACCATGTGTTCTCGCATACCCTGAGAGCATCTGGTCAGCAGGGTGGTGGCACAGGAATCCTCATCTCTCCCAAGTGGACATTCTCTCTTTCTCCCCTGACCCATCTGTCTATCTCCTCATTTGAATTCCATGTTGTCACAGTCACTAGCCCATTCAAGCTTAACATCCTTATCATTTATCGCCCTCCAGGTTCCCTTGGAGAGTTCATCAATGAGCTTGACGCCTTGATAAGTTCCTTTCCTGAGGATGGCTCACCCCTCACAGTTCTGGGTGACTTTAACCTCCCTACGTCTACCTTTGACTAATTTCTCTCTGCCTCCTTCTTTCCACTCCTTTCTTCTTTTGACCTCACCCTCTCACCGTCCCCCCCTACTCACAAGGCAGGCAATACGCTTGACCTCATCTTTACTAGATGCTGATCTTCTACTAATCTCACTGCAACTCCCCTCCAAGTCTCCGACCACTACTTTGTATCCTTTTCTCTCTCGCTCTCCTCCAACACTACTCACTCTGCCCCTACTGAGATGGTAATGCGCCATCGCAACCTTCGCTCTCTCTCTCCCGCTACTCTCTCCTCTTCCATCCTATCATCTCTTCCCTCTGCTCAATCCTTCTCCCTCCAATCTCCTGATTCTGCCTCCTCAACCCTCCTCTCCTCCCTTTCTGCATCCTTTGACTCTCTATGTCCCCTATCCTCCCGGCCGGCTCGGTCCTCCCCTCCTGCTCCGTGGCTTGACGACTCATTGCGAGCTCACAGAACAGGGCTCCGGGCAGCCGAGCGGAAATGGAGGAAAACTAGACTCCCTGCGGACCTGGCATCTTTTCACTCCCTCCTCTCTACATTTTCTTCCTCTGTTTCTGCTGCTAAAGCCACTTTCTACCACTCTAAATTCCAAGCATCTGCCTCTAACCCTAGGAAGCTTTTTTGCCACCTTCTCCTCCCTGCTGAATCCTCCTCCCCTCCCCCCCTCCTCCCTCTCTGTGGATGACTTCGTCAACCATTTTGAAAAGAAGGTTGACGACATCCGATCCTCGTTTGATAAGTCAAATGACACCGCTGGTCCTACTCACACTGCCCTACCCTATGCTATGACTTCTTTCTCCCCTCTCTCTCCAGATGAAATCTTGCGACTTGTGACGGCCGGCCGCCCAACAACCTGCCCGCTTGACCCTATCCCCTCCTCTCTTCTCCAGACCATTTCCGGAGACCTTCTCCCTTACCTCACCTCGCTCATCAACTCATCCTTGACCGCTGGCTATGTCCCTTCCGTCTTCAAGAGAACGAGAGTTGCACCCCTTTTCAAAAAACCTACACTCGATCCCTCCGATGTCAACAACTACAGACCAGTCCCTTCTTTCTTTTCTCTCCAAAACTCTTGAACGTGTCGTCTTTAGCCAACTCTCTTGCTATCTCTCTCAGAATGACCTTCTTGATCCAAACCAGTCAGGTTTCAA
The DNA here is from genome assembly GCA_902810595.1 of Coregonus sp. 'balchen'. Taxonomy (NCBI): domain Eukaryota; kingdom Metazoa; phylum Chordata; class Actinopteri; order Salmoniformes; family Salmonidae; genus Coregonus; species Coregonus sp. 'balchen'. Next base: position 50,314,196 of record LR778276.1, read on the forward strand.
GACTGGTCATTCAACTGAGACTGCTCTTCTCTGTGTCACGGAGGCTCTCCGCACTGCTAAAGCTAACTCTCTCTCCTCTGCTCTCGTCCTTCTAGACCTATCTGCTGCCTTTGATACTGTGAACCATCAGATCCTCCTCTCCACCCTCTCCGAGTTGGGCATCTCCAGCGTGGCTCACTCTTGGATTGCGTCCTACCTGACAGGTCGCTCCTACCAGGTGGCGTGGCGAGAATCTGTCTCCGCACCACGTGCTCTCACCACTGGTGTCCCCCAGGGCTCAGTTCTAGGCCCTCTCCTATTCTCGCTATACACCAAGTCACTTGGCTCTGTCATATCCTCACATGGCCTCTCCTATCATTGCTACGCAGACGACACACAATTCATCTTCTCCTTTCCCCCTTCTGATAACCAGGTGGTGAATCGCATCTCTGCATGTCTGGCAGACATATCAGTATGGATGACGGATCACCACCTCAAGCTGAACCTTGGCAAGACGGAGCTGCTCTTCCTCCCGGGGAAGGACTGCCTGTTCCATGATCTCGCCATCACGGTTGACAACTCCATTGTGTCCTCCTCCCAGAGTGCGAAGAGCCTTGGCGTGACCCTGGACAACACCCTGTCATTCTCCGCTAACATCAAGGCGGTGACCCGATCCTGTAGGTTCATGCTCTACAACATTCGCAGAGTACGACCCTGCCTTACACAGGAACTTGTCATATCCCGTCTGGATTACTGCAAATCGCTGTTGGCTGGGCTCCCTGCCTGTGCCATTAAACCCCTACAACTCATCCAGAACGCCACAGCCCGTCTGGTGTTCAACCTTCCCAAATTCTCTCACGTCACCCCTGCTCCTCCGCACACTCCACTGGCTTCCACATGAAGCTCGCATCTGCTACAAGACCATGGTGCTTGCCTACGGAGCTGTGAGGGGAACGGCACCTCCGTACCTTCAGGCTCTGATCAGTCCCTACACCCAAACGAGGTCACTGCGTTCATCCACCTCTGGCCTGCTGGCCCCGCTACCTCTGCGGAAGCACAGAGCCCGCTCAGCCCAGTCAAAACTGTTCGCTGCTCTGGCACCCCAATGGTGGAACAAGCTCCCTCACGATGCCAGGACAGCGGAGTCACTGACCACCTTCCGGAGACACTTGAAACCCCACCTCTTTAAGGAATACCTGGGATAGGATAAAAGTAATCCTTCTACCCCCCCTACCCCACCCCCACAAAAAGTATCAAGTAAGTCGCTCTGGATAAGAGCGTCTGCTAAATGACGTAAATGTATAATTAACTCAACAATACCAATTACACCACTCTCTCAATCATACCACTTTAGAGTCTATATTTTTGGAAAATAGGAAGTTATTTCAGAATATTTAGGACTCTTAGCTGGCCAAGAACCTCTCCTGTGATAGCTAACAGTATTGGTAGTATTGGTGACATCTGGCAGTGCTGATTCTCTCTCTCCATCCCTCCCTCTCTCTCCTCCCCCCTCTCTCTCCTCTCCCCTCTCTCTCCATCCCTCCATCCCTCTCTCTCCTCTCTCCTCTCTCTCCCCTCTCTCTCCTCTCCCCTCTATCTCCATCCCTCCCTCTCTCTCCTCTCCCCTCTCCCTCCATTCCTCTCTCTCCTCTCTCTCACTCCAGTAGGAGGTGCTGCTCAGTCTTGTTTTATTTGTTCTGATAGTGGATCTAATGTTGAAAATCTGACGTTGCTTCAAAGGTACAAATTCTACATACTTTATACAGGTTTGTCCACATTTAAAATTGGTTATCATGATGACACAATCCTGTGGTTCAAAACAACAGTTGTTGTTTTTTTGATGACTTTTTGCAAATCCAACGTATTTTACATGTTGAATCAACCAGTTTGTGCCCACTCGGAGGGCTTAATTATTATAAGATGGATGGAAATAGAGTTAAATAGAGAGACACAGTGTGATTACGCCAGTCACACTCGTAAAACCCCGACCCAGTGACTCAGTCATTTAGATCCACTGAATGTTCCTCAGATCGTGACGCCCTGACCCAGTGACTCAGTCATTTAGATCCACTGAATGTCCCTCAGATCGTGACGCCCCGACCCAGTGATTCAGTCATTTAGATCCACTGAATGTTCCTCAGATCGTGACGCCCCGACCCAGTGACTCAGTGTTCACTCTCTCATGAGAAAGGCGACTAGGCAGAAAGAGAATTAGTTTTAACCTTCTCTCTCTCTCTCTCTGTCTCTTTCTCTCTCTGTCTGTCTCTCTGTCTTTCTCTCTCTCTCTCTCTCTCTCCTCTCTCTCTCTCCTCTCTCTCTCTCTCTCTCTCTCTCCTCTCTCTCTCTCTCTCTCTCTCTCTCTCTCTGTCTCTCAGTTCTATCTCTGTGAATGGGTTTTAACCCTCCCTCTCTCTTCTCAAGACAGTGACTTAGTGAATGGGTTTAATCAATTCAAAGAGCTTTATTGACATGGGAAACAAATGTTAACATTGCCAAAGCAAGTGAAATAGATAATAAACAGAAGTGAAATAATCAATGAAAAATGAACAGTAAACATTACACTCACAAGTTTCAAAGGAATAGACACATTTCAAATGTCAGTATGTCTATATAGAGTGTTGTAACGATGTGCAAATAGTTAAAGTACAAAAGGGAAAAAGGGAAAATAAATAAACATACATATGGGTTGTATTTACAATGGTTTTTGTTCTTCACTGGTTATCTCGCTCTCTCTCTCTTTCTCGCTCTCTCGCTCTCTCTCTCCTTAACCCCCTAAGGTTGATTGACGCACCGGTGTTTGTCAGACCATGAGACATCCCGAAAATCGGTCTTCTCACGAAAACTTCTGTAGCATCCGTACGGTTTGGCCAACAAACTAATGTGACCCCACTGTGGAAAGGGAAGATTCTCACGAACCCCGACCCAGTGACTCAGTGTTCAGTCTCTCATGAGGCAGGCTACCAGGCAGGAGGAGAGGAGCTTGAGCAAAGAAAGAAATTGAGTGCAGAGTGAAGAGTCAAACAACGAGGTGAACCGAACATTGTTGTTGAGTGGCGTGTCACAGGACTCGTCTGAAGGTAACCAATACAAATGAATGGAACTATGGAGGTAGTTTTCTGCCCCAAAAAATAAATAAGGGGTTAAATATGTGCAAAATATACAGTGGGGGAAAAAAGTATTTAGTCAGCCACCAATTGTGCAAGTTCTCCCACTTAAAAAGATGAGAGAGGCCTGTAATTTTCATCATAGGTACACGTCAACTATGACAGACAAAATGAGTAAAAATAATCCAGAAAATCACATTGTAGGATTTTTTATGAATTTATTTGCAAATGATGGTGGAAAATAAGTATTTGGTCAATAACAAAAGTTTTTCAATACTTTGTTATATACCCTTTGTTGGCAATGACACAGGTCAAACGTTTTCTGTAAGTCTTCACAAGGTTTTCACACACTGTTGCTGGTATTTTGGCCCATTCCTCCATGCAGATCTCCTCTAGAGCAGTGATGTTTTGGGGCTGTCGCTGGGCAACACGGACTTTCAACCCCCTCCAAAGATTTTCTATGGGGTTGAGATCGGGAGACTGGCTAGGCCACTCCAGGACCTTGAAATGCTTCTTACGAAGCCACTCCTTCGTTGCCCGGGCGGTGTGTTTGGGATCATTGTCATGCTGAAAGACCCAGCCACGTTTCATCTTCAATGCCCTTGCTGATGGAAGGAGGTTTTCACTCAAAATCTCACGATACATGGCCCCATTCATTCTTTCCTTTACACGGATCAGTCGTCCTGGTCCCTTTGCAGAAAAACAGCCCCAAAGCTTGATGTTTCCACCCCCATGCTTCACAGTAGGTATGGTGTTCTTTGGATGCAACTCAGCATTCTTTGTCCTCCAAACACGACGAGTTGAATTTTTACGAAAAAGTTCTATTTTGGTTTCATCTGACCATATGACATTCTCCCAATCCTCTTCTGGATCATCCAAATGCACTCTAGCAAACTTCAGACGGGCCTGGACATGTACTGGCTTAATCAGGGGGACACGTCTGGCACTGCAGGATTTGAGTCCCTGGCGGCGTAGTGTGTTACTGATGGTAGGCTTTGTTACTTTGGTCCCAGCTCTCTGCAGGTCATTCACTAGGTCCCCCCGTGTGGTTCTGGGATTTTTGCTCACCGTTCTTGTGATCATTTTGACCCCACGGGGTGAGATCTTGCGTGGAGCCCCAGATCGAGGGAGATTATCAGTGGTCTTGTATGTCTTCTATTTCCTAATAATTGCTCCCACAGTTGATTTCTTCAAACCAAGCTGCTTACCTATTGCAGATTCAGTCTTCCCAGCCTGGTGCAGGTCTACAATTTTGTCTCTGGTGTCCTTTGACAGCTCTTTGGTCTTGGCCATAGTGGAGTTTTGGAGTGTGACTGTTTGAGGTTGTGGACAGGTGTCTTTTATACTGATAACAAGTTCAAACAGGTGCCATTAATACAGGTAATGAGTGGAGGACAGAGGAGCCTCTTAAAGAAGAAGTTACAGGTCTGTGAGAGCCAGAAATCTTGCTTGTTTGTAGGTGACCAAATACTTATTTTCCACCATAATTTGCAAATAAATTCATTAAAAATCCTACAATGTGATTTTCTGGATTTTTTTTACTCATTTTGTCTGTCATAGTTGATATGTACCTATGATGAAAATTACAGGCCTCTCTCATCTTTTAAGTGGGGAATTGCACATTGTTTTGGGTACTAAATCTTTTCCCTGGGAGTAGTAAAAGGGGTGATCCAGGAAATG
>LR778276.1:50319058-50329271 GCA_902810595.1 Coregonus sp. 'balchen'
TGCCAGGGCTCAAGCCCCATTCAGAAGGGTACCCCTGTGGCATGTGGACCCTTTCCATGTCCTCACGGTACAGGCCAATGAAGCTTCTGGCAAAGACCCCAGGAGGTGTACAGGCGATGAGGTCCTACATCCACAGTTTCTTGGCTGTCAGGCATGTGCCACCCACTTTGAGAACATGGCCAAGGAGAGCATGTCCCTTGTGGGGGAAACTGTCCACCGCCATGCTGTGGCTATGGTCCCGCATAACCACGTCAACAACAGACTGGCAGGTGCTCTGAGTGAGGACCCCCACTCCCTAAGATCCAGTGGCCGTCCCCAGAGCTGTGTCCCAGCTGCCATGGGGTTAAGAAGAGTGGAGAACACACCTGGAACCAGGAAGAGCTGCTCACCTTTCTCCGCTCCCACTTCTCCTCTGAACACCTCCTTTTGACTACCTGGAGGAGGAGGCCCAGCTCATAGCAGGCAGAAGGAGAGCTTGGTCGCCAGGCAGCAGGAGAAGGACCAGGAGGTAAGAGAGGAGCAGAGAGGAGGGCCAGTGAGGCCTTGGCTGAACCACCTCAGGCCAGGAGGAGGAGGAGGAGGAGAAGAGGGATGAGGAGGAAGGGGCTCAAGAAGAGCCAGCAGCAGAAGAGGAGGTTAGAGCAGAGGGCAAGAGGAGAGGCGCAGGGGGGTAAAACCTCTGAACCCCCCCCTGGGTAAAGCCTGAGGCAGACGTGTCCCGCCAGGCCCAGCGCAGGCCCAGCATCGTGGGGTTGAAGCTCAGGCCCCCCAGGAGGAGATTGTGGACCTGGACTCCTTCGTAAACCCAGCACTACAAGGCTAAGGCCCTCCGCGCTGCAGCCGCAGGGTCCTCCCGCGTCAAACGCAGGACCTGCAGAGGAAGGAAGAGCCGCAGCCTGGAGCCAGTCTGGAAAATGGGCCAGGGCTGGGGCTGGGGCTGCAGCCCGTAGAGCCGGAGGACTTGTTGGGGCAGCGCAACACTCTGTGGAAGAGGATCCTGACGGGCCAGTATACTGGGTCAGAGGAGGAGGGGGCTCTGGAGATGTACGCTCATTCTAACAAGAGGCGCTGGATGTCCTTCCTGAGCGTGGGCTTCTCCAGACTGGATATCAGCCTGTGTGTGCTCCTCTACTTCCTGTCCTCCATGTGTCTGCTGGCCATGTATATCTTCTTCAAGAACCGCCTGCGGCTGCGCCGGGCCAAGGGGCTCTGCCTGAGTCAAATCTGCTTGCGTGCGCTGTAGATTTACCCATGCATGTGACAGTGATGCTGGTGGGCCAGTTCTTAAAAACCCTCCAAGTGAGATCCGTAGTGTTCCGCATCAAGGATGCTTTGTGGTGCTTGCTTCCCGGGATAAGAATTTATGACGACGTATGCTTTTTTTGTGGCCTTTTTGACCACTTGTGAAGGATGATTTAAAAACTCTAGGAAATTAATGGGATGTGATTTATATTTGAGTGAATACAACAAAAGGGTGGTTTTGATTATTTATTGTATTTTAGGAGTTATATGCATATATAAATTTCATTATGTGAACCAAAGGAATCATCTATAGTTTCCCCCATGATACACGTTAGTCGTAATTCAATATACAAGACACAGCTCATACTGTACTGCCAGCACTTCAAAGAGTCCAGTAAGCGTGTCTTAAACAACTAGAGAACCATTGTATATTTTGAGAATGAAATCAACCTTCTATTTGAAAATGTTGATTTTACAATGAGAATGTGCCTTGAATGAAATTGGGAGAAACAGTGCCTGACCGATGATTTATCCATATTAATTGTAGCATTAAGCAAGCGGATGTTTCCAAAAAACAAAGATGAATATGCTCCTGTCAGTCGCTCTGGTAAGCGGCTGCTTAAATTTGACTAAAATGTTAAAGAATGTAAAGGACTAGACTGAGAAGAAACTGTCTGGATCAGTTATATGGAGGTGAGCGTGGTATCACTAGGATGAGACAGAAACTGCTGGATAAGTCTATGGAGAGTAACGAATCGACTGGGACAGAACGGTCTGGATCAGTTATGGAGAGTAACGAACTAGACTGGGACAGAACTGTCTGGATTAAGATAGGGAGAGTAACGACTAAGACTGGGAACAGAAAACGGTTGGATCAGTATATGGAGAGATAAAGACTAGACTGAGACGACTGCCTGGATCAGTATATGGAAGAGTAACGACTAGACTGGGACCAGAACTGTCTGGATCAGATATGGAGAGTAAGACTAGACTGAGACAGAACTGCCCTGGATCAGTATATGGAGAGTAACGGACTAGACTGAGACACAGAACTGTTGGATCGTATATGGAGAGAGGGTAATCGACTAGAACTGGGACAGAACTGCCTGGATCAGAGTATATGAGGGGAGGGTTATCGACTAGATGAGGACAGAAAACTGCCGGATCAGTATATGGAGAGAGGGGTATCAACATACTGGGACCAAGAACTGTCTGGATTCAGTTATGGAGGGAGGGTTCGGCCTAGACTGAGACAGAACTGGTCGGGATCAGTATATGGAGGGAGGGTGACGACTAGATGGGACAGAACTGCCTGATCAGTTATATGGAGTTTTTGAGGGGGGTATAAACTAGACTGAGGACAGAACTGTCTGGATCCCAGTTATGGGATGAGGGTATCGACTGACTGAGACAGAACTGTCTCACGGATAGTATGGATGAGGTTGTATCAACTAGACCTGAGACAGAACTGTCGGGATCAGTATATGGAGAGGTAACGACTAGACATGGGACAAGAACTGTTCTGGTCAGTATATGGAGGTAACGACTAGAATGGGACAGAACTGTCTGGATCAGTATATGGAGGGAGGGCATCAACTAGACTGAGACAGAAACTGTCTGGATCAGTATATGGAGCGTAACGAATTGACTGAGACAGAAATGTCTGGCTGAATCAGTATATGGAGAGTAACACTAGACTGGGACAGAACTGTCGGATCAGATATGGAGAGTAACGATAGATGGGACAGAAACGTGGATCGTATATGGAAGAGTAACGAAGGGACGGGACAGAAAAGAACTGCCTGGATCAGTTATATGGGAGCGGGTATCAAATAGACTGAGACAGAAACTGCCGGGATCAGATATGGAGAGATAACGTACTAGACGGCGGACAGAAACTGTTGATAAGTATATGGAGAGTAACGACTAGACTGGGACAGAACTGTTCGTGGATAAGTATATGGAGGGTAACGACAGACTGAGACAGAACTTGCCTGGATCAGTATATGGAGGGAGGGTATCGATAGATGAGAACAGAACTGTCGGATCAGGAATGGAGGGAGGGTATCAACTTAGGACTGAGACAGGAAACGTCTGGGATCAGTATATGGAGGGAGAGGGTATCGGACTAGACTGAGACCAGAAATGTCTGGATCGTATATGCGAGAGTAACGACGTAGACTGGGACAGAACTGTCTGGATCAGTATAGGGAGGGAGGGTATCAACTAGACTGAGACCGAAACTGTCTGGATCAGTATGGGATGAGGTGTATCGACTAGACTGAGAAGAACTGTCTGGATCAGTATATGGAGGGAGGTGTATCAACTAGACTGAGACAGAACGGTGGAGCAGTATATGGAGAGTAACGACTAGGACTGGGACAGACTGTCTGGATCAGGTATATGGAGAGTAACGACTAGACGAGACAGAACGTCTGATAGTATATGGAGAGTAACGACTAAGACTGGACGAATGTCTGGATCAGTATATGGAGAGTAAACGACTAGGACTGAGACAGAACTGCCTGGGATACAGATATGGAGGGAGGGTACGATAGACTGAGACAGAAATCGTCTGGGATCAGTTATATGGAGGGAGGGTATCAAGAGACTGAGGACCGAAATGTATGGATCAGTATATGTGAGGGAGGGTATCGACTAGACTGAGGACAGACTGTAGGCAGTATATGAGAGTAACGAAATAGACGGGACAAGAACTGTCTGGTCAGTATATGAGGGAGGGATCAACTAGACTGGACAGAACGTCTGATCAGTATGGGACTAGGTGTGTATCGACTATTACAGCTCCCTGAGGGACGCCCTGGACAACACAGCAGAGGTCCCCGATGCTGCTCGCCTGATGGGGTGAGGTGGGTGGCTGCCAGGGCTCCCAAGCCCCACTTCAGCAGGTCCCTGTGGCCATGTTGACCCTTTTCCATGTCCTCACGGTAAGGCCAATGAAGCTTTGGCAAAAGACCCCCAGGAGGTGCTATGCTACAGGCGGATGAGGTCCTACATCGACAGTTTCTTATGGCTTGTCAGGACATGTGCCACCACTTTGCGAACAGGGCCAAGGAGAGCAGGCCATTGTGGGGAAAACTGGAAAACGGTCCAACCGCCATGCTGTGGCTAGGTCCCGCCATAACCACGTCAACAACCAGGACTGGCAGTGCTCTGAGTGAGGATTCCCCCACTTCCCTAAGATCCAGTGCGTCCCCAGAGCTGTGTCCCAGCTGCCATGGGCGTTAAGAAGAGTGGAGAACACACCTGGAACCAGGAAGGAGTGTCACCTTCGCCGCTCCCACTTCTCCTCTGAACACCTCCGTTCTGAATACCTGGAGGAGGAGCCCAGCTCATACGCAGGCAGAAGGAGAGCTTGGTCGCCAGGCAGCAGGAGAAGGACCAGGAGGCTAAGAGTAGGAGCAGAGAGGAGGGCCAGTGAGGCCTTGGCTGAACCACCTCCAGGCCAGGAGGAGGAGGAGGAGGAAGAAGAGGCATGAGGAAGGAAGGGGATCAAGAAGAGCCAGCCAAAGCAGAAGAGCGAGGGTAGAGCAGAGGGCAAGAGGAGAGGGGCAGCAGGGGGTGTTGCTAAACCTCTGAACCCCCCCTGCGGTAAAGCCTGGAGGCAGAGGTCACGCCAGGCCCAGCGCAGGCCCGGCATCGTGGGGGTTGAAAGCTCAGGCCCCCCCAGGAGGAGATTGGGGACCTGGACTCCTTCGTCAACCAGCACTACAAGGCTAAGGCCCTCCGCGCTGGCAGCCGCAGGTCCTCCCGGTCAAACGCAGGACCCGCCAGAGGAAGGAAAGGAGCCGCAGCCTGGAGCCAGTCTGGGAAACTGGGCCAGGGCTGGGGCTGGGGCGCAGCCGTAGAGCCGGAGACTTGTTGGGGCCAGCGAAACACTCTGGGAAGAGGATCCTGACGGGCACGTTACTGGGTCAGAGGAGGAGGGGGCTCTGGAGATGTAAGCTCATCGAACAAGAGGCGCTGGATGTCATTTCAGGGTGGGCGGCTCAGACTGGATATCAGCCTGTGTGTGCTCTCTATCCTGTAGCCAGTGTCTGCTGGCCATGGATCTCTTCTTCAAGAAACGCCTGCGGCTGCGCCGGGCCAAGGTTGGCTCTGCCCTGAGTCAAAACTCTGCCTTGCTGTGCTACGGTAGATTTACCCATTGCATGTGGACAGTGATGCTGTGGTCAGTTCTTTTAAAACCCTCAAGTGAAGGAACACGTTAGTGTGTCCGCATCAATGGATTGCTTTGTGGGGCTTGCTTCAAGGGATAATAATTTATGACGACGTATGCTGTTTTGTGTGCCTTTTGACCAACTTGTGAAGGATATTTAAAACTCTAGGAAATTAATGGGATTTTGATATATTTGAGTGAATTCAGTGGAAACAACAAAAGGGTTGTTTTTGGATATTTATTGTAAATTTTTAGGAGTGTTATATTGCCATATTATAAATTCTTGATGTGAAAAGGAATTCACTAATAGTTTCATGATAAAGGAGTCAGTAATTAATATAAAAGACCCAGCTCATACTGTTCTGCCAGCCCTTCCAAAGAGTCAGTAAGCTGTGTACTCTAACAACTAGAGAACCATTGTATCTTAGAATGAAATCAACCTTTATTTGAAAATGTGATTTCTACAAGCGAAATGTGCCTTGAATGAAATTTGGATATAAACAGTGCCGACCGATGATTTATTCCATATTAATTTTGCATAAGCAAGCGGGATGTTTCCAAATAAACAAAGAGGCATATGCTCCTGTAAGTCGCTCTGGATAAGAGCGCTGCTAATGACAAAATGTACATGTAATGTAAATGACTTAGACTGAGACAGAACTGTCTGGATTCAGGATATGGAGGGAGGGTATCAAAACTAGACTGAGACAGAACGGTCGGATCAGTATTGAGAGTAACGACCTAGACGGAACAGAACGGTCTTGCGAATGCAGTATATGGAGAGTAACGACTAGACCTCTAGACTGGGGACGAACTGTCTGGATCAGCAGTTATATGGAGAGTAACGACTAGACTAGACTGGGACAGAATGTCTGATCAGTATATGGAGAGTAGTGTAAGACTAGACTGAGACAAGAACTGCATTGGCATCAGTATATGGAGAGTAACGCTAGATGGGACAGAAACTGTCGGTGATCAGATATGGAGAGTAAGACACTGACTGAGACAGAACTGCCTGGATCAGTATATGGAGAGTAAGAAGAGTAAACGACTAGACTGAGACAGAACTGTCTGGATCAGTATATGGAGACGAGGGTATCGACTAGACTGGGACAGAACGGCCTGGATAGTATTGGAGGGGAGGGTATCGACTAGGACTGAGACAGAAATGCCTGATCAGTATATGGGAGAGAAGGGTATCAACATACTGGGGACAGAACGTCTGGATCAGTATATGGAGGGAGGGATCGACTAGATGAGACAGAACTGTCTGGATCAGTATATGGAGGGAGGCGGTATCGACTAGACTGGGACAGAACTGCGGATCAGTATCTGGAGGGAGGGGTATGGATCAACGAGACGAGACGAACTGTCGGGATACGTATGGGATGAGGTTATTTGTATCGACTAGACTGGACAGACTGTATGGATCAGATGGGATGAGGTGTTGTATCAAAACTAGACTGAGACAGAACTGTCTGGCATCAGTAGATGGAGAGTAACGACCTTAGCGACTGGGGACAGAACTGTCTGGACAGATATGGGAGTAACGACTACTAGACTGGGACAGAACTTCGGGATCAGTATACTGGAGGAGGGCATCAACTAGGAGGAGACAGAACTGTCTGGATCAGTATATGGAGCGTAACGACTTGGACTGAGACAGAACTGTCTGGATCAGATCTGGAGAGTAAAAGACTGACTGGGACAGAAATGTCTGGATCAGTTATGGAGAGTAACGACTCGACTGGGACAGGAACTTCTGGCTCAGTATATGGAGAGTAACGATAGAATGGGACAGAACTGCGGGATCAGTATATGGAGGAGGGTATCAACAGATGAGCAGAACGCCTGGCTCCAGTATATGGAGATTAACGACGAGGACTGGGACAGAAATGTCTGGATCAGTATATGGAGAGTAACGAACTAGACTGGGAACAGAACTGTCTGGATCCGTATATGGAGAAGTAACGACTAGACTGAGACAGACGGCCTGGATCAGTATATGGAGGGAGGGTATCGACTAGACGGGACAGAAGAAACTGTATGGATAGCTAATGGAGGGGGGTATCAAACTAGACTGAGGGGACAGAACTGTCTGGATCAGTATATGGAGGGAGGGTATCGACTAGACTGAGACAAAGAACTGTCTGGATCAGTATATGGAGAGTCACGAGAGACTGGACAGAACTGTCTGGATCAGTATATTATGGAGGGAGGAGGGGGGTATCAAACTAGACTGAGACAGAACTGTCTGGATCAGTATGGGAGATGAGGTTTTGTTTGTATAGAATAGACGGAACAGAACTGTATGATCAGTATATGGAGGAGGGTATCAACTAGACTGAGACAGAACTGTCTGGATCAGTATATGGAGGGAACGACTAGACTGGACAGAACTGTCTGGATCAGTTATATGGAGAGTAAACGACTAGACTGAGACAGAACTGTCTGGATCAGTATAGGGAGGAGTAACGACTAGACTGGGACCGACAGAACTGTCTGGATCAGTATATGGAAGAGAGTAAACGACTAACTTAGACTGAGAAGAACTGCCTGGATCAGTCTATGGAGGGAGGGGGTTATAGAATAGACTGAGACAGAAATGCTGACTCAGTATATGGAGGGAGGGTATCACGTAGACTGAGACAGAACTGTTGGATTTCAGTATATGGAGGGAGGGATCGACAGACTGAGACAGAAGTCTGGATCAGTATATGGGAGTGAACGACTAGGATGGACAGAAACTGTTTGATCAGGATATGGCGGGAGGGTATCAATAGGAATGAGAAGAACTGTCTGGATCAGTAGGGATAGGTGGTATGACATTAAAGTCCCTGAGGGACTACTGGACAACACAGCAGAGGTTCCCGATGCTGCTCTGGCTGATGGGGTGCGGGGGGTGGGCGGCCAGGGCTCAAAGCCCCACTTCAGAAGGTACCCCTGTGGCATGTGGACCCATTCCAATGTCCTCACGGTACAGGCCAATGAAGCTCTGGCAAAAGACCCCAGGATGGTTGTGCGACAGGCGATGAGGTCCTAATCCACGTTCTTGGGATGTCAGGCATGTGCCACCCACTTTTGAGAACATGGCAAGGAGAGCTGTCCCTTGTGGGAAACAAACTGTCCACCGCCTGCTGTGCTTATGGTCCGCCATAACCACGTAAACAACCGACTGGGCAGGTGTGCTATAGTGAGGATCCCCACTTCCCTAAGATCCAGTGGCCGTCCCCAGAGCTGTGTCCCAGCTGCCATGGGGTTAAGAAGAGTGGAGAACACACCTGGAACCAGGAAGAGCTGCTCACCTTTCTCCGCTCCCACTTCTCCTCTGAACACCTCCTTTCTGACTACCTGGAGGAGAGGCCCAGCTCATCAGCAGGCAGAAGGAGAGCTTGGTCGCCAGGCAGCAGGAGAAGGACCAGGAGGCTAAGAGAGGAGCAAGAGGGAGGGCCAGTGAGGCCTTGGCTGAACCCCTCCAGGCCAGGAGGAGGAGGAGGAGGAAGAAGAGGATGAGAGGAAGGGGCTCAAGAAGAGCCAGCAGCAGAAGAGGAGGTAGAGCAGAGGGCAAGAGGAGAGGCGCAGGGGGGTAAACCTCTGAACCCCCCCCCTGGGTAAAGCCTGAGGCAGAGTGTCCCGCCAGGCCCCAGCGCAGGCCCAGCATCGTGGGGTTGAAGCTCAGGCCCCCCCAGGAGGAGATTGTGGACCTGGACTCCTTCGTCAACCAGCACTACAAGGCTAAGGCCCTCCGCGCTGCAGCCGCAGGGTCCTCCCCGCGTCAAACGCAGGACCCTGCAGAGAAGGAAGAGCCGCAGCCTGGAGCCAGTCTGGAAATGGGCCAGGGCTGGGGCTGGGCTGCAGCCCGTAGAGCCGGAAAGGGCTTGTTGGGGCAGCGCAACACTCTGTGGAAGAGGATCCTGACGGGCCAGTATACTGGGTCAGAGGAGGAGGGGGCTCTGGAGATGTACGCTCATTCAACAAGAGGCGCTGGATGTCCTTCCTGAGCGTGGGCTTCTCCAGACTGGATATCAGCCTGTGTGTGCTCCTCTACTTCCTGTCCTCCATGTGTCTGCTGGCCATGTATCTCTTCTTCAAGAACCGCCTGCGGCTTGCGCCGGGCCAAGGTGGCTCTGCCCTGAGTCAACTCTGCCTTGCTGTGCTACTGTAGATTTACCCATGCATGTGACAGTGATGCTGTGGTCAGTTCTTAAACCCTCCAAGTGAAGGATCCGTAGTGTTCCGCATCAATGGATTGCTTTGTGGTGCTTGCTTCCCGGGATAATAATTATGACGACGTATGCTTTTTTTGTGTGCCTTTTTTGACCACTTGTGAAGGATTATTTAAAACTCTAGGAAATTAATGGGATTTTGATTATATTTGAGTGAATACAACAAAAGGGTTGTTTTTTGATATTTTTTGTAATTTTTTAGGCAGTGTATATTGCCATATTATAAAATTCATTTATGTGAAAAGGAATCACTATATAGTTTCATGGATAAAGTTAGTCAGTAATTCAATATAAAAGACACAGCTCATACTGTTACTTGCCAGCCCTTCCAAAGAGTCCAGTAAGCTGTGTACTCTAACAACTAGAGAACCATTTTATATTCTTAGAATGAAATCAACCTTCTATTTGAAAATGTGATTTTACAATGAGAAATGTGCCTTGAATGACATTTGGATAAACAGTGCCTGACCGATGATTTATCCATATTAATTTAGCATTAAGCAAGCGGATGTTTCCTCAAATAACCAACAAAGAAAAGCATTGGATAGACTCCTGTACAGTAAAA
>LR778277.1:0-283854 GCA_902810595.1 Coregonus sp. 'balchen'
ATCAACTGTGACAAAAAATACTACAGACCACGATATCCCCCGTCTGGGGCTGCACGCAAGATCTCACCCGTGGGGTCAAAATGATCACAAAAATTCCAGAACCACACGGGGGGACCTAGTGAATGACCTGCAGAGAGCTGGGACCAAGTAACAAAGCCTACCATCAGTAACACACTACGCCGCCAGGGACTCAAAACCTGCAGTGCCAGACGTGTCCCCCTGCTTAAGCCAGTACATGTCCAGGCCCGTCTAAAGTTTGCTAGAGTACAATTGGATGATCCAGAAGAGGATTGGGAGATTGTCATATGGTCAGATGAAACCAAAATATAACTTTTTGGTAAAAACTCAACTCGTCGTGTTTGGAGGACAAAGAATGCTGAGTTGCATCCAAAGAACACCATACCTACTGTGAAGCATGGGGGTGGAAACATCATGCTTTGGGGCTGTTTTTCTGCAAAGGGACCAGAACGACTGATCCGTGTAAAGGAAAGAATGAATGGGGCCATGTATCGTGAGATTTTGAGTGAAAACCTCCTTCCATCAGCAAGGGCATTGAAGATGAAACGTGGCTGGGTCTTTCAGCATGACAATGATCCCAAACATGCCGCCCGGGCAACGAAGGAGTGGCTTCGTAAGAAGCATTTCAAGGTCCTGGAATGGCCTAGCCAGTCTCCAGATCTCAACCACATAGAAAATCTTTGGAGGGAGTTGAAAGTCTGTGTTGCCCAGCGACAGCCCCAAAACATCACTGCTCTAGAGGAGATCTGCATGGAGGAATGGGCCAAAATACCAGCAACAGTGTGTGAAAACCTTGTGAAGACTTACAGAAAACGTTTACATTTTACATTTACATTTTAGTCATTTAGCAGACGCTCTTATCCAGAGCGACTTACAGTTAGTGAATACATATTTGTTTTTATACTGCCCCCCCGTGGGAATCGAACCCACAACCCTGGCGTTGCAAACGCCATGCTCTATCAACTGAGCTACATCCCTGTTTGACCTGTGTCATTGCCAACAAAGGGTATATAACAAAGTATTGAGAAACTTTTGTTATTGACCAAATACTTATTTTCCACCATAATTTGCAAATAAATTCATTAAAAATCCTACAATGTGATTTTCTGGATTTTTTTTTCTTATTTTGTCTGTCATAGTTGACGTGTACCTATGATGAAAATTACAGGCCTCTCTCATCTTTTTAAGTGGGAGAACTTGCACCATTGGTGGCTGACTAAATACTTTTTTCCCCCACTGTATATATAATTAAATACTTATTATTATTAATCAGCTGGCCTTGCACCCGCCATTGGCACACCACACACCTATGGCCCAAACTGGGGAGAGGAGAGGAATGAATGAACAATGAAGTTCAGCCAGCAATATTTACATGTGAATAATGTGACAAAGGTGATTTTATACCTAGAATATAATGACAATAAATATCAAGGTGATTTTATACCTAGAATATAATACCAATAAATATCAAGGTGATTTTATACCTAGAATATAATACCAATAAATATCAAGGTGATTTTATACCTAGAATATAATGACAATAAATATCAATGTGATTTTATACCTAAAATATAATGACAATAAATATCAAGGTGATTTTATACCTAAAATATAATGACAATAAATATAAAGGTGATTTTATACCTAAAATATAATGACAATAAATATCAAGGTGATTTTATACCTAGAATATAATGACAATAAATATCAAGGTCATTTTATACCTAGAATATAATGACAATAAATATCAAGGTCATTTTATACCTAGAATATAATGACAATAAATATCAAGGTCATTTTATACCTAGAATATAATGACAATAAATATCAAGGTCATTTTATACCTAGAATATAATGACAATAAATATCAAGGTCATTTTATACCTAAAATATAATGACAATAAATATAAAGGTGATTTTATACCTAAAATATAATGACAAGAAATATAAAGGTGATTTTATACCTAAAATATAATGACAATAAATATCAAGGTGATTTTATACCTAAAATATAATGACAATAAATATAAAGGTGATTTTATACCTAAAATATAATGACAATAAATATAAATGTGATTTTATACCTAGAATATAATGACAATAAATGTCAATGTGATTTTTATACCAAGAACATAATGAGGAAAAGTAGAAAAGTCATTTTTAAAATCAGCGGGACTAAAAATTAGGACCGCCCCTTCCGCCGGCAGCATGAACTATGACCTTTACATGAACAATGACCTCTGACCCTGATATCTGGGACATTACCTCTACTATGATCAACACTGATAACTGGGACATGACTTCTACTATGATCAACCCTGATAACTGGGACATGAAACATGACCTCTACTATGATCAACCCTGATAACTGGGACATGACCTCTACTATGACCAACCCTGATAACTGGGACATGACCTCTACTATGATCAACCCTGATAACTGGGTCATGACCTCTACTATGATCAACCCTGATAACTGGGACATGACCTCTACTATGATCAACCCTGAAAACTGGGACATGAAACATGATCTCGACTATGATCAACTCTGATAACTGGGACATTACCTCTACTATGATCAACCCTGATAACTGGGACATGACCTCTACTGTGATCAACCCTAATAACTGGGACATGACCTCTACTATGACCAACTCTGATAACTGGGATATGACCTCTACTATGACCAACCCTGATAATTGGGACATGACCTCTACTATGATCAACCCTGATAACTGGGACATGACCTCTACTATGATCAACCCTGAAAACTGGGACATGAAACATGATCTCGACTATGATCAACTCTGATAACTGGGACATTACCTCTACTATGATCAACCCTGATAACTGGGACATGACCTCTACTGTGATCAACCCTAATAACTGGGACATGACCTCTACTATGATCAACCCTGATAACTGGGACATGACCTCTACTATGACCAACCCTGATAACTGGGACATGACCTCTACTATGATCAACCCTGATAACTGGGACATGACCTCTACTATGACCAACCCTGATAACTGGGACATGACTTCTACTATGATCAACCCTGATAACTGGGATATGACCTCTACTATGACCAACCCTGATAACTGGGACATGACCTCTACTATGATCAACCCTGATAACTGGGACATGACCTCTACTATGATCAACCCTGATAACTGGGACATGAAACATGACCTCTACTATGATCAGGTTACTCAACCCTGCACCTTAGAGGCTGCTGCCCTATGTACATAGACATGGAATCACTGGTCACTTTAATAATGTTTACATACTGTTTTACTCATTTCATATGTATCTACTGTATTCTGGTCAAAACCGAATACAACAGGTGTAGACCTTACCGTGAAATGCTTACTTACAAGCCCTTAACCAACAATGCAGTTGTAAGAAAAATAAGAGTTAAGAAAATCTTTACTAAATAAACTGAAGTTAAAAAAGTAACACAATAAAATAACAATAACTAGGCTATATACTGGGGGTACCGGTACCGAGTCAATGTGCGGAGGTACAGGTTAGTCAAGGTAATTGAGGTAATATGTACATGTAGGTACGGATAATAAAACAGCGAGTAGCAGCAGTGTAAAAACAAAGGGGGGGTCAATGTAAATAGTCTGGGTAGCCATTTGATTAGATGTTCAGGAGTCTTATGGCTTGGGGGTAGAAGCTGTTAAGGAGCCTTTTCGACTTGACTTTGCACTCCGGTACCGCTTGCTGTGCGGTAGCAGAGAGAACAGTCTATGACTAGGGTGGCTAGAGTCTTTGGAACATTTTAGGGCCTTCCTCTGACACCGCCTGGTATATTGGTCCTGGATAACAGGAAGCTTGGCTCCAGTGAGGTACTGGGCCGTACGCACTACCCTCTGTAGCGCCTTGGGGTCAGATGTAGAGCAATTGCCATACCAGGCGGTGATGCAACCAGTTAGGATGCTCTCGATGGTGCAGCTGTAGAACTTTTTGAGGATCTGAGGACCCATGCCAAATCTTTTCAGTCTCCTGATCGGGAATAGGCATTGTCAATGCCACTCGTACATTTCTCGTCCTAATATTTATATATTTCTTAATTCCTTTGTATGTATTGTTGTGAATTGTTAGATAGTACTGCACAGTTGGAGCTACACCTGCAATAACATCTGCTAAATACTTTGTGACCATTGAAATTTGATTTGTTCAACCCTGATAACTGGGACAGAAAAACACAAGGCCGAGGCAATTCTAGCTGAAATATATTTTCATTTATTCATACGTGTTCACACATGCGTTGACACGTTCACTCATTCAACAAGGCGTGTGAACGTGTAAAAGCATGTGTGAACCCGTGAATGTGAACGCCTAAGAACTAATCGTGTCTCCATTGACAGTCCATTTTAATTCAAGACAGTTTCTTAATGCGCTCAGTTCCATATTAGGTGACTAGGTGAAATGTATCAGTAGCTAGGTTAGTTCATTTAGTCCCCATATCACCCCTCATACATAAACACACACACACACACACACACACACACACACACACACACATACACACACAGTGCAGGCAGCAGTAACCCCTCCCCCTCTGCCATGTAGGTCAGCTATTGGATGAGGTTTCCATGCAGTGTGTTGAACCTGCCCAATGCCACATATGTTACCATAACGGAGAGAGGATCTCCCATGGCAAGAAGGTCATCCTGAACCATGACGACCCCCAGCACTGTCAGATATGGTAACACACACCACAGACACTTGATATGTCTGGAATAATGTCTGGAACTATCAATCTAATTATGTGTGTTTGTTCCAGCCACTGTGAGAACAACACTCTGAGCTGTGAGGTTTGTGCTCTTCTGGACACCGTCACTTCGACCACTCCTCCTGCTGGTCTGACCACACCCACCACCCTGCCCGTCTCCACGGTGATGCCGGAGGAGTCATGTGACCGGGCCATGGACCTGGCCTTCCTATTGGATGGCTCGGCAGCGCTCAGCGAGGAGGACTTCCTGTCCGTCAAAGGGTTCATCCTATCAGTGGTGGACAGGTTTAGGATGGGCTCCGCCCACACCAGGGCTACGGTCCTGCTGTATCACTCTGGAGTCAAGACCTACGACATGCAGGTACTAGAGCTCTTCACGGGTCAGGGTAGGAGCCGGGTCGGGTTTAAATTCTGTAGTTGACCCTCAGATCTGGGTCGGGTCCCGTTTGGTGGACTCGGATCTCTGGCCAGACAGACCCGACAGACCCGAAATTAAATTGGAAGAGTTTAGTTCATAAACAACTAAAATTTCAGACATTAACATTTTATTCTCTTAAATGATTGTCAGACAAAATCAGCCTGCTTTCATTTGTTTTTGCTAAAATGGTACGCAGAAGCACACACAGCCACTAACCCTACTGACTGAGTCACTGTAGTACTGACTGCTATAGTAAGACTGACTACTATAGTAGAGACTGACTACTATAGTAGAGACTGACTGCTATAGTAGAGACTGACTGCTATAGTAGAGTCTGACTGCTATAGTAGAGACTGACTACTATAGTAGAGACTGACTGCTATAGTAGAGACTGACTGCTATAGTAGAGACTGACTGCTATAGTAGAGACTGACTGCTATAGTAGAGACTGACTGCTATAGTAGAGACTGACTACTATAGTAGAGACTGACTGCTATAGTAGAGACTGACTGCTATAGTAGAGACTGACTGCTATAGTAGAGACTGACTGCTTATAGTAGAGACTGACTGCTATAGTAGACTGACTGCTATAGTAGAGACTGACTGCTATAGTAGAGGACTGACTGCTATAGTAGAGACTGACTGCTATAGTAGAGACTGACTGCTATAGTAGAGACTGACTACTATAGTAGAGACTGACTGCTATAGTAGAGAATGACTGCTATAGTAGAGACTGACTACTATAGTAGAGACTGACTGCTATAGTAGAGACTGACTGCTATAGTAGAGACTGACTACTATAGTAGAGACTGACTGCTATAGTAGAGAATGACTGCTATAGTAGAGACTGACTACTATAGTAGAGACTGACTGCTATAGTAGAGACTGACTGCTATAGTAGAGACTGACTACTATAGTAGAGACTGACTACTATAGTAGAGACTGACTGCTATAGTAGAGACTGACTGCTATAGTAGAGACTGACTACTATAGTAGAGACTGACTACTATAGTAGAGACTGACTTCTATAGTAGAGACTGACTGCTATAGTAGAGACTGACTGCTATAGTAGAGACTGACTGCTATAGAAGAGACTGACTACTATAGTAGAGACTGACTGCTATAGTAGAGACTGACTGCTATAGTAGAGACTGACTACTATAGTAGAGACTGACTGCTATAGTAGAGACTGACTGCTATAGTAGAGACTGACTGCTATAGTAGAGACTGACTACTTTAGTAGAGACTGACTGCTATAGTAGAGACTGACTACTATAGTAGAGACTGACTGCTATAGCATCTCAGGAAAAGTTGGCTACTTGTCATTTTACCCCACATAAAATGTGTGTTATAATTTATTCAGATAAAATTACAGAGCCAATTATTTGTTTGCTTGTCTAACTGATTTGGTTGAATTCACTATTTGTCAAGTCAGTGAGGCAAGATGAAGTCGGCGTATTGCCAGTGTAATGGGGCTGCATGCATAGACAGACAGGCAGGCAGGCAGGCAGACAGGCAGGCAGGCAGGCAGGCAGGCAGGCAGGCAGGCAGGCAGGCAGGCAGGCAGACAGACAGACAGAGCGACAGAGCGACAGATAGATAGATAGATAGATAGATAGATAGATAGATAGATAGATAGATAGATAGATAGATAGATAGATAGATAGATAGATAGATAGATAGTAGATAGATAGATAGATAGATAGATAGATAGATAGATAGATAGATAGATAGATAGATAGATAGATAGATAGATAGATAGATAGATAGATAGATAGATAGATAGATAGATAGATAGATAGATAGATAGATAGATAGATAGATAGATCGATAGATAGATAGATAGATAGATAGATAGATAGATAGATAGATAGATAGATAGATAGATAGATCGATAGATAGATAGATAGATAGATAGATAGATAGATAGTAGATAGATAGATAGATAGATAGATAGATAGATAGATAGATAGATAGATAGATAGATAGATAGATAGATAGATAGATAGATAGATAGATAGATAGATAGATAGATAGATATAGCTACAGTGTGCTGGAGGAGCGACGGGAGAAGCATGCATAGTTAGTCTATTTGTCTATAACTAATAATTGTTATTTGGGAGGCACAACTGCACATACGGAATGGGATATATATATATATTTTTGTCTTATTTATTTAATTTACTAGTTTATTTATTTAATTCATTCATTGGCCTATTCAGTAGGCTTGTAGGCTATTTGGCTATGTTGTTTAAAATACGTTTGTTAACTAATGTTGAGTCAAGCCCAAGGGCTGATATAAAAACCATAAAAAACTATAAACAATACATAAGTAAAAAAAGAAATAATTAGGTTTATTAAAACAGATAACAAACACGCCCCCATAAAGAAAATGAGAATTAAAAACAGGTTCTGCCCCTGGTTCGACCGTGATCTGGCAGAGTTACTCCACCTCAAGAAAACCATTTGGTGAAAGGCTCGGTACACCAATACAAATGGTACGCAGAAGCACCATTTGGTGAAAGGCTCGATACACCAATACAAATGGTACGCAGAAGCACCATTTGGTGAAAGGCTCGGTACACCAATACAAATGGTACGCAGAAGCACCATTTGGTGAAAGGCTCGATACACCAATACAAATGGTACGCAGAAGCACCATTTGGTGAAAGGCTCGGTACACCAATACAAATGGTACGCAGAAGCACCATTTGGTGAAAGGCTCGGTACAAATGAGGCAAAATGATCATTAAGTCCACTCAGGCTATCTGGAAGGCTAAAGCTGGTTCTCTCTGTGGGTCGAACCCCAAGAAGTTCTGGAAAACGGTTAAAGACCTGGAGAATAAACCCTCTTCCTCACAGCTGCCCATGTCCCTTAATGTTGATGATGTGGTTGTTACTGACACGGAGCACATGGCTGAGCTCTTTAATCACCACTTCATTAAGTCAGGATTCCTATTGGACTCATTCATGCCTCCTTGCCCGTCCAACATTTTCTCATCTCCCACCCCTTCTAATGCGACTAGCTTGCAGGCGGTCACTGAGTCTGAGGTGCTAAAGGAGCTCCTTAAACTTGACCCCAAAAAACATCTGGGTCAGATGGTTTGGATCCTTTCTTCTTTAAGGTTGCAGCCCCTCATCATCACCAAGCCTGTCTCTGACCTTTTTAACCTGTCTCTCCTCTCTGGGGAGGTTCCCATTGCTTGGAAGGCAGCCACGGTGCGTCCTTTATTTAAAGGAGGAGATCAAGCTGATCCTAACTGTTATAGGCCAATTTATATTTTGCCCTGTTTATCAAAAGTGTTGGAAAAACGTGTCAATATTCAGCTAACTGGCTTTCTTGATGTCTATAGTTGTGACACTCTGGCTCCGGGACTTTTGTATTTGAGCCAGGGTGTATTTTGTTATGTTGGGTTTGGGTGTATTTTCTATGTTTGCTTTTCTGTTGGCTTCATTTCTAGGTTTGGTCTATGACTCCCAATCGGAGGTAACGAGTGTCAGCTGTCGGCTCGTTATCTCTGATTGGGAGCCATATTTAATCTGAATGTTTTCCTGTGGGAATTGTGGGTTTTTGTTCCAAGTTCAGTCATTGTCACTGTTGGACTTCACTATCGTCTTTTGTTTTGTATTTACGTGCTGTACTCATTAAAGTCATCATGTTCACTCAACGCGCTGCGTATTGGTCTGCTCCCTTTCAAGACGGTCGTGACAGAAAAACCCACCATAAGAGGACCAAGCAGCGTGTCAAGCGGCAACAGGACCCAGCTCCAAAGGATTCATGGACATGGGAGGAGATACTGGCTGGAAAGGGTCCTTGGGCACAACCGGGAGAATATCGCCGCCCTCGTGAAGAGCTGGAGGCAGCTAAAGCCGAGAGGAGGTGGTATGAGGAGGCAGCACGGAGTCGAGGCTGGAAGCCCGTGGGTACTAACCAAAAATTTATTGGGGGGGGGCTTAAAGGGAGTGTGGCGAAGTCAGGTAGGAGACCTGCGCCTACTCCCTGGACTTACCGTGGAGAGCGAGAGTACGGGCAGACACCGTGTTACGCAGTAGAGCGCATGGTGTCTCCTGTACGCAGGCATAGCCCGGTTCGGTACATTCCAGCTCCACGTATCGGCCGGGCTAGATTGAGCGTTGAGCCGGATGTCATGAAGCCGGTCCAACGCATCAGGCCACCAGTGCGTCTCCTCGGGCCGGCTTACATGGCACCAGCCTTACGCATGGTGTCCCCGGTTCGCCTACATAGCCCGGTGCGGGTTATTCCTCCTTCCCGTACTGGTCGGGCGACGGGGAGCATACAACCAGGTAAGGTTGGGCAGGCTCAGTGCTCAAGGGAGCCAGTAAGCCTGCACGGTCCGGTATTTCCGGCGCCACCTCCCCGCTCCAGCCCAGTACCACCAGTGCCTACACCACGCACCAAGCCTCCTGTGTGTCCCCAGAGTCCTGTGCGTCCTGTTGCTGCTCCCCGCACTATCAATCAATCAATCAATTTTATTTTATATAGCCCTTCTTACATCAGCTAATATCTCGAAGTGCTGTACAGAAACCCAGCCTAAAACCCCAAACAGCTAGTAATGCAGGTGTAGAAGCACGGTGGCTAGGAAAAACTCCCTAGAAAGGCAAAACCTAGGAAGAAACCTAGAGAGGAACCAGGCTATGAGGGGTGGCCAGTCCTCTTCTGGCTGTGCCGGGTGGAGATTATAACAGAACCATGCCAAGATGTTCAAAAATGTTCATAAGTGACAAGCATGGTCAAATAATAATCAGGAATAAATCTCAGTTGGCTTTTCATAGCCGATCATTAAGAGTTGAAAACAGCAGGTCTGGGACAGGTAGGGGTTCCATAACCGCAGGCAGAACAGTTGAAACTGGAATAGCAGCAAGGCCAGGCGGACTGGGGACAGCAAGGAGTCACCACGGCCGGTAGTCCCGACGTATGGTCCTAGGGCTCAGGTCTCTCAGTTGGCTTTTCATAGCCGATCATTAAGAGTTGAAAACAGCAGGTCTGGGACAGGTAGGGGTTTCGTAGCACTAGCCCTGAGATGCGTGTCCTCAGCCCGGGACCACCAGTTCCGGCACCACGCACCAGGCCTATAGTGCGTCTCGGCCGGCCAGAGTCTGCCGTCTGCCCAACGGCGCCTGAACTGCCCGTCTGCCCAACGGCGCCTGAACTGCCCGTCTGCCCAACGGCGCCTGAACTGCCCGTCTGCCCAACGGCGCCTGAACTGCCCGTCTGCCCAACGGCGCCTGAACTGCCCGTCTGCCCAACGGCGCCTGAACTGCCTGTCTGCCCAACGCCGTCTGAACTGTCCATCTGCCAAGCGCTGCATGAACTGCCCGTCTGTACTGAGCCTGCAAAGCCGCCCGTCTGCCATGAGCCTTCAGAGCCGTCCGCCAGACCGGAGCCGCTAAAGCCTTCCGCCAGACAGGAGCCGCTAGAGCCTTCCGCCAGACAGGATCAGCCAGAGCCTTCCGCCAGACAGGATCAGCCAGAGCCTTCCGCCAGACAGGATCAGCCAGAGCCTTCTGCCAGACAGGATCAGCCAGAGCCTTCCGCCAGACAGGATCAGCCAGAGCCTTCCGCCAGACAGGATCAGCCAGAGCCTTCCGCCAGACAGGATCCGTCAGCCTGCCATGAGCAGCCAGAGCCTTCCGCCAGCCATGAGCAGCCAGATCCGTCAGCCAGCCATGAGCAGCCAGATCCGTCGGCCAGCCATGAGCAGCCAGATCCGTCTGCCAGCCATGAGCAGCCAGATCCGTCAGCCAGCCATGAGCAGCCAGATCCGTCAGCCAGCCATGAGCAGCCAGATCCTTCAGCCAGCCATGAGCAGCCAGATCCGTCGGCCAGCCATGAGCAGCCAGATCCGTCGGCCAGCCATGAGCAGCCAGATCCGTCAGCCAGCCATGAGCAGCCAGATCCGTCAGCCAGCCATGAGCAGCCAGATCCTTCAGCCAGCCATGAGCCGTCCAGCCAGGATCCGCCAGAGCCAGCCAGCCAGGATCCGCCATTGAGTCCGGTGCTGTCCCTTAGCCCGGTGCTGCCCCTTATCCTGGTGCTGCCCCTTAGTCCGGTACTGCCCCTTAGTCCGGTGCTGCCCCTTAGTCCGGTGCTGCCCTTTAGTCCGGTGCCGCCCCTTAATCCAGTGGGGTTTAGTGGGGGGGTGGTCATGTGGAGGAGGCTACGGAAGCAGATAGTGACTAAGGTGGGGTGGGGACCACGACCAGGGCCAGAACCGCCACCGGGGACAGACGCCCACCCAGACCCTCCCCTAGACTGTATGCTGGTGCGCCCGGAGTTCGCACCTTTAGGGGGGGGTACTGTGACACTCTGGCTCCGGGACTTTTGTATTTGAGCCAGGGTGTATTTTGTTATGTTGGGTTTGGGTGTATTTTCTATGTTTGCTTTTCTGTTGGCTTCATTTCTAGGTTTGGTCTATGACTCCCAATCGGAGGTAACGAGTGTCAGCTGTCGGCTCGTTATCTCTGATTGGGAGCCATATTTAATCTGAATGTTTTCCTGTGGGAA
This sequence comes from Coregonus sp. 'balchen', assembly GCA_902810595.1. Lineage (NCBI taxonomy): Eukaryota > Metazoa > Chordata > Actinopteri > Salmoniformes > Salmonidae > Coregonus > Coregonus sp. 'balchen'. The sequence continues at coordinate 11,708 of LR778277.1, forward strand.
TTGTGGGTTTTTGTTCCAAGTTCAGTCATTGTCACTGTTGGACTTCACTATCGTCTTTTGTTTTGTATTTACGTGCTGTACTCATTAAAGTCATCATGTTCACTCAACGCGCTGCGTATTGGTCTGCTCCCTTTCAAGACGGTCGTGACAATAGTATTCTCTCTGGTATGCAATCTGGTTTCCGCTCAGGTTATGGATGTGTCACTGCAACCTTAAAGGTAATAAATTATGTCATCATTGCCCTTGATTCTAAGCAATGTTGTGCAGCTTTTTTTATTGACTTGGCCAAAGCTTTTGATACGGTAGACCATTCCATTCTTGTGGGCCGGCTAAGGAGTATTGGTGTCTCTGAGGGGTGTTTGGCCTGGTTTGCTAACTACCTCTCTCAAAGAGTGCAGTGTATAAAGTCAGAACATCTGCTGTCTCAGCCACTGCCTGTCACCAAGGGAGTACCCCAAGGCTCGATCCTAGGCCCCACGCTCTTCTCAATTTACATCAACATAGCTCAGTGGAGGATACAGGCCATCCATCATAAGGAAGTCATTGATAAAGCCATTTCAGACAAAAGGTTCCCTAGCGGCATGATGAGACAGGTGAACAGACTCACCAATTTTATCAAGCCATCTTCACCCACAGATTACACTGCAGCCCAAGTACTACAGAACACACAGCAATGGATGAACAATAACATGAACATATTACAAATACACTACCAGTCAATTATCCAATCACTCACACAACCACCCAACACATTCAACCCTCTTGCACTGTACATAGCTGTGGGCTGGGCACAGAAGAGATACACACATAAACTGACATACACCACCATCACTACAGTTGAAACATTTTTGAACATTCCCCTAGAAACTCACTTTAGACAACCCCCTAGGGCAACCCTGTCTCACCCCACCACAGAGCCCCTCTTCCCCTCATCCTCAGCCTCTCCCCAGCCAATAACCACATTGGCTACCGGTCAACTGGCGCCACGACAGAACCCCTGGCATAAAGCCTCAGCTCAAGCCGAGGTCCTACCACAGATGAGTTCTGTGCCCACCACCCTAGCGCCAGCTGCCTACTCATCCTCAATGGAGGATTTCCCTCCTCTACCCAAGCTCCCTCTTCTAGCCAAGCCCCAGGCCTCTTACAAACGGTCACTCTCATTGGGGCCACGCCCTGCCCTAGCACAGTGCTCTTCAACCAAGAACCCCACTCCTCAGCATCCTCCTCCTCAGACACAATCTTCTGCCGAGAGAGGGATCCGTACCTCAACACCCTCATCCCCCATTGCTCCTTCGCAGACACTGATAGATGTTAGCAACATCGCTCCAACCAACCCCCCATCACATTCTAAGAACAACACGGCACCCACTCCACCTACCTCTCCCAAATCAAAAGGAGAGGAGATTATGAGAACCCCCACCTCCACTTCCCCTCACAGCCCACAGAGATTAAACAACCTATTGACCACTCAGGAGCACAGCATTCCTAGCATTATGGGTCCCCCATCCCCCACCATAGACTCCAATCCTGAACTCACAACCATGAGGTCCCTTAATTTAATCCAGACCCCAGTTGAGTTCCACCATAGGGCTTGCAGCCAGCCAGGAACCCTTGGGGTCACAGCAATACTCCCCAATCCATTGGCTAGCACTCCTACTACCAAGCTATATAAATATAGCAATGTTTCTGTTAAAGTCTTGGACAGGATTTCACCTCTATCTTTCTCACCAACAGGAGGCGCCAGATCAGGGGGTAAGACTAGGACTGGGCAGCTCCAGGGGCAAATGACGATTGATTCGTCAAACAATGGGCAACACCCCAAAAACATCCAATCTGAGCCCTCCCAAAAAGACAGCATGCCACTGCCAGTCCAAGACCCCTGTATAACTGGCGCCTCAATACACCCACCCCAGTCTCAATCACAGCCCCAGCCTCAGCCACAATCCCAGCATCAACCCCCATTCCCAGCAACCCTACAGAAACCATTGTATCACAAAGCCAGACCAAAATACAAGGTGGTGGATTGGAATTTTCAGGGAAACAAACCAATACTGGTGTTGGGAGACTCCAATGTAAACAGAATCCCTCCATTCCACAACCCAGACATACAAGTGGACAGCTACCCCGGGGCAACTTTTTATCATTTCACAAAGGTCCTGGAGAAAACAGAGGTTCACGTGGACACCAGTATAGTGGTTCTCTCGGTGGGCATAAACAATATGGATAATGACCCATACAAAACCTCAATTAAGCAGATTGCAGCAATGCACAAGGAAGCCAGAGTTACTTTCCCTAACGCAATCATCTACATCCCCATTATTAACCACTCACACCTCCTTTCACCAGACCAGAAACGAAACCTTAAAGTTATTAATGGTTACATCACTACACATTGCCCATTTCTCTTGGAGATACCCCATGACACATTTCACACAACAGCAGACCTGATACACTGGACAACAACCACAGCAGATCTCATTTTTGAAAATTGGTGTGATCAGTTAAATTTATAATAGGTTCTAACCACAACTTGGAACAACCAAGCTGCACCATTTTGATTTCTCCCCAACCCCCTTCCCTCTCCCCCTCCCTACCTCCTCCAGTTCCTTCCTTAGATCCTCCAGTAGAGGTGGCAGTTCCCCCCTCCTTATCCAACATCATGAACTTGTCAAAGTCTTTTCAACTTACAGCACCGCAGGCCCAACTCCTGGAGAGAGGGTTGTCATTCATTCCCCGTCCAATCAAATTCGACTGGGAGGAACTTCATAGGGACACCCACAAATACCATAGACGACTCAAACTTCTCGACTATTTTGACTATCGGACAAATGACAACTACTTACCATTCACCCTTCCTTCGACCTGGGAACCTAAACTGTCCCAGGTAGACGGGAGGGTCCAGAATCTAATCAGAACGGACAAAGACACCCTTCACAACTACCACACCCAGGCAGATAGACAGGACAACCTCACTAGTATAGAAAGACAAGCCATAAAAGAACTTATAAACAACCCTCACATAATATTGAAACCAGCAGATAAGGGATCAAAAACAGTGATCCTAGACAAACATCAATACACATATGAGGCAAACAGACAGTTATCCAACACCAAGTACTATGTACCAATAGAAGACAGCCTACAACCACAGACTCAGACTAAGCTACGCCGAATCATACAAACACTTTATGATAAACGGTACATCAATAAGAAACAACGAGACTTTCTATTTGGACCAGACACCCCACGACCCAGACTGTTTTACCTACTTTGTAAAATTCACAAAGAACCAGACACCTGGACAATTCCCCATGAAGTTCCTCCTGGAAGGCCCATCGTATCAGACTGCAATAGTGAATCGTACAACATAGCTCAATATATTGACCATCATATCAACCCTCTCTCCACTAGACACCCCAGCTACCTCAGAGACACTTACCACTTCCTTGAGAAGATTAAACCCATAGTTGTTCCCTCCCAAACATACATATTCACTATAGACATTGATAGCTTATATACCAACATAAATACAGCAACAGGAATACAGACGGTTAGAAATCTACTCCATGCACACCCAGATAGGAATAGACCAGACAATGAATTACTACAATTATTAGAAATTAGTCTCACACACAACGATTTTATATTCAATGATAGGCACTACTTGCAGGTGGAGGGAACGGCTATGGGGAAGAAATTTGCCCCTGCATATGCAAACATCTACATGGCTGAATGGGAGAGAGAGGCATTGGCCAAGTGCCCACATCAACCCACATTTTATTACAGATTTCTAGACGACATCATAGGAGCCTGGCCTCATGACATCCAACTATTCACTGAATTCATCAGCATTCTCAACAGTCATCACCCGTCCATTAAGGTTAAATACACAATAGATCCATGTGAAGTACATTTCTTGGATACCACAGTATTCTTTAATCAGATAAATCAATCCCAAAAAACATTACTCACTAAAGTTTATTTCAAACCAACAGATACACATGCTCTACTCCATAAACAGAGTTATCATCCCAAACATACATTTAAAGGCATCGTCAAATCCCAAATTATACGGTTCCATAGGATATCCTCCTGTAAACAGGATCTGGACACAGCAATTCAAACACTATTTCATGCACTTAGACAAAGAGGCTACTCAAAACGATACCTCAGAACCATAAAAACCAGTACCTTGGCGGCCCTCTCTCCCATTCAGCTAACACACCCACAAAACACAAGTCTGTCAATCACTCTTTCTGACCACAACTTTCATTACACAGGTTCTGGAGGCACTTCCAAATCCCCCCCTTTCCCTTCCCCTGACCTTAACCCTGACCCTAACCTTAACCCTTACCCTAACCCGGGTTCGTATCCTGCTCCCGCCCCTGACCCTAACCTTAACCCTTACCCTAACCCGGGTTCGTATCCTGTTCCAACTCCTTACCCCACCCCCAACCCTAACCCCAACCCTAACCCTAACCCTAACCCTACCCCCAACCCTACTCCTAACCCTACTCCTAACCCTAACCCTAACCTTAACCCTTACCCTAACCTGGGTTCGTATCCTGCTCCCGCCCCTGACCCTAACCTTAACCCTTACCCTAACCCGGGTTCGTATCCTGTTCCAACTCCTAACCCTGCCCCCAACCCTACTCCTAACCCTAACCCTACCCCCAACCCTACTCCTAACCCTAACCCTAACCCTACTCCTAACCCTAACCCTACCCCCAACCCTACTCTTAACCCTAACCCTGACCCTGACCCTAACCTTAACCCTTACCCTAACCCGGGTTCGTATCCTGTTCCCACCCCTAACCCTACTCCTAACCCTAACCCCACCAAACCCCCCCCCCCCTCTCTGAATCACAACCTTCTCTTCCTCCTCTGATTCCTCTTCCAATCAGCAGACAATCCTTATCCCCTTAGTCACTACATTCTCACATAGGATCAGACCGCTACATCAGGCATTCAAACATAATTTTCTCATTACTCAACAGGCATACACACCCTTCCAGCCATATAGAATTATCTCAGCATTCAGAAGGAATAAGAGTCTCAAAGACGTCCTAATCAAAGCAAAATACAGCACTAAACCCCCACAACCACCCAAACCTCACACGGCCCACTTCAAACAAAGAAAATTCATTTCAAATCCACACAGCAAGACCTCCACTCCAGTTCTAGACTCTATCTCACTCAACACTCCAAATGTCATTTATATAATTACCTGTACATTATGCAAAAAACACTACATCGGGGAAACTCAGTATACAATAGACTAGACTTAAACAACATCTATACTTAAACAACATCTATACAAACTAGACTTAAACAACATCTATACAACATCAAACGGGCCCATCTACACACAGAACTAGTCACTCATTTCCAGGATCACCCCATCACTTACCTCAATATATCCGGCTTACAGTCATGTTCTGGGTGGACCAGTGGGCGGCGAAAAGCAGTGGAACGTGGGTGGATAAGAGATCTTCAAACAATTACACCCACCGGTCTGAATGAGCGTTTTTAACCAGTTAGATGGGATCAATCGAAAGGGATAGCACTTGTTTACAGGGATCTCAAGGAGGTGAAAGAAGGATGCACTATTCAAACAAAAAACAAAGTTTAAGTGGGTTTGTCTAATATTTAATATTTGCATGCTTATCTTAAATAGTTTTATTCCTTCCTTTTTTAGGTATTTGATTTTGTTTTGACATTTTAGCACTTTATCTCTTAGCACTTTGTCTTCTAGCGCTTATATATGTGTATATAATTGTGTTTGTATATGTATTATTAAAGCATCTATCCCCTGATCCCTTGTATATTTTAATATCTCAGTCCCTTCATGGTCCTAGATAACCACTCAGACTATCATTTAGAAACAATAATAACCTACTTACTTTTGGTAAGGTTTGGAGGGGGTAATCTAGATAATTTTAACAGTTGAATGGTTTATAGCATTATATTGGAGGGGCACACAACAATAGGCCTGCGCACCACAAGACAAACCAGTCTCTTTTTAACCCTACCCTAATTCAAAACCTAACCCTAACCCTAACCCTAACACCCCCCCTGGTCTCCGTGCAGCATCCGATAGGCTCCGGATCGACCCTGTGGATTCCTCAACCTATACCTAACCCTAACCCTAACCACTCTGACATTAATGCAAATGTAATCCAAAATCTAATCAAACACTTATTGAGAGCCCATGAGCTCATGTTGCGCAACATTTCTATAGGCTATGCAATTGCATGAGAAAACAGAGTGATAGCCTCTATTAAAAAGAGGAGGATCCCATCAGCTTTCTATAGGCTAGGCCTACTACAGGGAGGAAAAAAGTATTTGATCCCCTGCTGATTTTGTACGTTTGCCCACTGACAAAGACATGATCAGTCTATAATTTTAATGGTAGGTTTATTTGAACAGTGAGAGACAGAATAACAACAAAAAAATCCAGAAAAAGCATGTCAAAAATGATATAAATTGATTTGCATTTTAATGAGGGAAAGAAGTATTTGACCCCTCTGCAAAACATGACTTAGTACTTGGTGGCAAAACCCTTGTTGGCAATCACAGAGGTCAGACGTTTCTTGTAGTTGGCCACCAGGTTTGCACACATCTCAGGAGGGATTTTGTCCCACTCCTCTTTGCAGATCTTCTCCAAGTCATTAAGGTTTCGAGGCTGACGTTTGGCAACTCGAACCTTCAGCTCCCTCCACATATTTTCTATGGGATTAACGTCTGGAGACTGGCTAGGCCACTCCAGGACCTTAATGTGCTTCTTCTTGACCCACTCCTTTGTTGCCTTGGCCATGTGTTTTGGGTCATTGTCATGCTGGAATACCCATCCACGACCCATTTTCAATGCCCTGGCTGAGGGAAGGAGGTTCTCACCCAAGATTTGACGGTACATGGCCCCGTCCATCGTCCCTTTGATGCAGTGAAGTTGTCCTGTCCCCTTAGCAGAAAAACATCCCCAAAGCATAATGTTTCCACCTCCATATTTGACAGTGGGGATGGTGTTCTTGGGGTCATAGGCAGCATTCCTCCTCCTCCAAACACGGCGAGTTGAGTTGATGCCAAAGAGCTCGATTTTGGTCTCATCTGACCACAACACTTTCACCCAGTTCTCCTCTGAATCATTCAGATGTTCATTGGCAAACTTCAGATGGGCCTGTATATGTGCTTTCTTGAGCAGGGGGACCTTGCGGGCGCTGCAGGATTTCAGTCCTTTACGGCATAGTGTGTTACCAATTGTTTTCTTGGTGACTATGGTCCCAGCTGCCTTGAGATCATTGACAAGATCCTCCCGTGTAGTTCTGGGCTGATTCCTCACAGTTCTCATGATCATTGCAACTCCACGAGGTGAGATCATGCATGGAGCCCCAGGCCGAGGGAGATTGATAGTTCTTTTGTGTTTCTTCCATTTGCGAATAATCGCACCAACTGTTGTCACCTTCTCACCAAGCTGCTTGGCGATGGTCCTGTAGCCCATTCCAGCCTTGTGTAGGTCTACAATCTTGTCCCTGACATCCTTGGAGAGCTCTTTGGTCTTTGCCATGGTGGAGAGTTTGGAATCTGATTGATTGATTGCTTCTGTGGACAGGTGTCTTTTATACAGGTAACAAGCTGAGATTAGGAGCACTCCCTTTAAGAGTGTGCTCCTAATCTCAGCTCGTTACCTGTATAAAAGACACCTGGGAGCCAGATATCTTTCTGATTGAGAAGGGGTCAAATACCTATTTCCCTCATTAAAATGCAAATCAATTTATAACATTTTTGACATGTGTTTTTCTGGATTTTTTGTTGTTATTCTGTCTCTCACTGTTCAAATAAACCTACCATTAAAATTATAGACTGATCATTTCTTTGTCAGTGGGCAAATGTACAAAATCAGCAGGGGATCAAATACTTTTTTCCCTCACTGTATATTTATTTCTCAACTTTCCTAATATTAAGCACATTGCTACTCTTTACAACAGGATGGCATGAACATTTACCACGAGAATAGCGTCCTCCATTCGCTATTTAAGTGCATAGATGACATGTACTTTTTCCCAATGCCCCTGTTTCAATACAGGTGCATGATAATGGTCCCTTCTAAATCAAAACAAATGTCACACTAATATTATTTCGCATATGTAAAGACATGATTAAATTAAAAATAGTCTGATGGGTGAAAATATTAGCCTATCACTTGTAAATTATATATTATCACTGCCAAGCATAAGAAACATTGCCTTTTTAAAAACGTTTTCTAATCATAGTCGCACACCTCATGTAGCCTAGCCCATAGGCCTATATGTTTTAATAAGGTTTGTATCACAACTAAAGTGGCCAAATAACTTCTTAAAAGTAGAGCCTAACTGGCATATATAAGCAGCGTGTGAATTTCAAGTTTGGGGAAGATAATTTTCACCATAAAAATTCACCTTTGTAATAAAAGCACTTAATTGGATAAGGACGCGCGCAGTTGCATCCCCGATGTGTCTGTCTTCACTTGTAGCCTGTGAGAAAGACCCGATCACGTGACGGAGAGCAATGTGAGTGAGAGGCGCTTCAGATTGAGCAGCTCACTCAGGGAGAAGGGCACAACGCAGCACTCCGGGACGCAAAGGGCATGGACTTTTTTAGGGTGCATTACGGCCACAAAGGGGATGCCACCGTGGCATTATCCAGTGCTTGTCAAAGGGGATGCCACCGTGGCATTATCCAGTGCTTGTCAAATTGTGAATGAGAGACTATTGGAGTGTGTACAGCTTGTGCAAAACAGAGCTGATGCCTTTCATTAGTCTCATCATGCAGCCTTACAATGTATTATAAATCAAAACATATAGCCCAACATTTGTAGAACAACTAAAGGTACGTTAATAACTCTAAATTAACCATATAGGAGTACCTATTTCTTTGTTAACCGCTCTACACAAAATAGCCGCATGTGCGCACTCCCTCAAATCGTTTGGAGAAAATAACCCTAACTCTATTTTTTTCATCTTTGTTCAATTATATTTACATTTGAGTCATTTAGCAGACGCTCTTATCCAGAGTGACTTACAGTTAGTGAGTGCATAATTGCAAACGCCATGTTCTACCAACTGAGCTATTCTTCATACTATGAAATATAAAATAATGCCACGGAATTCTAAGCAAATCTTGTCTGATAAATGAACTAGTGTAGCCCACAGCCATTTGGCATAGCCACATCAGGACCTAACATAAGGACAACTCAGAGTATGCTATTATTTTCTTCTGAAATAGACTACATTTTCTTCATATCATGCTTCTTTAGACCTGTCTAAACTAAATAATGGATTTATTGTAAAGGTGTAGGCTATATTACATGGATTTATTAGACTTTTTAAAATGGCTTTTAGGCTATGTGTGGAAGACAGGAGATGCTAAATGTGTTTATGTTAATTAACGGTCAGTTACCGTGAGACAGACTGTTATTTGCTCAAGGTCCTCTCAAGGTTACACAGAGAAGTCACACCTACTACGCAAATGCACTTCCGCGTTGTCGTGCTGATGTCCTGTTTGCTGCGACTTGGCTACCTGCCAAACTTATCATTTTCTACTTTTAATAACCGTTTAATCTAAACTCAGCATTTAACCCATTTAACCCATTCAACCCATTTAACCCATTCAACCCATTTAACCCATTTAACCCATTTAACCCATTTAACCCATTCAACCCATTTAACCCATTCAACCCATTTAACCCATTTAACCCATTTAACCCATTCAACCCATTCAACCCATTCAACCCATTCAACCCATTTAACCCATTTAACCCATTTAACCCATTTACCAACATCTTAGTTATTTCCTCGCTCTACTTTTTTCATTTCCTTTTTCACCCCAGACGCTTTAGTACCTGGATACCAACAGCCGAGCCAGGCTACCAAGAGCTCACCCCGGACGCTTTAGTACCTGGATACCAACAGCCGAGCCAGGCTACCAAGAGCTCACCCCGGACGCTTTAGTACCTGGATACCAACAGCCGAGCCAGGCTACCAAGAGCTCACCCCGGACGCTTTAGTACCTGGATACCAACAGCCGAGCCAGGCTACCAAGAGCTCACCCCGGACGCTTTAGTACCTGGATACCAACAGCCGAGCCAGGCTACCAAGAGCTCACCTCGGACGCTTTAGTACCTGGATACCAACAGCCGAGCCAGGCTACCAAGAGCTCACCCCGGACGCTTTAGTACCTGGATACCAACAGCCGAGCCAGGCTACCAAGAGATCACCTCGGACGCTTTAGTACCTGGATACCAACAGCCGAGCCAGGCTACCAAGAGCTCACCTCGGACGCTTTAGTACCTGGATACCAACAGCCGAGCCAGGCTACCAAGAGCTCACCCCGGACGCTTTAGTACCTGGATACCAACAGCCGAGCCAGGCTACCAAGAGATCACCTCGGACGCTTTAGTACCTGGATACCAACAGCCGAGCCAGGCTACCAAGAGCTCACCCCGGACGCTTTAGTACCTGGATACCAACAGCCGAGCCAGGCTACCAAGAGCTCACCCCGGACGCTTTAGTACCTGGATACCAACAGCCGAGCCAGGCTACCAAGAGCTCACCCCGGACGCTTTAGTACCTGGATACCAACAGCCGAGCCAGGCTACCAAGAGATCACCTCGGACGCTTTAGTACCTGGATACCAACAGCCGAGCCAGGCTACCAAGAGCTCACCCCGGACGCTTTAGTACCTGGATACCAACAGCCGAGCCAGGCTACCAAGAGCTCACCCCGGACGCTTTAGTACCTGGATACCAACAGCCGAGCCAGGCTACCAAGAGATCACCTCGGACGCTTTAGTACCTGGATACCAACAGCCGAGCCAGGCTACCAAGAGCTCACCCCGGACGCTTTAGTACCTGGATACCAACAGCCGAGCCAGGCTACCAAGAGCTCACCCCGGACGCTTTAGTACCTGGATACCAACAGCCGAGCCAGGCTACCAAGAGCTCACCCCGGACGCTTTAGTACCTGGATACCAACAGCCAAGCCAGGCTACCAAGAGCTCACCCCGGACGCTTTAGTACCTGGATACCAACAGCCGAGCCAGGCTACAAAGAGATCAACTCATACAACGCTCTCTACAAAATTACTAAAGGAAAGTGCACATTTCTAGTTTATGAGTGTGACTCAATTGTTGGCCAGTAAATGCTGTAATTGTATGTTTTGTATCCCCCATGACTACAGACCCTGGAGACTACAGACCCTGGAGACTACAGACCCTGGGGACTACAGACCCTGGGGACTACAGACCCTGGGGACTACAGACACTGGGGACTACAGACCCTGGGGACTACAGACCCTGGGGACTACAGACCCTGGGGACTACAGACCCTGGGGACTACAGACACTAGGGACTACAGACCCTGGGGACTACAGACCCTGGGGACTACAGACCCTGGGGACTACAGACACTAGGGACTACAGACCCTGGGGACTACAGACCCTGGGGACTACAGACACTGGGGACACACCCGACATATCTCTCAGAGGCTACACGCAGCCGGGCCGGTGCGTAGAAAGGAACAGCCAGCGACCTGCCACTGATAACCGACCCAGACATCACCTGTCCCCCTGTGCTTCTCTCTCGCTTTCACATTCTACGAGAGACAGACAACAACACAGTTGTGCGGGGGGCTGGTGGGGGCATCCGCGGCAATGGAGGGGGCATCTAAGTCCCTGGCGGAGCAGAGAAATGTTTGTTCCCTTGGACTGAATAAGGATTCTATGACACTATTGGCATCTTTAAATGCTTCCTATCAAAACATCCAAGAGGATCATAATGGGACCTTCCTGGACTATGATCAATTTCCGCCACTGCACCCCTCTACTAGCTTGAACCAGTAAATGGCTGCTCACTGTTCCACTCCAGGTGAGAGTAAATGGATGCGTGTCGGAAGCAGAAAGAAGGAGAAGAAACGTTCTCGGCGTGCCTGCCTTCTTCCCCCGCGACCGGACTTTCAATTCGCTTTCAACCCCTGTAACAGCAGTCTTCTGCCGGGGGCTTGGGTTTTCCCTCCATGGCTGTGGATGCCCCTCCAGCTCCCTCTCCCTGTCCTAGTCAATCAACTGTCTGGGCATAGCCTGGGCCACCGCGGCCTCCCTGCTCTCTGGATCAGAGCTCTGTCCCTTTGGCGGTTGTGGCCTACAAGCAGCAAGCATCTCAGCAGCCCTCTTCTCAGGTGAGTTCTGTGGCTCTGGCCTCACAAACTGCTTCGAGACACAGCAGAGGCCGGATCTTTCTGGCGATTGTTATAGGGAGTTCGATGTTGAGGCATATATCTGTACCTGGGGCAAAGACGTTTTGTTTTCCTGGGGCAAAAGTTTAGGATATCACCAGGTTGCTTCCCGAGGCTGTGGGTCAGTCACCGGGGGTTGATAATGTCATTGTTCATGTGGGGTCAAATTACATTATGAAGGGCAGCTAAGAACAGCTGAAGATGGATTTTAAAGAACTGATTGGGTCTGTACACCAACAAACGCCCCATAATGTCTGGCCTTCTGCCCTCCCTAAATCGTGGCATTGAACGGTTCAGCAGACTTTTAGCCCTCCGTAACTGGCTACGAGACTATTGCAGCTCTGTGGGTGTAACATTTACTGACAATTTTGATACCTTCAGGAAACTAATTATATTTGTATTATAAGGAGGATGGGATCCACCCAAATCATTTGGGTTCCTGGATCCCTTCACAGCATTATAAGGCTGCGTTGAGACAATTACATAAAAAAAAAAACATTTTAGTCATTTAGCAGATGCTCTTATCCAGAGCGACTTACAGTTAGTGAGTGCATACATTTTTCATACTGCCCCCCCGTGGGAATCGAACCCACAACCCTGGCGTTGCAAACGCCAAGCTCTACCAACTGAGCTACACGGGACTACAATGACTTATCAATGACCCAAGGCCAGCTCATTTAATCCCTACCATTGTGTCACTGACTTGTCATAATGCTTCAACAAATATTCATTATCCTAGGGGCGTTGAAGACACATAAACCTAATTTATGTCCCTCTTACTGGTTGGAATGCCTCTGCTGATACTACAGCTGTTGTATGCACTAATCATATGCCTATGAACCAGAGTAATACTGTCAGCACTGAGGTGGTGTTCCCTAGCAGGAAGTCGACTGTGTGCAGCTCATCCTGCTCGAATAAAAATAAACTGAGTATGTCTACCTCTGCTAAGCTTCCCAATAAAGCAAGAAAAATAGTCAAGCATCCCAGAAAAGTGTTCAAAATAGCCCACTTTAACATATGTAGCTTAAGAAACAAGGTTCATGAAATCAATATTTTGCTAGTAACAGATGACATTCATATTCTGACAATCTCTGGAACTCACTTAGATAACACCTTTGATGATACAGTGGTAGCAATACAAGGTTATAACAATACAGAAATGATAGAAATGCCAACGGGGCGGTGTTGCTGTTTATTTTCAGAACCACATTCCTGTAAAGCTTAGAGAGGATCTCATATTAAATAGTGTTGAAGTAATATGGCTACAGGTTCACCTGCCTCACCTAAAGCCCATTCTGGTGGGAAGCTGCTATAGACTACCAAGTGCTGACAGTCAGTATCTGGATAACATTTGTGAAATGCTTGATATCATATGTGATATCAATAGAGAGGTATACTTTCTGGGTGATTTAAATATTGACTGGCTTTCATCAGGCTGCCCACTCAAGAGAAAGCTTCAAACTGTAACCAGTGCCTGCAACCTGGTTCAGGTTATCAATCAACCTACCAGGGTAGTTACAAACAGTACAGGAATTAAATCATCAACATGTATTGATCATATCTTTACTAATGCTGCAGAGATTAGTTTGAAAGCAGAATCCAAATCCATCGGATGTAGTGATCACAATATAGTAGCCATATCTAGGAAAACCAAAGTTCCAAAGGCTGGGCCTAATATAGTATATAAGAGGTCATAGAATACGTTTTGTAGTGATTCCTATGTTGTTGATGTAAAGAATATATGTTGGTCCGTGGTGTGTAATGACGAGCAACCAGACGCTGCACTTGACACGTTTATGAAATTACTTATCCCAGTTACTAATAAGCATGCACGCATGAAGAAAATAACTGTAAAAACTGTTAGATCCCCGTGGATTGATGAGGAATTTAAAAATGGTATGGTTGAGAGGGATGACGCAAAAGAGATGGCAAATAGGTCTGGCTGTACAACCGATTGGCAAACGTATTGCAAATTGAGAAATCATGTGACTAAACTGAATTAAAAGAATAAGAAACGACACTATGTTTCTAGGTAACAACACATCTACCACGCTGATCCTCAACACGGGGGCCCCTCAGTGGTGTGTGCTCAGTCCCCTCCTGTACTCCCTGTTCACCCATGACTGCATGGCCAGGCACGACTCCAACACCATCATTAAGTTTGCCGACGACACAACAGTGGTAGGACTGATCATCGACAACGATGAGACAGCCTATAGGGAGGAGGTCAGAGACCTGGCCGTGTGGTGCCAGGATAACACAGTCTCCCTCAAGGTGATCAAGACAAAGGAGAGGATTGTGGACTACAGGAAAAAAAAGAGGACTGAGCACGCCCCAATTCTCATCGACGGGGCTGTAGTGGAACAGGTTGAGAGCTTCAAGTTCCTTGGTGTCCACATCACCAACGAACTATCATGGTCCAAACACACCAAGACAGTCGTGAAGAGGGCACGACAAAACCTATTCCCCCTCGACCTCCGACCGCAAGGCACTACAGAGGGTAGTGCGTACGGCCCAGTACATCACTGGAGTCAAGCTTCCTGCCATCCAGGACCTCTATACCAGGCGGTGTCAGAGGAAGGCCCTAAAAATTGTTAAAGACTCAAGCCACCCTAGTCATAGACTGTTCTCTCTGCTACCGCACGGCAAGCGGTACCGGAGCGCCAAGTATAGATCCAAAAGGCTTCTCAACAGCTTCTACCCCCAAGCCATAAGACTCCTGAACAGCTAATCATGTCTACCCGGACTATTTGAACTGGCATCCACCATAAACTAAGTGTGGAAGAGGTGAAAAAATTATTATTGTCGATCAACAATGACAAGCCACCGGGGTCTGACAACTTGGATGGAAAATTACTGAGGATAATAGCGGACGATATTGCCACTCCTATTTTGCCATATCTTCAATTTAAGCCTACTAGAAAGTGTGTGCCCTCAGGCCTGGAGGGAAGCGAAAGTTATTCCCCTACCTAAGAATATTAAAGCCCCTTTAGTGGCTCAAATAGCCGACCAATCAGCCTGTTACCAACTCTTAGTAAACTATTGGAAAAAATGGTGTTTGACCAGATACAATGCTATTTTAGAGTAAACAAATTGACAACAGACTTTCAGCGTGCTTGTAGGGAAGGACAGTCAACAAGCACAGCACTTACACAAATGACTGATGATTGGCTGAGAGAAATTGATGATAAAAAGATTGTGGGGGCTCTTTTGTTAGACTTCAGTACGGCTTTTGACATTATCGGTCATAGTCTGTTGCTGGAAAAACGTATGTGTTATGGCTTTACACCCCCTGCTATTTTGTGGATAAAGAGTTACCTGTCTAGCAGAACACAAAGGGTGTTCTTTAATGGAAGCCTCTCCAACAAAATCCAGGTAGAATCAGGAAATCCCCAGGGCAGCTGTCTGGGCCCTTACTTTTTAAAATCTTTACTAACGACATGTCGCTGGCTTTGAGTAAAGTCAATGAGTATATGTATGCAGATAACTCAACACTATACACATCAGCTACCACAGTGACTGAAATGACAGCAACACTTAACAAAGAGCTGCAGTTAGTTTCAGAATGTGTCACGATCGTCTAACAGAGATGAGGACCAAGGCGCAGCGTTGCAGGCAAACATACTCTTTAATTAGAGACACGATCAAAAACAACAAACGATACGTGACATTTCACGGTCTAACATAAACAGACTAGAAACAAGATCCCACAAACTCTGTGGGGAAACAGGCTGCTAAAGTATGGTTCTCAATCAGAGACAACAAGCAACAGCTGAATCACGTTGCCTCTGATTGAGAACCACACTGGCCAACATAGAACAACAATACTAGAATGTGAAACCTAGAACAAAACACATAGACTTTACACACCCTGGCTCAACATATTAGAGTCCCCAGAGCCAGGGCGTGACAGGATGGGTGGCAAGGAATAAGTTAGTACTAAATATTTCATTCACTAAACCCTAAACCTCAACCAAATCTTGTAATGAATAATGTGGAAATTGAGCAAGTTGACGAGACTAAATTGCTTGGAGTAACCCTGGATTGTAAACTGTAATGGTTAAAACCTATTGATACAACAGTAGCTAGGATGGGGAGAAGTCTGTCTATAATAAAACGCTGCTCTGCCTTCTTAACAGAACTACTGATGGGAATTCTTCAGTGGACTGTTGGATCTTTTCAGACTCAGTAAACTATAGGGCTGTTATGGCTGTTTCTTCTTTTTCATCTGACCTGTCTTCGGGTCAAATTCCTCGCTCCTCCCTTATCCACGGCTGTCCTACCTTATCAGTGACTGAAACCAGTAGACTGCTGCCCTTTGCCTCTCTCCTCAGGCATAGTCCTGGAACGGAGCCAGGGTTGAACAGAGTTCAGACTAAACATGGTTGATCACAGCATGAGGGGCGTTTACACTGGGTGATACAGAGGGAGGAGGCTGGTATATGTTTGAGAGATTGATTATGGACCTGCCATGTTTTAAGCCATGTTTAAGTATCGATTGATAGGTTTGGGAATCAATTAGGGGGTCAGAACAGAGCCAGGAAAGGGCTCTGGTATTTTTGCATGACAGGGCTTGGTCCCACCACTATTGTTTCCAGACACGGAACTAGAAGGGAGGGAAGTCAGATACCGCCATTGAGAAAGTGGGTGGAGCGGTCAAGAGGTGAAAACTAGAGACAGTGGTGGAGGAACCAAAGAGGGAGGGATTAAGCTAAAATGTATGTAAAATGACTATATAAACAGAGCTGAGAGGTGGAAAGTTAGATGCTCTGCACACCACCTCGGCTATATTGATTGTCATAAAGTCTATCTTAATTCTACAAAAACTCTGAAAATACTTGGTTTGTTTGATAATTTTCTACAACACTATCAACAAGGCAGGTCCTACAGGCCCTAGTTTTGTCACACCTGGACTACTGTTCAGTCGTGTGGTCAGGTGCCACAAAGAGGGACTTGGGAAAATTACAGTTGGCTCAGAACAGGGCAGCACAGCTGGCCCTTAAACGTACACGGAGAGCTAACATTAATAATATTCATGTCAATCTCTCCTGGCTCAAAGTGGAGGAGAGATTGAATTAATCACTACTTGTATTTGTGAGAGGTATTGACATGTTCAATAAACCAAGCTGTCTGTTTGAACTACTGGCACACAGCTCGGACACCCATGCATACCTCACAGGACATGCCACCTGAGGTCTCTTCACAGTCCCCAAGTCCAGAACAGACTATGGAAGGTGCACAGTACTACATAGAGCCATGACTACATGGAACTCTATTCCACATCAAATAACTCATGCCAGCAGTAAAATTAGATTTAAAAAAAACAGATACAAATACACCTTATGGAACAGCAGGGACTGTGAAGCAACACAAACATAGACACATGCATACACACACGATAACATATGCACTATTCACACATGTACACATGGATTTTGTGTTATAGATATGTGGTAGTAGAGTAGAGGCCTGAGGGCACACACTTAATATGTTGTGAAAC
Source organism: Coregonus sp. 'balchen' (assembly GCA_902810595.1). Taxonomy (NCBI): domain Eukaryota; kingdom Metazoa; phylum Chordata; class Actinopteri; order Salmoniformes; family Salmonidae; genus Coregonus; species Coregonus sp. 'balchen'. The sequence continues at coordinate 29,473 of LR778277.1, forward strand.
CTGTTATGGACCCCAGGACCCCAGGAAGAGTAGCTGCTGCCTTGGCAGCAGCTAATGGGGAGCCATAATAAATACAATACAATTTGCTTGACAATCACCGGCTGACAAAACTTCGTGACCACCACAGCCCTAGGTGTGGCCCTTTCCAAATCGTGTCCAATCAATTGAATTTACCACAGGTGGACCCCAAATCAAGTTGTAGAAACATCTCAAGGATGATCAATGGAAACAGGATGCACCTGAGCTCAATTTCGAGTCTCATAGGGTTAGGGTTAGGGTTAGGGTATTCAGTCCCTCATAGCAAAGGGCCTGAATACTTATGTAAATAAGGTATTTGTGTTTTTTTGTTTTTAATAAATTTGCTAAAATTTCTAAAAACCCGTTTTCGCTTTGTCATTATGGGGTATTATGTGTAGATTGAAAACAAATAATTTCATCCATTTTAGAATAAGGCTGTAAAGTAACAAAATTTGGAAAAAGTCAAGGGGTCATGTCTACTTCTGATAAGCTTCCCAGTAAAGCAATAAAAACAATCAAGCATCCCAGAAAAGTACTAAAAATAGCCCACATTATCATGCACTATATATACAAAAGTATGTGGACACTGTTTCAAATTAGTGGATTCAGGTATTTCAGCCACACCTGTTGCTGACAGGTGTATAAAATTGAGCACACAGCCATGAAATATCCATAGACAAACACTGGCAGTAGAATGGCCTTACTGAAGAGCTCAGTGACTTTCAACGTGGCATTTTCATAGGATGCCACCTTTCCAACAAGTCAGTTCTTTAGATTTCTGCCCTGCTAGAGCTGCCCCGGTCAACAGTAAGTGTTGTAATTGTCACGCCCTGGCTCTGGGGACTCTTATATGTTGAGCCAGGGTGTGGATTGTCTATGTTGTATTTTCTATGTTTAGGTTTCAGTTCTAGATTATGTATATCTATGTTGGCCAGGGTGGTTCCCAATCAGAGACAGCTGTAGCTCATTGTCTCTGATTGGGAACCATACTTAGGCAGCCTGTTTTGCAGTTGATTGTGGGATCTTGTTCTGTATAGGTTTGTGTTGGTGAACCTTTTGACTTCACGTATCGTTTTGTTGTTTATATAAAGTACTCATTAAAAGATGTACGCCTATCACGCTGCGCCTTGGTCCGGTTCTTACGACGATCGTGACAGTAATTGTGAAGTGTTAACATCTAGGAGCAACAACGGCTCAAATGTGAAGTGGTAGGCCACACAAGCTCACAGAACGGGACCGCCGAGTGCAGGAGCGCGTAGCGAGTAAAAATCGCCTGTCCTTGGTTGCAACACTCACTACCGAGTTCCAGACTGCCTCTGGAAGCAACGTCAGCACAATAACTGTTCATCAGGAGCTTCATGAAATGGGTTTCCATGGCCGAGCAGCAGCACACAAGCATAATATCACCATGCGCAATGCCAAGCGTCGGCTGGAGTGCTGTAAAGCTCGCCACCATTGGACTCAGGAGCAGTGGAAACGCGTTCTCTGGAGTGATGAATCAGGCTTCACCGTCTGGCAGTCCAACGGACGAATCTGGGTTTGGTGGATGCCAGGAGAACGCTACCTGCCCCAATGCATAGTGCCAACTGTAAAGTTTGGTGGAGGAGGAATAATAGTCTGGGGCTGTTTTTCATGGTTCGGTCCAGTTAAGGGAAATCTTAACGCTACAGCATACAATGACATTCTAGACAATTCTGTGCTTCCAACTTTGTGGCAACAGTTTGGGGAAGGACCTTTCCTGTTTCAGCATGACAATGCCCCCGTGCACAAAGCAAGGTCCATACAGAAATTATTTGTTGAGATGGGTTAGGGTTAACCCTAACCCTAACCCTTGCACAGAGCCCTGACCTCAACCCCATCGAACACCTTTGGGATGAATTGGAACGCAGACTGCGAGCCAGGCCTAATTGCCCAACATCAGTGCCTGACCTCACTAATGCTCTTGTGGCTGAATGGAAGCAAGTCCCTGCAGCAATGTTCCAACATCCAGTGGAAAGCCTTCCCAGAAGAGTGGAGGCTGTTATAGCAGCAAAGGGGGACCAACTCCATATTAATGCCCATGATTTTGGAATGAGATGTTCGACGAGCAGGTGTCCACATACTTTTGGTAATGTAGTGTATGTAGCCTAAGACACAATGTTCATGAAATCAATAACTTGCTAGTAACAGATGACATTCATACGTGACCGACCGCCTCGATTCGGTCTTATGTAGCAAAATGTGAAATGTTTTCTTTTTTACATTGGATAAAAGTAGTGACTCAGAACTCGAAAATGGTACATCATACACTACAGTTTAGGAACAATGGGGAAGTAATTCTGCTTTGAAAGTTGATAAACTTGTAACCTCACTTTTGAGAAAATGGCCCTTGACAGTTTTGGTACCTACTGGAGAGCTCTTCTTTGTCTACACCCATTCAGCATCGTTCACACCCTCTGCAGCCTTAGCCCCACCCATCTCTTTAAGGATTCACATGTGAGGCCATGTACTAAACAACCAAAGATTTCAAGACTAAAGGCTGGTTTATACTACGTCTATCGACATGTCTGTATACAGTTGTCGTAGTGAAATCATGAACATTCTATTGTCAACCGACATCAACCTAGTTGTTGTCGTAATGAAAAAGTATAAACACAAAAACAACATGCTGCATTACATCAGCAGCCTGGTGGTCCAAAATAGCATAACTGGTGTATTTTAACACCAATAACCCCATCTGTTTAAAAAATAATTTAGTATATTTCAATCTAGCAAACCAGACAACTAAAAGCAACTTTCTAAACAATGTTTTTGGTTCGTTTATAGCTTGTTAGCTAGCTAGCTAACGTTAAGTTAGCTGGCTAGCCAGTTCAAATAATGACCAAATCATATAGTTGACAACGTCTTAACTTTAGCTAATTTGTATTCATTATTGCAGGATAGTAAACTCACAACAAGATCATTATTTACAAGTTAATGGCAAGCTAATTACAGAAAATAGCTTATGGTTGTTAGTGTGACGAAATAAAAGCAGGGTATTCTACCAGATAATTTTAGAACTTGAACACTGCCTCGTTGGCCTAACGTTATATCCTAATTTGAATTTGGTGCAGGTCATGTTGTTCTTCACATTACCATCTCTGGTAAACACACACTATATCAAATAAAATCAACGTTTATTTGTCACATGCACAGGATACAGAAAGTGTAAACGTTAAAGTGAAATGGTTACTTGCATAGTGGAGTCTATTGTTTAGACATGTAGCTAGCTAGCTAAACAATGAACCAGAATCCCAACATAGTGGAGTCTATTGTTTAGACATGTAGCTAGCTAGCTAAACAATGAACCAGAATCCCAACATAGTGGAGTCTATTGTTTAGACATGTAGCTAGCTAGCTAAACAACGAACCAGAATCCCAACATAGTGGAGTCTATTGTTTAGACATGTAGCTAGCTAGCTAAGCAATGAACCATAATCCCAACTCATAATGTTACTACCCTGCATGAATCTACAGGTAGCTAAAGTTAACCAACTAGGTTCAATGTTAGATAGCTAGCTAACATTAGGCTATAACTAGCAATGCAAATGGCTTTGAGATATGAATAATAATACTACACAGATCATACGTAACGTTAGCTAACAAGCCAGCCAGCTAACATTAGCTCCCTGCGGACCCCCCCCCCCCCCCGCCCCCTCTCTGTGGATGACTTCGTCAACCATTTTGAAAAGAAGGTTGACGACATCCGATCCTCGTTTGTTAAGTCAAATGACACTGCTGGTCCTGCTCACAATGCCCTACCCTATGCTTTGACTTCTTTCTTCCCTCTCTCTCCAGATAAAATCTTGCGACTTGTGACGGCAGGCCGCCCAACAACCTGCCCGCTTGACCCTATCCCCTCCTCTCTTCTCCAGACCATCTCCGGTGACCTTCTCCCCTACCTCACCTCGCTGATCAACTCATCCTTGACCGCTGGCTATGTCCCTTCCGTCTTAAAGAGAGCGAGAGTTGCACCCCTTCTCAAAAAACCAACACTCGATCCCTCTGATGTCAACAACTACAGACCAGTATCCCTTCTTTCTTTTCTCTCAAACTATTGAGCGTGCCGTCTTTAGCCACCTCTCTTGCTATCTCTCTCAGAATGACCTTCTTGATCCAAACCAGTCAGGTTTCAAGACTGGTAATTCAACTGAGACTGCTCTTCTCTGTGTCACGGAGGCTCTCCGCACTGCTAAAGCTAACTCTCTCTCCTCTGCTCTTGTCCTTCTAGACCTGTCTGCTGCCTTTGATACTGTGAACCATCAGATCCTCCTCTCCACCCTCTCCGAGCTGGGCATCTCCGGCGCGGCTCACTCTTGGATTGCGTCCTACCTGACCGGTCGCTCCTACCAAATGGCGTGGCAAGAAGCTGTCTCCGCACCACGTGCTCTCACCACTGGTGTCCCCCAGGGCTCAGTTCTAGGCCCTCTCCTATTCTCGCTATACACCAAGTCACTTGGCTCTGTCATATCCTCACATGGCCTCTCCTATCATTGCTACGCTGACGACACACAACTAATCTTCTCCTTTCCCCCTTCTGATAACCAGGTGGCGAATCGCATCTCTGCATGTCTGGCAGACATATCAGTATGGATGACGGATCACCACCTCAAGCTGAACCTTGGCAAGACGGAGCTGCTCTTCCTCCCGGGGAAGGACTGCATGTTCCATGATCCATCACGGTTGACAACTCCGTTGTGTCCTCCTCCCAGAGTGCGAAGAGCCTTGGCGTGACCCTGGACAACACCCTGTCGTTCTCCGCTAACATCAAGGCGGTGACCCGATCGTGTAGGTTCATGCTATACAAAATTCGGAGAGTACGACCCTGCCTTACACAGGAAGCGGCACAGGTCCTAATCCAGGCACTTGTCATCTCCCGTCTGGATTACTGCAACTCGCTGTTGGCTGGGCTCCCTGCCTGTGCCATTAAACCCCTACAACTCATCCAGAATGCCGCAGCCCGTCTGGTGTTCAACCTTCCCAAGTTCTCTCACGTCACCCCGCTCCTCCGCACACTCCACTGGCTTCCAGTTGAAGCTCGCATCTGCTACAAGACCATGGTGCTTGCCTACGGAGCTGTGAGGGGAACGGCACCTCCGTACCTTCAGGCTCTGATCAGTCCCTACACCCAAACGAGGGCATTGCGTTCATCCACCTCTGGCCTGCTGGCTCCCCTACCTCTGCGGAAGCATAGTTCCCGCTCAGCCCAGTCAAAACTGTTCGCTGCTCTGGCACCCAAATGGTGGAACAAGCTCCTTCACGACGCCAGGACAGCGGAGTCACTCACCACCTTCTGGAGACATTTGAAACCCCACCTCTTTAAGGAATACCTGGGATAGGATAAAGTAATCCTTCAATCCCCCCCTTACCCCACCCCACCCCCCCCCCCAAAAAAAAAAAAACTTTGTAAAGTGGTTATCCCACTGGCTATAAGGTGAATGTACCAATTTGTAAGTCGCTCTGGATAAGAGCGTCTGCTAAATGACGTAAATGTAAATGTAGCTAGCTAACAGTACGCTTTAACTTGCAATGAAAACAACTTTCTGACAAAATTAGAAACTTATAATATCTGAAAATGTAGCTAGCTAGACTCTCTTACCCGTATACAAGGATGGACGCTTCTCCCTCTCTGTCACGGATGACATGGTTGCCCTTAGTTTGAAGATGTAATCCGGACACAGGTGTTTTTTGCAGTTCTTCGTGATATCTTTCAAAAAAGCTGTGTTAGAAAGGATTACCTAAACATACTTAGCAGCTCATGTTATAGACAGAAGCATGCTACATGGCAGACCAATCCAAACTCATCTCTTGGCATGTCCAGCCCATCCATTATCTCGGCAAATCATGGCTAGCGGGAAGGTTTCTGTCTTTTTCTATGGTTAAACCAACTAGGGTCGTAATTTAACAATTTTATTAGCATTTATTTTTAAGGCACATGAAAGTTCACGTTGCAGAAGGCATTTCTGCCCAAAAAACACATTTGGATTTTTAAAATGATGTTTACGTTCAAATGCCTCTCCTGTTAAGTAGTGACGCGCAACATTTGTATTTATTAGGGATCCCCAGTTATTCTTCCTGGGGTCCAAACACATTAAGGCACGTACATCACACATAAAACAAAAGATAAAACAATATATAATATAATATTATTACACCACTACATATCCACAATAACAATGTACGTGTGTGTAGAATGCGTGTGTGTACGTATGCGTGTGTCTGTACCTGTGTGTCTCTTCACAGACCCGCTGTTCCAGAAGGTGTATTTTGACCAGATTTTGAAAGTCTGATTCTAAATTCAGGCACTTATAAAAAAATTTAAACATTGCAATACATTCACAGATTTCACAACACACTGTGTGCCCTCAGGCCCCTACTTCACCACTACCACATATCTACAGTACAACATCCATATGTACGTGTGTGTATAGTCCTCCTGTAGCTCAGTTGGTAGAGCATGGTGCTTGCAACACCAGGGTTGTGGGTTCGATTCCCACAGGGAGCCCATATGAAAATGTATGAACTCACTAACTGTAAGTCGCTCTGGATAAGAGCGTCTGCTATATGAGTAAAATGTATAGTGTGTGTGTGTGCCTATCTTTGTGTTGCTTCGCTGTTCCATAAGGTGTATTTTTATCTGTTTTTTAAATCAGATTTTACTGCTTGCATCAGTTACCTGATGTGGAACAGAGTTCCATGTTCTGGACTTGGGGACTGTGAAGAGACCTCTGGTGGCATGTCTTGTGGGGTATGCATGGGTGTCTGGTGCAGACAGCTCGGTGCATTCAGCTTGGCAACACTTCTTACAAAAACAAGTAGTGATGAAGTTAATCTCTTCTCCACTTTGAGCCATGAGAGACTGACATGCATATTATTAATGTTTGCTCTCTGTGTACATTTATGTGCCAGCCATACTGCCTTGTTCTGAGCCAATTTTAATTTTCCTAAGTCCCTTTTTGTGGCACCTAACCACACAGTAGTCCAGGTGCGACAAAACTAGGGCCTTGTTGATAGTGTTGCTAAGAAGGCAGAGCAGCTCTTTATTATGGACAAATTTCTCCCCATCTTAGCTACTGTTGTATCAACATGTTTACAATCCAGGTTTACTCCAAGCAGTTTAGTCACGTCAACTTGCTCAATTTCCACATTTAGTTAAGGTTTAGGGTTTAGTGAATTATTTGTCCCAAATACAATGCTTTTAGACAGACGCCTAGTTTCCTGAAATTAGTTACAAATCACTAAATGGAGTATTTTTCCTAATTGGGATCCAAATGAAGAATAAAGTACAGTGTCATCTTGGAAAGTGTTAACCTGTTATGTAAACATACTTGGTAATAAATAAATGGAATATTGCTGTATTAAAATGGCAGCAGTTGTGTGTTGTAAGGTGCAGGAGTCTCCCTGCACCAGCGAGGATGTCTGGAGAGCCTGGGATAGTTCTCTGATATGCCGTGTCAATCATTCCAGGTAGTGGTCCTCTGTAGCTCAATTGGTAGAGCATGGCGCTTGTAATGTCAGGGTAGTGGGTTTGATCCCCACAACCACCCATACGTAAAAATGTATGCACACATGACTGTAAGTCGCTTTGGATAAAAGCGTCTGCTAAATGGCATATTATTATGATTATATTATAGACAGGAAGTGTCTCTAGCTTGAACGGTTCAAGAGATACTGTTGATTAGTTAGTTTATGCTAATGTGTGCTAATGTAGCGTGGTTCGTTCTGCGTTGTGTACTTTTAATTAGGACACTGCCACAAGTGGAGGTCTGCTGCTTGAATTTTTTTTATTTGCCCTGCACACGAAGAGACAACACACAATATGTTAGCCCTTGGTGCAGTCACAGCTCTCGGGCACCTTGCTAGTTGAAGGTCAGGCAAAAGAGAACCCAGGTGCTGCGTGCACCCATTCAGTGCCCAACAGCACACTATACAATACAAGTAAAATGATATATAACATAATTCGGACAAAATAAAATACATACCTGCACACGAAGAGACAACACACAATAGTTTAGCCCTTGGTGCAGCCACAGCTCTCGGGCTCCTGCGTGAGCACATGAAAACTCACTCAAACACTGTCCTAAGTACTCACAAGTTACAATAGGTAGCCTAATTAGCGAGCTCGGTGAAACTTGTTAACATACATCTTTATATTGTCCACATTGTAACAAAACCTATAGTTGCGTAACAGCACTTTGTGTAACTTTACCACAGTTTTATATTGACAAATTACGGAGCCAAGGACAAGAGCTAGTTGAAGGTCAGGCTAAAGAGAACAATAAGAGGTTGGGGGACAGTGGGGAAAAAAAGTATTTAGTCAGCCAACAATTGTGCAAGTTCTCCCACTTAAAAAGATGAGAGAGGCGTGTAATTTTCATCATAGGTACACGTCAACTACGACAGACAAAATGAGAAAAAAAATTTTTATGAATTTATTTGCAAATTATGGTGGAAAATAAGTATTTGGTCAATAACAAAAGTTTCTCAATACTTTGTTATATACCCTTTGTTGGTAATGACACAGGTCAAACATTTTCTGTAAGTCTTCACAAGGTTTTCACACACTGTTGCTGGTATTTTGGCCCATTCCTCCATGCAGATCTCCTCTAGAGCAGTGATGTTTTGGGTCTGTCGCTGGGCAACACAGACTTTCAACTCCCTCCAAAGATTTTCTATGGGGTTGAGATCTGGAGACTGGGTAGGCCACTCCAGGACCTTGAAATGCATCTTACGAAGCCACTCCTTCGTTGCCCGGGCGGTGTGTTTGGGATCATTGTCATGCTGAAAGACCCAGCCACGTTTCATCTTAAATGCCTTTACTGATGGAAGGAGGTTTTCACTCAAAATCTCATGATACATGGCCCCATTCATTCTTTCCTTTACACGGATCAGTCGTCCTGGTCCCTTTGCAGAAAAACAGCCCCAAAGCATGATGTTTCCACCCCCATGCTTCACAGTAGGTATGGTGTTCTTTGGATGCAACTCAGCATTCTTTGTCCTCCAAACACGACGAGTTGAGTTTTTACCAAAAAGTTATATTTTGGTCTCATCTGACCATATGACATTCTCCCAATCCTCTTCTGGATCATCCAAATGCACTCTAGCAAACTTCAGACGGGCCTGGACATGTACTGGTTTAAGCAGGGGGACACGTCTGGCACTGCAGGATTTGAGTCCCTGGCGGCGTAGTGTGTTACTGATGGTAGGTTTTGTTACTTTGGTCCCAGCTCTCTGCAGGTCATTCACTAGGTCCCCCCGTGTGGTTCTGGGATTTTTGCTCACCGTTCTTGTGATCATTTTGACCCCACGGGGTGAGATCTTGCGTGGAGCCCCAGATCGAGGGAGATTATCAGTGGTCTTGTATGTCTTCCATTTCCTAATAATTGCTCCCACAGTTGATTTCTTCAAACCAAGCTGCTTACCTTTTGCAGATTCAGTCTTCCCAGCCTGGTGCAGGTCTACAATTTTGTTTCTGGTGTCCTTTGACAGCTCTTTGGTCTTGGCCATAGTGGAGTTTGGAGTGTGACTGTTTGAGGTTGTGGACAGGTGTCTTTTATACTGATAGCAAGTTCAAACGGGTGCCATTAATACAGGTAACGAGTGGAGGACAGAGGAGCCTCTTAAAGAAGAAGTTACAGGTCTGTGAGAGCCAGAAATCTTGCTTGTTTGTAGGTGACCAAATACTTATTTTCCACCATAATTTGCAAATAAATTCATTCAAAATCCTACAATGTGATTTTCTGGAGAAAAAAATGGATTTTTTTTCTCAATTTGTCTGTTATAGTTGACGTGTACCTATGATGAAAATTACAGGCCTCTCTCATCTTTTAAGTGGGAGAACTTGCACAATTGGTGGCTGACTAAATACTTTTTTTCCCCACTGTAAGTACAACCCGCGATGGACCAAACCAAAACATACAAAACTTTTACAATTAGATGTATTTACAATATAGATATCAAAAAAATGTTTGTACACTGAAAAATAACATTAGCTATGCAGCTGTAATTAAATAAAAAAATACATTGAATTATTATTATTAACTTATTAACATCCCCTCTTGACCTGGCCTACTTGAACTGGTCCTTGTGTGCAACTTGGTGCATAATCTAGGGGAACCACATCACACTAATGTAGGTACAGTGGCTTGCAAAAGTATTCACCCCATTGGCATTTTTGTTGCCTTACAACCTAGAATTAAAATGGATTTTGGGAAACAAACAAGAAATAAGACAAAAAAATACAGAAAACTTGAGCGTGCATAACTATTCAACCCCCCAAAGACAATACTTTGTAGAGTCACCTTTTGCAGCAATTACAGCTACAAGTTTATTGGGGTATGTCTCTATAAGCTTGGCACATCTAGCCACTGGGATATTTGCCCATTCTTCAAGGTAAAACTGCTCCAGGTCCTTCAAGTTGGATGGGTTCCGCTGGTGTACAGCCATCTATAAGTCATACCACAGATTTTCAATTGGATTGAGGTCTGGGCTTTGACTAGGCCATTCCAAGACATTTAATTGTTTCCCCTTAAACCACTCGAGTGTTGCTTTAGCAGTATGCTTAGGGTCTTTGTCCTGCTGGTAGGTGAACCTACGTCCCAGTCTCAAATCTCTGGAAGACTGAAACAGGTTTCCCTCAAGAATTTCCCTGTATTTAGCGCCATCCATCATTCCTTCAATTCTGACCAGTTTCCTTGTTCCCTGCTGATGAAAAACATTCCCACAGCATGATGCTGCCACCACCATGCTTCACTGTGGGGATGGTGTTCTCGGGGTGATGAGAGGTGTTGGGTTTGCGCAAGACATAGCGTTTTCCTTGATGGCCAAAAAGCTCAATTTTAGTCTCATCTGACCAGAGTACCTTCTTCCATATGTTTGGGGAGTCTCCCACATGCCCTTTGGCGAACACCAAACGTGTTTGCTTATTTTTTTCTTTAAGCAATGGCTTTTCCCTGGCCACTCTTCCGTAAAGCCCAGCTCTGTAGAGTGTACGGCTTAAAGTGGTCCTATGGCCAGATACTCCAATCTCTGCTGTGGATCTTTGCAGCTCCTTCAGGGTTATCTTTGGTCTCTTTGTTGCCTCTCTGATTAATGCCCTCCTTGCCTGGTCTGTGAGTTTTGGTGGGCGGCCCTCTCTTGGCAGGTTTGTTGTGATGCCATATTCTTTCAATTTTTTGGATGGATTTAATGGTGCTCCGTGGTATGTTCAAAGTTTATGATATTTTTTTATAACCCAGCCCTGATCTGTACTTCTCCACAACTTTGTAATTGGTTGCACTAGATCTTATTTAGGGGCTTCATAGCGAAGGGGGTGAATCCATATGCACACACCAATTTTCCGTTATTTATCTTTTAGAATTTTTTGAAACAAGTTATTTTTTTCATTTCACTTCACCAATTTGGACTATTTTGTGTATATCCATTACATGAAATCCAAATAAAAATCAATTAAAATTACAGGTTGTAATACAACAAAATAGGAAAAATGCCAAGGGGGATGAATACTATACAAAGCACTGTAGTTATAGTTAATAAAGGTTTTAGAGAATTTGAAGCCTGAATGTTTTAAAGTTGGTCTTGTAGCTTACTTAACCAAGGAGCAGGAGCATTTAGAATAGCAACCACTGTATTCCTATAGTTCTCATTCGAACCCATGTTAATCTTTGCAAATGCGTTTAAAAAAAATTATTAAGTTAAAAAAGCATACATAGTATAAAATATCCTTTGACAAGCAATCTAAGTTGGGCCAGTGTGAACATCTCAACGTTGGTTTGGTGTTGATAGCTTAAACGGTGTAGGAGGAGATGGGACTAGAATCTTTTCTTTGTTTTACCATGAATGTCTATGGGCCTTTTTCTGCCATTGAAATGCACTGGGAGTAAATACTATTCAAGCAATCTGAGTTGGGGCAGTCTGGACATTTGGAAGCTTGATTCATGTTCATAGCTTAAATCGTTTAAACTAGAGCGGGCTAAAGAAAACAAATAATAATGATTATGTAAGAAATCTAGAGTTCTGCTATGCCTTCAGCAAGCACATCTAATAATTGTAATAATAATATTAGGAGTATGTGTCACGACTTCCGCCGAGGCTGCCTCCCCTCGTTGTTCGGGCAGGTTTCGGCATTCGTCGTCACCGGCTTACTAGCTACAGCCGCTCCCATTCTCATCACTCCACTTGTCATGTCTTGTCTTGTCAATCACACACACCTGGTGCTCATTCCCCTAATTAGTATGTGTATAAGTGTTCCCTCTGTTCCCCTTGTCTTTGTGAGTGATTGTTTCATTGTGAGAGCCAGGAGCTCGGTTCAGCTACTCTTCCATTTGTTATTGCCAAGATGGAATATTTTTCCCTTGTATTAGTTTCGTTTTCACCCTGGGAGCGTTTGATTTATGTAAACGGAATAAACTCTGGACTTTGGTGTTTTACCTCCTGCGCCTGACTCCTTCCTTCACACCTCATCACAATATGTAAGAAATCTAGAGTTGTACTTTGACTTCAGCAAGCACATCTAATAATAAGCATGCCCATAGTCCAGGGTCTGCGGTTATCAAACTATAGCTAAATATAAATACATGCAATTTGGGTTACTAACAGGTGGAAAATGCACCATATATTTCCTGTATTTTCTGTATTTCCTGTATTTCCTGTATTTCCTGTATTTTCTGTCCAGGCATCTTGTAAGTTTCTATCCCCATTTAGGGTTCCATATTGTAATATTTTGACGGCAGCGTGTACTGAACTCCATTTGTTTACCTTCCCCAGGAAATAACTGTGAAAGTTCTAAAACTCCATGTGTAAGTGGTCAGATCCCCTGTGACCCCATCCCATGATGTCACCCAATTGAAAAATAACTATAATATTAAATTGTTTTCTGTTTTGGGCGAGAAGTTTACAAATGGGGAAATAGAAAAGTGCCATTGCCTAATTAAATTAATCATATTGAGTAACCATGCCTAATGAAAGCAGTCTGATCTATGAATTTGACTACATGGTATTTATTTATTTTCTGAGTGCCTTCCAACATTATAATATCAAGCACATTGAGAAGCTGCTTTATCACTTAACCAACACAATATTTCTGCTTAACTTTGTTTTATGAAAATAATCTTATGATTACATCATATCCCTACTTTTTACAATAATGACTGAAAGGCAGACTTTGCCACATTATTAATAATTTTACAGCAGTGAGATAAGGCTCATCGAGGCTCACTAAAAGGCAATGATGACAGATAACAGCTCATTTAAAACACTGTCCAGGGAGGGAATAGATCATGATTGCTAGAGTCCTGTTTTCAGCCTGTATTCTAGCCTGCTGTTGTGTTCATGGTAAGTACAGGTTGTTTTCCTAAATTATATTGATCATCACTTTAAATTCCTGAAATGACAGTAGAGCGTCACATTATTCAAAGCCTCCATAGAATGTTACATGCACTCCATACAAAATTGCACACGAGTATGTATGTTTACTTTCTTCTAATTTCTCTCCAAGGCAACGAATGGTGGCAGCAGTCCAACCAGTCTCAGAATGAAGTGAAGGAGAATCTCAATCAGGTACAGTACTGTAGATGTACACATCCTCCACAAACATCACCTTAGTTACAGTGAGGGAAAAAAGTATTTGATCCCCTGCTGATTTTGTACGTTTGCCCACTGACAAAGAAATGATCAGTCTATAATTTTAATGGTAGGTTTATTTGAACAGTGAGAGACAGAATAAATACAACAAAAATCCAGAAAAACGCATGTCAAAAATGATTGATTTGCATTTTTATTTTTTTTTGCATTTTAATGAGGGAAAGAAGTATTTGACCCCTCTGCAAAACATGACTTAGTACTTGGTGGCAAAACCCTTGTTGGCAATCACAGAGGTCAGACGTTTCTTGTAGTTGGCCACCAGGTTTGCACACATCTCAGGAGGGATTTTGTCCACCTCCTCTTTGCAGATCTTCTCCAAGTCATTAAGGTTTCGAGGCTGACGTTTGGCAACTCGAACCTTCAGCTCCCTCCACAGATTTTCTATGGGATTAAGGTCTGGAGACTGGCTAGGCCACTCCAGGACCTTAATGTGCTTCTTCTTGAGCCACTCCTTTGTTGCCTTGGCCGTGTGTTTTGGGTCATTGTCATGCTGGAATACCCATCCACGACCCATTTTCAGTGCCCTGGCTGAGGGAAGGAGGTTCTCACCCAAGATTTGACGGTACATGGCCCTGTCCATCGTCCCTTTGATGCGGTAAAGTTGTCCTGTCCCCTTAGCAGAAAAACACCCCCAAAGCATAATGTTTCCACCTCAATGTTTGACGGTGGGGATGGTGTTCTTGGGGTCATAGGCAGCATTCCTTGATGCCAAAGAGCTCCATTTTGGTCTCATCTGACCACAACACTTTCACCCAGTTCTCCTCTGAATCATTCAGATGTTCATTGGCAAACTTCAGACGGCCCTGTATATGTACTTTCTTGAGCAGGGGGACCTTGCGGGCGCTGCAGGATTTCAGTCCTTCACGGCGTAGTGTGTTACCAATTGTTTTCTTGGTGACTATGGTCCCAGCTGCCTTGAGATCATTGACAAGATCCTCCCGTGTAGTTATGAGCTGATTCCTCACTGTTCTCATGATCATTGCAACTCCACGAGGTGAGATCGTGCATGGAGCCCCAGGCCGAGGGAGATTGACAGTTATTTTGTGTTTCTTCCATTTGCGAATAATCGCACCAACTGTTGTCACCTTCTCACCAAGCTGCTTGGCAATGATCTTGTAGCCCATTCCAGCCTTGTGTAGGTCTACAATCTTGTCCCTGACATCCTTGGAGAGCTCTTTGGTCTTGGCCATGGTGGAGAGTTTGGAATCTGATTGATTGATTGCTTCTGTGGACAGGTGTCTTTTATACAGGTAACAAGCTGAGATTAGGATCACTCCCTTTAAGAGTGTGCTCCTAATCTCAGCTCGTCACCTGTATAAAAGACACCTGGGAGCCAGAAATCTTTCTGATTGAGAAGGGGTCAAATACTTATTTCCCTCATTAAAATGCAAATCAATTTATAACATTTTTGACATGCGTTTTTCTGGATTTTGTTGTTGTTATTCTGTCTCTCACTGTTCAAATAAACCTACCATTAATATTATAGACTGATCATATCTTTGTCAGTGGGCAAACGTACAAAATCAGCAGGGGATCAAATACTTTTTTCCCTCACTGTACATCAGCTAGTTCATCAGACATGTTTATTATTGTCTTGGTTTGTTCCAGGAGTTCCCTGCGACCACAATACACCCTGTCTTTCACTGCCCAGACATGAGCCCCTCTCCCACGGTCCCCACCTCAGGTGAGTCTCTCCTCTCCTCCTGTCCTTTCCTCTCCTCTCCTTCTCAACCTCAGGTGAGTCTAATCACAAAACGCTGTCCTTTATTCAACTGAGAGAAAAACACACCGGCCAAAGTGGTTCCAGAATGCTGCAGGCAAACAGTATTTGTATGTGTTAATGCTGATGTCCTGTGATTCCAGTGGAGTTGGTGAAAGCTGCAGATATCAAAGTCATAGCAGCTCTGGGGGACTCTCTGACGGTGGGTAGAATTAACTGTCCACCATTAGTAGCTAATCATCTCAGTAAATATGACACTTTCCTCCTTGGCAAATGTAGTGAATATTGTCTCTGATCAATGTAGTGAATATTGTCTCTGATCAATGTGGTGAATATTGTCTCTGATCAATGTGGTAAATATTGTCTCTGATCAATGTAGTGAATATTGTCTCTGATCAATGTGGTGAATATTGTCTCTGATCAATGTAGTGAATATTGTCTCTGATCAATGTGGTGAATATTGTCTCTGATCAATGTAGTGAATATTGTCTCTGATCAATGTAGTGAATATTGTCTCTGATCAATGTGGTGAATATTGTCTCTGATCAATGTAGTGAATATTGTCTCTGATCAATGTGGTGAATATTGTCTCTGATCAATGTAGTGAATATTGTCTCTGGCCAATGAAGTGAATTAATTGTGTGTCTCTGTTGCAGACAGCTATTGCTGCCAATGGCTCCACCATTCTGTCAGTCCCTGTTGAATATCGACACGTTTCATGGAGGTAGTTTTTATTTCAAAAACAATTAAACTAGAACTGTATTAAAACAATACAAATAAGTGAGACCTTCTAGCTTTAACATAAAAACAACAACAACTAACATTTAATAAAATAAAACAGCAACAACAACTACTAACATTTAATAAAATAAAACAGCAACAACTACTACTAACATTTAATAAAATAAAACAGCAACAACAACTACTAACATTTAATAAAATAAAACAGCAACAACTACTACTAACATTTAATAAAATAAAACAGCAACAACAACTACTAACATTTAATAAAATAAAACAGCAACAACAACTAACATTTAATAAAATAAAACAGCAACAACAACTAACATTTAATAAAATAAAACAGCAACAACAACTAACATTTAATAAAATAAAACAGCAACAACAACAACTAACATCTAATAAAATAAAACAGAAACAACATTTAATACACTCAGAATAAATTAGAGGAAAAACAAAAAGAAATGGAGAAACTTATTCAAGAAAGATCAAGTGTAATATATTATAAAAATAAAGCAAACTGGATGGAATATGGGGAAAAATGCACAAAATTATTTTTTAATCTTCAACATAGGAATGCTACCAAAAAGAACTTAATGAAACTGGTTACAATTGACGGAGTCACCCATAATTCACCAAATGACATTTTGAAGGAAGAAACAAAGTACTTTAAGCATATGTTTTCTTTTCAGTCGCCTCCATCTCCTCTAACTGTAGCTAATTGTAGAGATTTTTTTTCTATTGATAATGTCAAATTAACAGCCACACAGAAAGACTCATGTGAAGGTGAAATTACAGAGGAGGAACTTCTGGATGCAATTAAAGACTTTAAGTCTGGGAAAACTCCAGGGTTGGATGGCATACCAGTCGAGGTATACCAAACCTTTTTTGATATACTAAGAGGACCGTTATTAGCATGTTTTAACCACTCCTATGTAAATGGTAGATTATCTGACACTCAAGAAGAAGGACTGATCTCATTATTACTGAAACAGGATATAAGGGGAAAATATAAAGATCCAGTCCATTTACAAAATTGGAGGCCCCTTACACTTCAGTGTTGTGATGCAAAAATCCTAGCAAAATGTATAGCGCATAGAATTAAAAAGGTATTGTCAGATATTATTCATTCTAATCAGACAGGTTTTTTACATGGAAGATACATTGGAGATAATATAAGGCAAGTATTGGAAACATTAGAACACTATGGAAAATATGGGAAACCAGGCCTGCTATTCATAGCAGACTTCGAAAAGGCATTTGATAAAGTTCGACTGGGGTTTATATATAAATGCCTGGAGCATTTCAATTTTGGAGAATCTCTTATAAAATGGGTCAAAATCATGTATAGTAACCCTAGGTGTAAAATAGTAAATAATGGCTATTTCTCCGAAAGTTTTAAACTGTCAAGAGGAGTGAAACAAGGTTGTCCACTATCGGCATATCTATTTATTGTGGCCATCGAGATGTTAGCTATTAAAATCAGATCCAATAATAATATCAGAGGATTAGAAATACAGGGCTTAAAAACAAAGGTGTCATTGTACGCTGATGATTCATGTTTTTTTTAAAAATCCACAACTAGAATCCCTCCACAGCCTCATAGAGGATCTAGATACATTTTCTAACCTCTCTGGATTACAACCAAATTATGACAAATGTACTATATTACGTATTGGATCACTAAAAAATACAATTTTTACATTACCATGTAGTTTACCAATAAAATGGTCTGATGGTGATGTGGATATACTCGGAATACATATCCCAAAGGAAATAAATGATCTCACTTCAATAAATTTTAATAGAAAATTAGCAAAAATAGATAAGATCTTACTACCATGGAAAGGAAAATACCTGTAAATTTGTGGAAAAATCACCCTGATTAACTCATTAGTATTATCCCAGTTTACCTATTTGCTTATGGTCTTGCCTACGCCTAGCGAACAGTTTTTTAAATTATATGAGAAAAAAATATTCTATTTTATTTGGAACGGCAAGCCAGACAAAATTAAAAGAGCATATTTATATAATGAATATGAATTCGGAGGACAGAAATTATTAAATATTAAAGCATTAGACCTATCACTAAAAGCTTCAGTCATACAAAAGTTATACTTAAATCCAAACTGGTTCTCAAGCAAATTAGTAAGATTGTCTCACCCAATGTTCAAGAAAGGCCTTTTCCCCTTTATTCAGATTACAACCTCTCACTTTCAGTTATTTGAAAAGGAAATAATCTCCCAAATGTCACTATTTCTAAAACAAGCCATAGAAGTTGGTTGCAATTTCAATTTAATCCTCCAGAAACGACAGAACAAATAATGCAACAAATATTGTGGTTAAATTCAAATATACTAATTGACAAAAAACCTTTATTTTTTGACAGAATGTTTAAAAGAGGTATAATCTTCGTAAATGATATCATCGGTAGGACTGGTGGAGTTATGACGCACATGCAGCTAACAAAAACATATGGAAATGTCTGCTCTACCCAAAATTACAACCAAATAATTGCAGCCTTACCGCAAAAATGGAAGAGGAAAGTGGAAGGGGGAGAAAGTAAGGAACTTGTCTGTCGGCCTTGCATTAAAGAACATAATTGGTTAAGGAAAACTGTGATAAATAAAAAAATATATCAGTTTCACTTAAGGACCAAAGGATTGACAGCCGTCCCATATAGATTGCAAAATAGTTGGGAAGAGATCTTTAATGTACCGATCCCATGGCATAGTGTTTATGAACTGACACGCAAAACGACACCGGATTCAAAAATTAGAATCTTTCAATTTAAATTATTATATAAAATTCTTGCTACCAATAGAATGTTATTTATATGGGGGATACAATCTTCCCAGCTCTGCAGATTTTGCTGTGAAGAGACGGAATCATTGGATCATTTGTTTTGGTTCTGTCCATTTGTAGCTTGTTTTTGGACACAGGTCCAGGAATGGCTAAAGGATTGCAATATTTACCTGGAACTAACCTTGCAGATAGCATTACTGGGTGATCTGAAAAGTCATAGTCAATTAATCAATAATATAATAATACTTTTAGCAAAACTGTTTATTTTTAATTCACAATCTGTAGAAGCAATGAGAATAGAAAGGTTCAGAACTTTTGTAAAACATCACAGTACGGTTTGAAATATATATGGCAAATAGAAATCCTATATGGATGGTGTTAAGAGATAGATGGGAGGTATTGAATAGAGTTGAAGGATGGGACTAATAACACATAACAACAAATAATAACAAAGATAGCTAATAATGTAAAGCATACTGTGTCCATAATAGGTATATAGGTTGTATGTTGGGAGCTTTTGGGAAAGAGCACAGTTAGAAAGATATGGCATATAGAAGCAAACCGGATGGACATCATGAAAATGATCGGAGAGGTTGAGAGTAGAAGAAGTTCAGGAGCAAAAAAAATCAAAATTAAAAAAAATAATATATATATATATATATATATATATATATATATATAATAGAATTATTGTAAAAGTAACTCTGTCCATAAGGTGTAGATAGTAAGTATAGACCGGAAGTAGAGGCCTGGGCATTGTTGTTCACTAATTTACTCCAAGTAGGGAAAGGATGGTGGGGTTGAAAAGTAATAAAGGGGAGTATATATATATATAAAAATATTTAAAAAATAAAAAAAACATGGGGGATTGGAAGTGATGCAGACAATTACATTGATAGAAGATACAATCTATCTGCAATATTAAGCTGATCCATTCCCCCCCCCCCCAAAAAAAAAAAAAAAACATTTAATACACTAAAACAGAAACAACTAATATCGCGCAGACAGAAATAAATATCTCTCCGGGAAGGTGTTTCATGATTAATGACTCGTGGTGTACAGTGTGGGAAAAAAGTATTTAGTTAGCCACCAATTGTGCAAGTTCTCCCACTTAAAAAGATGAGAGAGGCCTGTAATTTTCATCATAGGTACACGTCAACTATGACAGACAAATTGAGAAAAAAAATCCAGAAAATCATATTCTAGGATTTTTTATGAATTTATTTGCAAATTATGGTGGAAAATAAGTATTTGGTCACCTACAAACAAGCAAGATTTCTGGCTCTCACAGACCTGTAACTTCTTCTTTAAGAGGCTCCTCTGTCCTCCACTCGTTACCTGTATTAATGGCACCTGTTTGAACTTGTTATCAGTATAAAAGACACCTGTCCACAACCTCAAACAGTCACACTCCAAACTCCACTATGGCCAAGACCAAAGAGCTGTCAAAGGACACCAGAAACAAAATTGTAGACCTGCACCAGGCTGGGAAGACTGAATCTGCAAAAGGTAAGCAGCTTGGTTTGAAGAAATCAACTGTGGGAGCAATTATTAGGAAATGGAAGACATACAAGACCACTGATAATCTCCCTCGATCTGGGGCTCCACGCAAGATCTCACCCCGTGGGGTCAAAATGATCACAAGAACGGTGAGCAAAAATCCCAGAACCACACAGTGGGACCTAGTGAATGACCTGCAGAGAGCTGGGACCAAAGTAACAAAGCCTACCATCAGTAACACACTACGCCGCCAGGGACTCAAATCCTGCAGTGCAAGATGTGTCCCCCTGCTTAAGCCAGTACATGTCCAGGCCCGTCTGAAGTTTGCTAGAGTGCATTGGGATGATCCAGAAGAGGATTGGGAGAATATCATATGGTCAGATGAAACCAAAATAGAACTTTTTGGTAAAAAACTCAACTCGTCGTGTTTGGAGGACAAAGAATGCTGAGTTGCATCCAAAGAACACCATACCTACTGTGAAGCATGTGGGTGGAAACATCATGCTTTGGGGCTGTTTTTCTGCAAAGGGACCAGGACGACTGATCCGTGTAAAGGAAAGAATGAATGGGGCCATGTATCGTGAGATTTTGAGTGAAAACCTCCTTCCATCAGCAAGGGCATTTGAGATGAAACATGGCTGGGTCTTTCAGCATGACAATGATCCCAAACACACCGCCCGGGCAACAAAGGAGTGGCTTCGTAAGAAGCATTTCAAGGTCCTGGAGTGGCCTAGCCAGTCTCCAGATCTCAACCCCATAGAAAATCTTTGGACGGAGTTGAAAGTCCGTGTTGCCCACCGACAGACCCAAAACATCACTGCTCTAGAGGAGATCTGCATGGAGGAATGGGCCAAAATACCAGCAACAGTGTGTGAAAACCTTGTGAAGACTTACAGAAAACGTTTGACCTGTGTCATTGCCAACAACGGGTATATAACAAAGTATTGAGAAACTTTTGTTATTGACCAAATACTTATTTTCCACCATAATTTGCAAATAAATTCATTAAAAATCCTACAATGTGATTTTCTGGATTTTTTTTTTCTCATTTTGTCTGTCATAGTTGACGTGTACCCATGATGAAAATTACAGGCCTCTCTCATCTTTTTAAGTGGGAGAACTTGCACAATTGGTGGATGACTAAATACTTTTTTTCCCCACTGTAATTGTAGTAACATACAGGAACTCAAGTCCTTTTGTTCACCCGACCTAGAATACCTCACAATCAAATGCAGACCGTATTATCTCCCAAGAGAATTCTCTTTGGTTATAGTGACGGCCGTGTATATCCTCCCTCAAGCCGATACCACGACGGCTCTCAAAGAACTTCACTGGACTTTATGCAAACTGGAAACCACATATCCTGAGGCTGCATTTATTATAGCTGGGGATTTTAACAAAGAAAATTTGAGTACTAGGCTGCCGAAGCTCTATCAACATATCGACTGTTGTACTTGGGCTGCTAAAATCCTCGACCATTGCTATTCGAACTTCCGGGATGGTTATAAGGCCCTCCCCCGCCCTCCTTTCGGCAAATCTGACTACGACTCGCTCCTCCCTTCCTATAGGCAGAAAATCAAATAGAAAGTACCCGTGCTAAGGACTATTCAACGCTGGTCTGACCAATCGGAATCCACGCTTCAAGATTGTTTTGATCAAGCGGACTGGGATATGTTCCAGGTAGCTTGCGAAAATAATTTAGACGAATACACTGAAACGGTGACTGAGTTTATCAGGAAGTGTATAGGAGATGTTATGCCCACTGTGACTATTAAAACCTACCCTAACCAGAAACCGTGGATAGATGGTAGCATTCACGCAAAACTGAAAGCGCGAACCACCGCATTTAACCATGGCAAGGTGACTGGGAATATGGCAGAATACAGACAGTGTAGCTACTCACTCCACAAGGCAATTAAACTGGCAAAACATAAGTATAGAGACAAAGTGGAGTCACAATTCAACGGCTCAGACACGAGACGTATGTGGCAGGGTCTACAGACAATCACAGACTACAAAAGGAAAACCAGCCATGTTGCCGACACCGACGTCTCGCTTCCAGACAAGCTAAACACCTTCTTCGCCCGCTTTGAGGATAACACAGTGCCACCAACGAGGCCCAATACCAAGGAATGTTGGCTCTCCTTCTCCATGGCCGACGTGAGTAAAACATTTAAGCATGTTAACCCTTGCAAGGCTGCCGGCCCAGACGGCATCCCTAGCCGCGTCCTCAGAGCATGCGCAGACCAGCTGGCTGGTGTGTTTACGGACATATTTAATCTCTCCCTATCTCAGTCTGCTGTTCCCACATGCTTCAAGATGGCCACCATTGTTCCTGTACCCAAGAAAGCAAAGGTAACTGAACTAAATGACTATCGCCCCGTAGCACTCACCTCTGTCATCATGAAGTGCTTTGAGAGACTAGTCAAGGATCATATCACCTCTGCCTTACCTGTCACCCTAGACCCACTTCAATTTGCTTACCGCCCCAATAGATCCACAGACGATGCAATCGCCATCACACTGCACACTGCCCTATCCCATCTGGACAATAATAATATGCCATTTAGCAGACGCTTTTATCCAAAGCGACTTACAGTCATGCGTGCATACATTTTTTTTATTTATTTTTTTGTGTATGGGTGGTCCCGGGGATCGAACCCACTACCTTGGCGTTACTAGCACCGTGCTCTACCAGCTGAGCTACAGAGGACCATACCTATGCAAGAATGCTGTTCATTGACTATAGCTCAGCATTCAACACCATAGTACCCTCCAAGCTCATCATTAAACTCGAGGCCTGAACCCCGCCCTGTGCAACTGGGTCCTTGACTTCCTGGCGGGCAGCCCCCAGGTGGTGAAGGTAGGAAACAGCATCTCCACTTCGCTGATCCTCAACACTGGGGCCCCACAAGGGTGTGTGCTCAGCCCTCTGTTCACCCATGACTGCGTGGCCAAGCAAGCCTCCAACTCAATCATCAAATTTGCAGATGACACAACAATGACGAGACAGCCTACAGGGAGGAGGTGAGGGCTCTGGGAGTGTGGTGCCAGGAAAATATCCTCACTCAACGTCAACAAAACAAAGGAGATGATCGTGGACTTCAGGAAACAGCAGAGGGTGCCCCCCCATCCACATCGACGGGACCGCAGTGGAGAAGGTGGAAAGCTTCAAGTTCCTTGGCGTACACATCACTGACAAACTGAAATGGTCCACCCACGCAGACAGTGTGGTGAAGAGGGCACAACAGAGCCTCTTCAACCTCAGGAGGCTGAAGAAATGTGGCTTATCACCTAAAACACTCATAAACTTTTACAGATGCACAATTGAGAGCATCCTGTCGGGCTGTATCACTGCCTGGTATGGCAACTGCACCGCCCGCAACCGCAGGGCTCTCCAGAGGGTGGTGCGGTCTGCCGAACGCATTACCAGGGGCAAACTACCTGCCCTCCAGGACACCTACAGCACCCGATGTCACAGGAAGGCCAAAAAGATTACATCAACCACATGAGCCACTGCCTGTTCACCCCGCTATCATCCGGAAGGTGAGGTCAGTACAGGTGCATCAAAGCTGGGACCGAGAGAATGAAAAACAGCTTCTATCTCAAGGCCATCAAACTGTTAAATTGCCATCACAAGCACATTAGAGGCTGCTGCTGCCTATTGAAATCACTGGCCACTTTAAGAAATGGAAAACTAGTCACTTTAATAATGTTTACATATCTTGCATCTCATATGTATATACTGTTTTCTATAATATTCTACTGTATCTTAGTCCATGCCGCTCCATCATTGCTTGTCCATATATGTATATACTCTTAAATTCCATTCCTTACTTAGATTTGTGTGTATTGGGTATATGTTGTGAAATTGTTAGATATTACTTGTTAGATATTACTGCACTGTCGGAGCTAGAAACACAAGCATTTCGCTACACCCGCAATAACATCTGCTAAACACGTGTATGTGACAAATAAAATTTGATTTGATTTGAAACAATACCTAACATTTAATAAAATTAAACAGAAACAACAACTAACTTTTAAGGAAATAAAACAGAAACAACAACTAACTTTTAAGGAA
The DNA here is from genome assembly GCA_902810595.1 of Coregonus sp. 'balchen'. Taxonomy (NCBI): domain Eukaryota; kingdom Metazoa; phylum Chordata; class Actinopteri; order Salmoniformes; family Salmonidae; genus Coregonus; species Coregonus sp. 'balchen'. Next base: position 54,000 of record LR778277.1, read on the forward strand.
ATAAAACAGAAACAACAACTAACAATTAATAAAATAAAACAGAAACAACTAAAATGTAATTAAATAAAACAGAAACAACTAACATTGAATGAAATAAAACAGAAAAACTAACATTTAATAACACAAACAACAACTTTAACAAGTGGACTAGCTACCGGTACAGATAGACTATCAATCCATCCATCGTACCGCAGACGTTTTTATGTCTTGTTTATGCTGTCACAGTTCATTGTCCCTTTTCTTTGTGTTAGGGTTATGTATTGGTGTCACAGTTCATTGTCCCTTTTCTTTGTGTTAGGATTAGGGGTTATGGTTATGTATTGGTGTCACAGTTCATTGTCCCTTTTCTTTGTGTTAGGATTAGGGGTTAGGGTTATGTATTGGTGTCACAGTTCATTGTCCCTTTTCTTTGTGTTAGGATTAGGGGTTAGGGTTATGTATTGGTGTCACAGTTCATTGTCCCTTTTCTTTGTGTTAGGATTAGGGGTTAGGGTTATGTATTGGTGTCACAGTTCATTGTCCCTTTCCTTTGTGTTAGGATTAGGGGTTAGGGTTATGTATTGGTGTCACAGTTCATTGTCCCTTTTCTTTGTGTTAGGGTTATGTATTGGTGTCACAGTTCATTGTCCCTTTCCTTTGTGTTAGGATTAGGGGTTAGGGTTATGTATTGGTGTCACAGTTCATTGTCCCTTTCCTTTGTGTTAGGATTAGGGGTTAGGGTTATGTATTGGTGTCACAGTTCATTGTCCCTTTTCTTTGTGTTAGGATTAGGGGTTAGGGTTATGTATTGGTGTCACAGTTCATTGTCCCTTTTCTTTGTGTTAGGATTAGGGGTTAGGGTTATGTATTGGTGTCACAGTTCATTGTCCCTTTTCTTTGTGTTATGCAGTATTGGAGGTTATGGAACCTATCAAGATGTCATCACACTTGCAAGTAAGTTACAATACAAGTGTCACTGATTTCATAACCAGAGGTAAAATTGAATTGAAAATGAACACGACATACACGTTTAGAATTGTTCTTTGCCTATTTCTTGTTTTCAGTTTTGTATCTAGCAGTATTGTGGTGTAATTACCTAACAAGAGTTCAGTGTCAAGAACCACGAAAAATAAACAACACTCGGTCATAAGATTATTTATAAGGTTCTGTTTCTCTGTGGTTCCAGACATCTTCAAGCTGTTTAACCCCGAGCTGCTGGGTCCGGCTCCAACCTGGACGCTCCATGGCTACCCTACTAGCATCAATGAGACAGGATTCAACTTTGCTGTGACCGGACACAACTCTCTGTGAGGGACTGACTAGAACATTATTATGTATTTAATGATGAGAAAAAGGTCAACTACATCTGAGGTTGAGCTTAGAGGATGGAATGGCTTGTAAAATAACAAGCACAGTGTGTACTTTGTTTATTTCACCTACAGCTATTGTTTATTAACTTTAATAACCATGATAACATTTTATTGTTGCCATTTATTACTAACACTAAACTAATGAATCTCAAAGCTTTTTCCAGAAGATGATGATGTGTGTGTCTGGGTGTGTCTGCGTCTGTGTGTGTGTGTGTGTGTGTGTGTGTGTGTGTCGTCTGTGTGTGTCTGTGCCTGTGTGTGTGTCTGTGAAAGAGAGAGAGAGCGAGCAAGATGGTTTGGTCTAAATATATCTTCAATCATTAATATTTTATTATGTATGTTTTTTCCTCTCAGGAATGTCTCTGACCAGACCAGACATATGATCGACACGTTTAGATCCTACCCAGTAAGCCTCATCACTTTTCACAGAGCTCTTCCTATTGGCTATAGCCAACACACACAAGTAAAATAGTAAATAAATCATGCAAAGAATGCAACACTACCGAATACATTTACATTACATATGCAACACTACCGAATACATTTACATTACATTCACTGATTGAAAAGCAGAGTTTGTGGGTGAAATCGGATCTACTATAGTTCCGTGAAATTTGCGGTGCACGGTCATGGTTGGGAATTTCTCATGCATTCCTGCACACTCCCGTGAATCCCGAACACTTGCGTGATACGGGAATTTTTGGGATAGTAAATTCCCAATTATGCATTAACAAGGTTCTGTGCACGTCACATACATGTTCAACGCCTGCAGGCGTGACTCCCTATTTCATCATGTGGTGGAAGGGAAGACCAGTGGAAAGAAGCCAACTCTGTGTCTGCTTTTTTTTTCTCTTGTTTTCAGGTTTGTAACATTTATAAGCATGGTTTTGTTTACAAAATCTAGAGACAACATGTTTATCCAAACTGTTATGAGTTGTCTGGTCATTTTGATGTATGATTTACATTTACATTTACATTTTAGTCATTTAGCAGACGCTCTTATCCAGAGCAACTTACAGTTAGTGAATACCTTTTTTTTTTTTTTTTTTCATACTGGTCCCCCGTGGGAATCGAACCCACAACCCTGGCGTTGCAAACGCCATGCTCTATCAACTGAGCTACATCCCTGCCGGCCATTCCCTCCCCTACCCTGGACAACGCTAGGCCAATTGTGCGCTGCCCATGAGTCTCCTTGTCGCGGCCGGCTACGACAGAGCCTGGATTCGAACCAGGATCTCTAGTGGCACAGCCTTAGACCACTGCGCCACTCAGGAGATCGATTTAAGTGTTTGACAGAATGAAAAACGAGTGAGCTAGCTAAGCTAACTAGCGAAGGTAATGAGAACAAGATGGCGTCTCGGATGGTTTATGTTTCTGTTTATAAATGTTCTGGCTCTTAAATGTTTGTATTTTTTACAGGATGGCTCAAAGTAAGTGTATTTAAATGTGTACAGTGCATTCCGGAAGTATTCAGACCCCTTGATGTGTTCCACATTTTCTTACGTTACAGCCTTATTCTAAAATTGATTAAATAATTTTTTCCCTCATCAATCTACACACAATACCCCATAATGACAAAGTGAAAACAGGTTTTTAGACACTTAGCAAATTTATTAAAAATAAAAAACAGAAATAGTTTATTTTCATAAGTATTCAGACCCTTTGCTATGAGACTCGAAATTGAGCTCAGGTGCATCCTGTTTCCATTGATCATCCTTGAGATGTTTCTACAACTTGATTGGAGTCCACCTGTGGTAAATTAAATTGACTGGACATGATTTCGAAAGGCACACACCTGTCTATATAAGGTCCCACAGTTGACAGTGCATGTCAGAGCAAAAACCAAGCCATGAGGTCGAAGGAATTCTCCGTAGAGCTCCAAGACAGGATTGTGTCGAAGCACAGATCTGGAGAAGGGTACCAAAACATTTCTGAAGCATTGAAGGTCCCCAAAAACAAAGTGTCCTCCATCATTCTTAAATGGAAGAAGTTTGGAACCACCAAGAATCTTCGTAGGGCTGGCCACCCGGCCAAACTGAGCAATCGGGGGAGAAGGGCCTTGGTCAGGGAGGTGACCAAGAACCCAATGGTCACTCTGACTGCGCTCCAGAGTTCCATTGTGGAGATGGGAGAACCTTCCAGAAGGACAACCATTTCTGCAGCACTCCACCAATCAGGCCTTTATGGTAGCGTGGCCAGACGGAAGCCACTCCTCAGTAAAAGGCACATGACAGCCCGCTTGGAGTTTGCCAAAAGGCACCTAAAGACTCTTAGACCATGAGAAACAAGATTCTCTGGTCTGATGAAACCAAGATTGAACACTTTGGCCTGAATGCCAAGCCTCACGTCTGGAGAAAACCTGGCACAATCTCTACGGTAAAGCATGGTGGTGGGGGTGTTTTTCAGCGGCAAGGACTGGGAGACTAGTCAGGATCGAGGGAGAGATGAACGGAGCAAAGTACAGAGAGATCCTTGATGAAAACCTGCTCCAGAGCTCTCAGGACCTTGGACTGGGGTGAAGGTTCACCTTCCAACAGGACAACGACCCTAAGCACACAGGCAAGACAATGCAGGAGTGGCTTCGGGACAAGTCTCTGAATGTCCTTGAGTGGCCCAGCCAGAGCCCGGACTTGAACCCGATCAAACATCTCTGGAGAGACCTGAAAATAGCTGTGCAGCCACCCTCCCCATTCAACCTGACAGAGCTTGAGAGGATCTGCAGAAAAGAATGGGAGAAACTCCCCAAATACTGGTGTGCCAAGCTTGTAGCGTCATATCCAAGAAGACTCGAGGCTGTAATCGCTGCTAAAGGTGCTTCAACAAAGTAATGAGTAAAGGGTCTGAATACTTATGTAAATGTAATATTTTAGTTTTTTTTCTTCTAATATATTAGCTAACATTTCTAAAAACCTGTTTTTGCTTCGTCATTATGGGGTATTGTGTGTAGATTGAGGGGAAAAAATTATTAAATCCATTTTAGAAGGCTGTAAAGTAACAAAATGTGGAAAACGTCAAGGGGAATGAATACTTCCGAATGCAATGTACATATGAACCACATGAATTATGTTTTTTAGAAGTTCACCTTTCATTAAAATACTATCTAACGTCGCATGCTAATTGCTAACTGCTAACGTTAGCTAGCTCAGCGCTAGGCGCTAGGCGATAAACCATTTCAGACTACTAGCTAGTTTATGTTGTTAGCTAGCTGTTCATGGATTTTTGTTACATTTAATATGCAGGCCTCTTATAATTTGCTTGTACAATTAGCACTGTATAAATATAATTAATGATATGTACTGTTCCGTATACAATACATGGGTGTCATAGCTACAGTGGGGAAAAAAAGTATTTAGTCAGCCACCAATTGTGCAAGTTGTCCCACTTAAAAAGATGAGAGAGGCCTGTAATTTTCATCATAGGTACACGTCAACTATGACAGACAAAATGAGGGAAAAAAATCCAGAAAATCACATTGTAGGATTTGTAATGAATTTATTTGCAAATTATGGTGGAAAATAAGTATTTGGTCAGTAACAAAAGTTTCTCAATACTTTGTTATATACCCTTTGTTGGCAATGACACAGGTCAAACGTTTTCTGTAAGTCTTCACAAGGTTTTCACACACTGTTGCTGGTATTTTGGCCCATTCCTCCATGCAGATCTCCTCTAGAGCAGTGATGTTTTGGGGCTGTCGCTGGGCAACACGGACTTTCAACTCCCTCCAAAGATTTTCTATGGGGTTGAGATCTGGAGACTGGCTAGGCCACTCCAGGACCTTGAAATGCTTCTTACGAAGCCACTCCTTCGTTGCCCGGGCGGTGTGTTTGGGATCATTGTCATGCTGAAAGACCCAGCCATGTTTCATCTCAAATACACGGATCAGTCGTCCTGGTCCCTTTGCAGAAAAACAGCCCCAAAGCATGATGTTTCCACCCCCATGCTTCACAGTAGGTATGGTGTTCTTTGGATGCAACTCAGCATTCTTTTGTCCTCCAAACACGACGAGTTGAGTTTTTACCAAAAAGTTCTATTTTGGTTTCATCTGACCATATGACATTTTCCCAATCCTCTTCTGGATCATCCAAATGCACTCTAGCAAACTTCAGACGGGCCTGGACATGTACTGGCTTAAGCAGGGGGACACGTCTGGCACTGCAGGATTTGAGTCCCTGGCGGCGTAGTGTGTTACTGATGGTAGGCTTTGTTACTTTGGTCCCAGCTCTCTTTAGGTCATTCACTAGGTCCCCCCGTGTGGTTCTGGGATTTTTGCTCACCGTTCTTGTGATAATTTTGACCCCACGGGGTGAGATCTTGCGTGGAGCCCCAGATCGAGGGAGATTTTCAGTGGTCTTGTATGTCTTCCATTTCCTAATAATTGCTCCCACAGTTGATTTCTTCAAACCAAGCTGCTTACCTATTGCAGATTCAGTCTTCCCAGCCTGGTGCTGGTCTACAATTTTGTTTCTGGTGTCCTTTGACAGCTCTTTGGTCTTGGCCATAGTGGAGTTTGGAGTGTGACTGTTTGAGGTTGTGGACAGGTGTCTTTTATACTGATAGCAAGTTCAAACAGGTGCCATTAATACAGGTAACGAGTGGAGGACAGAGGAGCCTCTTAAAGAAGAAGTTACAGGTCTATGAGAGCCAGAAATGTTGCTTGTTTGTAGGTGATCAAATACTTATTTTCCACCATAAGTTGCAAATAAATTCATTAAAAATCCTACAATGTGATTTTCTGGATTTTTTTTTCTCAATTTGTCTGTCATAGTTGACGTGTACCTATGATGAACATTACAGGCCTCTCTCATCTTTTTAAGTGGGAGAACTTGCACAATTAGTGGCTGACTAAATCCTTTTTTCCCCCACTGTACATACACATCAGTAAGCAGACAGAGTCTGGGATGTTTAGCACATGGAACGAAAGAGTAAACTCTCAAAAATGGACTGGGGTGAAGGTTCACCTTCCACAGGACAAGACCCTAAGCAACAGGGCAAGACAATGCAGGAGTGGCTTCGGGACAAGTTTATGAATGTCCTTGAGTGGCCCCGCAGAGCCCGGACTTGAACCCGATCAAACATCTCTGGAGAGACCTGAAATACTTGTGCAGCCACTCCCCATCAACCTGCAGAGCTTGAGAGGATCGCGAAAGATATGGGAGAAACTCCCCAAATACTGGTGTGCCAAGGGCTTGTGTCGCGCTATGATCCAAGAAGACTCGGGCTGTAAGCGCTGTAAAGGTGCTTCAACCAAGTAATGAGAAAGGGTCTGAATTACTATGTAAATGTAAAATTTAGGTTTTAGTTTTTTCTTCTAATTATTAGCTAACCATTCTAAAAACCCTGTTTGTCGTCAGTAGGGGGTATCTGTGGGTAGATTGAGGGGAACGAAAAAAAAATTAGTAATCCATTTTAGAAGGCTTGTAAAGTAACAAAATGTGGAAGGAAACACGTCAAGGGGGAATGAATACTTACGAATGCAATGACTTGAACCAGAATGATGTGTTTGTAGAAGTCCCTTTCATTAAATACTCCTAAAGGTCGCCATGCTAATGCTAATGCTAACGTTAGCTAGTCAGCGCTAGGCGCTCAGGCCGATAAACCATATTTCAGACTACTAGCTAGTTTATGTTGTTAGATAGTTTCGATGGATGTTTTGTTACATTTAATAGCCGGGACTCTTATGTTAATTGCTTGTACAATTAGCACTGCTCTAAATATAATTAATGAATGTAAGGTCCGTATACAATACATGGGTTGTCATAGCTACAGTGGGAAAAAAAGTTATTTAGTCAGCCCCAATTGTTGCAAGTTGTCCCACTTAAAAAGATGAGAGAGGCCTTGTAATTTTCAGCATGGTACACGTCAATATGACAGACAAAATGATGGAAAAAAAATTTCCGAAAATCACATTGTAGGATTTTAATGCAGTTAGTTGCAAAATTATGTGGAAAATAAGTATGTGCAGTCAGTAACAAAAGGTTCTCAATACTTTGTTAATACCCTGTGGCAATGACACAGGTTCAAACGTGTCTGTAAAGTCTTCAAAAGGTTCAAACACGGTGTGTATTTTGGCCCATCCTCCATGCAGATCTCCTCTAGAGCAGTGTGATGTTTTGGGGCTGTCGTGGGCAACACGGACTTTCAAACTACCTCCAAGATTTTCTATGGGGTTGAAGCTGGAGAGGGCTTAGGCCCCTCCAGGACCTTGAAATGCATCTTACGAAGCCAACTACTTAGTGCCCGGGCGGTGGTTTGGGAATCATGTCATGCTGAAAGAACCAGCCATGTTTCATCTCAAATAAAGGGATCAGGTTCGTCTGGTCCCTCTTTTGCAGCAAAAACACCCCAAGCATGATGTTTCCACCCCCATGCTTCACAGTAGGTATGGGTTATTTGGATGCCAAACTCAGTCTTTTGTCCCCAAAAACGACGAGTTAGTTTTACCAAAAGTTCTATTTCTGGTTTTCATCTGAATAACATTTTCCACTCCTTTCTGGATCATCCAAATGCACTCAGCAAACTTCAGGACGGGCCTGGACATTGATACTGCTTAAGAGAGGGGACAGTCTGGCCACTGCAGATATGAGTCCCTGGCGGCAGTCGCGGGTTACTGATGGTAGGGCTGGTTATTGGTACCAGCCTCTTTAGGTCATCACTAGGTCCCCCCGTGTGGTTCTGGCGATTTTATTGCGGGCTCACCGTCTTTTGTTGGATTAATGTGACCCACGGGGTGAGAATCTTGCGTGGAGGAGCCCAGATGAGGGAGATTTTCAGTGGTCTGTATGTATTCACATTTCCTAATAATTGCCCACAGATGATTTCTTAAACCAAGACTGCTTACCTATTGCAGATCAGTCTCCAGCTGGGGGGTCTACAATTTTGTTTCTGGTTCCTTTGGACAGCTCTTGTCTTGGCCCATAGTGGAGTTGAGAGTGTGACGTTGAGGGTGTGGACAGGTTGTCTTTTAGATAGCAAGTTCCACAGGTGCCATTAATTCAGGTAACGAGTGGAGACTGAGGAAGGGCCTCGTAAAGAAGAAGTTACAGGTCTAGGAGAGCCAGAAATGTTGCTTGTTGTAGGTGATCAAATACTTATTTCCACCATAAGTGCAAATAAAATTCATTGAAAAATCCTACAATGGATTGTGGATTTTGTTTTTTTCAATTGTTCTCGTCTAGTTGATTCGGTACCTATGATGAACTGAAGGCCTACTCATCTTTTTAAGTGGGAGAACGGCACAATTCGTGGCTGACTAACTCTTTTTTTCCCCACCGACATACCCACTCTCGTGCGACACGGCGGTGTTTTGTACACCGAGCAAAAAGAGTGATGATGACCCTCTCCCACCGTTCTGTGTGATGCCCTTTTGCCTCGGATAGCAAGCACTGCACTGGTGGGCCTGGCCAACACCCCAAGGATAAACTCATCATGGTCCTTGGAATACAAAGGTCATAAATGGCTAACTACAAGTTCAAGTTCTATATTTGAGTCTAGAAGAGTAGATGAAACAGACTTCTCTTCCACCCACTGGTGTGGGAGCTATTAGCCCTGTAGTTCCAATCTATCACCTGGTTCTAGAGTGATTGCTAAGCCATGAGTTTCCATTTAATCACCTGGTCTAGAAGGGGCTGCTTATATCCTGTGTTTCCATTATCACTGGTCTAGATGGCTGGCTATTAGCCCTGTTTAGTTCAACTAATCACCTGGTTTAGTGGTCTATAGCCCTGTGTAGGTCATTAATCACCTGGGTTTAGTGGCTTGCTATAGGCCCGTAGTCCAGTATACCTGGTCTAAGAGGTGCATAGCCTGTAGTTCCATAATCCACCTTGGTCTAGAGTGGGCCTGCTATAGCCCTGTAGTTACATTAATTAATCACCTGGGCTAGGTGCTGATCTAGCCCTGGAGTTCCATTAATAACCGGTCTAGAGTGGTGCTATAGTCTGTAGTCATTAATCAACGGTCTGGGATGGCTGCTATAGCCCGGAGAGTGGCTGCTATAGCCCGGTAGTTTCCATTAATCACCTGGTCAGAATTGGTGATGCTAATAGTCCTGTAGTCCAGTAATCACTTGGTCTAGAGTGGATGTATAGCCCTTGTGAGTGGCTGCTATCGCCCTGTTGCTAGTGCATAATCACCTGGTCTAGAGTGGCGCTATATCCCTGTAGTTCCATAATCAACTCTGGTCTAGAGTGGATGTATATAGCCATGTGCGTTCCATTAATCACCTGTCTAGAACTGGGCTGCTATCAGCACGTGTTCGGTCCATTACTCACCTTGGTCTAGACTGGCGCCTATATCACCTGTAGTTCCATTAATCACAGGTCTAGAGTGGTGCTATGCCTGTAAGTTCCATTAATCACTGGTCTAGAGTGGCGGCTATATCCCTGTAGTTCCATTAATCACCTGGTCTAGAAGGGCTACAAGCCCTGTATTTCCATTAATCACACTGGGTCTAGGACTGGCAGCTAGAGCTGTAGGTGGCTGCTATAAAGCCCTGTAGTTCATTAATACCTGGGCTAGACTGGCTGCTATAGCCCGGTAGAGTGCTGCTATAGCCCTGCTAGTTCATTAATCAATGGTCGAGAGTGGGCTGCATAGTCCGGTAGTTCATTACACCTGAGTTCCGAGAGTGCGCTATAGTCCTGTAGTTCCATTAATCACCTGGTTAGATGGGTCTGCTATAGCCCTGTAGTTCCATTACATCACTGGTCTAAATGGGCTGCTTCAGCCTGTAGGAGTGGGCTATAGCCCGGTAGTTCCTTTTAAATCACATTGTCCTAGACTGGTGCTATAGCCCTGTGCTCCTTAATCACCTGGTCTAGAGTGGCTATAGCCCTGTAGTTCCATTAATCACCTGGTTAGGAGGCTGCTCATAGCTGTAGATTCCATTAATCACTGGTCTGAGGATTTGCTATAGCCTGTAGTTCATTAATCACCTGGTATTAGGTGCTGCTATAGTCCTGTAGTTCCATTAATCACGCGGTCTAGAGTGGTGATTAGCCCGTGTTCCATTAATACTGGTCTAGAGGCTCTATTAGCCTGTAGTCCATTAATCCACCTGGTATACGAGTGGCTGCTATAGCCTGTATTCCCCTTAATCACCGGTATAGAGTGGCTGCTATAGTCTGTAGTGTACATGAATCACTCGTATCGAATGGCTGCCTAAGCCCTGTAGAGTGCTGCTATAGCCATGTAGTCAGTAATACCTGGTATAGATTGGTCTGCTATAGTCCTGTAGTTCCATTAATCCTGTTAGAGTGGCTGCTACTGCACTGTAGAGGGCTGCTAAAGCCCTGTAGTTCCATTAATCACTGGTCTAGAGCATGGCACTGCTATCTCCTGTAGTTCCATTAATCTACCTGGTCCTAGAGTGGAATTGTATAGCACCTGTAGTTCCATTAATCAACTGGTATAGAATGGCTGCTATAGCCCTGTAGAGTGTGCATATCCCCTGAGTTCCAAATCACCTGGGTAGAGTAGAGTGGCTGCTTAGCCTGTAGGTTCATAATCACTGGTCTAGCAGTGGCTGCTATTACCTGTAGTCCATAACACCTGGTCCTAGAGGCTGCTAAGCACTGTAGTTCGATAATACCTGGTTCTAGAGGGCCTGCTTATAGTTCCTGTAGGAGTTCCATTTAATCACCTGGTCGAGAGTGGCTGCTATAGGCCCTTGGTAAGTTCCATTAATCACATGGTTCTAACTGGCTGCTTATAGCCCTGTAGTGCCATCTAAATCACTGGTCTAGAGTGGCTGCTATAGTCCTGTAGTTCATTAAGCACCTGGTCTAGAGTGGCTGCTATAGCCTGTAGTTCATTAAATCACCTGGTCTAGTTGTTGCTATAGGCACTTGTAGTTCCATAATCACCTGGTATAGTAGCAGGCTGCTGCTATAGCTGTGTGTAGTTCCATAATCTCCTGGTCTAGAGGCTGCTATAGCCCGTAGTTCCATTAATTCACCTGGTCTAGAGTGCGCTATATCCCTGTAGTTTCGTAATCACCTGGTTTGTTGGTTGCTATAGCCCTGTAGTTCCATTAATCACATGGTCTAGAGTGGATGCTTATAGCACGTAGTGCCATTAATCACCTGTTCTAGAGTGGCGATATATCCTGTAGTTCCATAATCACGACTGGTCTAGCGGGCTGCTATATCCTGTAGTTCATTAATCACGACTGGTCGTAGACTGGCAGCTATAGCCCGTAGTCCCATTAATTACCTGTCTAAGTGGTTGCTATAGCCGTTAGTTTCCATTAATCACCTGGTTAGAGGCTGGCTATAGCCTGTAGTTCCAAATTCACCTGGTAGAGTGGTGCTTAGCCCTGAGTGCCATTATCACCTGGTCTAGAGTGGCTCGCTAAGCCTGTAGTTCCATAATCCATGGTCTAGGTGGTCTGCTATAGGCTGTAGTTCCATTCCCTGGCAGAGGTGCTATTAGTCTGTAGTTATTAATCACATGGTCTAGAAGTGAGCCTGGCTATATCCCTGTAGTTCCATTAATCACTGGTCTAGACTGGGCTGATATAGCCCTGTAGGTGCCATAATTCACTGGTTAGAGTGGCCGCTATAGCCCTGTAGTTACATTAATTCACATGGTCCGAGAGTGGTGCTTATCCATTAGTTCAGTAATACTGGGTCTAGAGTGGGGCATATCACCGTAGTTCATTAATCATCACTGGTCTAGACTGGCTGCTATAGCCCTGTATTCCATTAATCACCTGGTCTAGTGGCCTGCTATATCACTTGTAGTTACATATCACCGGGTCTAGAGTGGCTGTATAGTTCATGTGAGTTCCAGTATTCACGGGTCTTAGACTGGCTTTGCCTTAGCCTGTAGTTCCATTAATCACCTGGTTCATAGTGGTTGCTATAGCCCTGTAGTCCATTAATAATGGTCTAGAGGTGCTATACCCTGTAGTTCATAATCACCTGGTTAGAGGTGGCTTGCTATTCGCCCATGTATAGTTCCATTAATCACCTGGTTCTAGAGTGGTGCTATATAGCCCTGTAGTTACATAATCACCCGGTTAGTGGATGCTGCTATAGCGCCTGTAGTTCAAGAATCACCTGGTCTAGCATGGGCTATAGCCACGCTGTTGCATAAAATACCTGGTCTAGCGGGGTGCTATAGCCCCGTAGATTCCATTAATCACTGGGATAAATGGATGCTATTAGCCCGGTAGGCATTAATCACCTGGTCTAGAGTGGCTGCTATAGCCCTGAGTTTCCATTAATCACCGTCTAGAGTGGCTGCTATAGCCCCGTATAGTTCCATTATCAACCCTGAGGTCTAGAGTTGGGGCTGCTATGCCCATGTAGTTCATTTAACTCACCTGGTCTAGCGTGGTGCTATAGCTCGTTGTAGTCCATAATCACCTGGTCTAGAGTGGATTGCTATAGCAGGTTCATTAATCAACTGTCTAGAATGGCTGTATAGCCTGTAGTTCCATTAAATCACCTGGTCTAAGAGTGGACTGCTATAGGCCGGTGTAGTTCCATTAATCCACCTGGTTCTAGAGGGTGTATAGTCCTGTAGTTCATTAATAACATGGTCTAGAGTGGTGCTATGCCCCTGTAGTTCCATTAACAACTGGTCTAGGAGTGGCTGCATAGCCGTAGTCCCGTAATCACCTGGTCTAGAAGTGGCTGCTATATAGCCATGTAGTTCATTTAATCAACTGGTCTAGGAGTGGCTGCTATTTAGTCCGTAGTTTCATAATCACCTGGTCTAGATGGCTGCTACCATAGTCCTGAGTTCCATTTAATCACCTGGTTCTAGATGGCTGCTATGAGACCGGTAGTTCCATTATCACCTGGTCTAGAGTGGCTGCTATAGCCTGTAGTTCCATTAATCACCTGGTCTAGTATGTGGCTGCTTATCCTGTAGTTCCAGTAATCCCGGCAGAATGGTGCTATAGTCCTGTAGTTCATTAAATCACTGTCATAGAGTGGCTGCTTATAGCCCTGTAGTTCCATTTAATCACCTGGGTAGAGGCTGCTTTATGCCTGTAGTCATTAATCCACCTGGTTCTAGAGTGGCTGCTGCTAAGCTGTAGTTCATTAATCACCTTGTCTAGAGTGGATGATATAGCCCTGTAGTTCCATTAATCAACATGGTTTAGTGGCTGCTATAGCCCGGTAGTTCCATAACACCTGGGTCTAGAACTGGCTGCTATAGCCCCGTTCGAGTTCCATTAATCACCTGGGCTAGAGTGCGCTATTAGCCCCGTAGTCCAGTAACACATGGTCTGAATGGCGCTATAGCCTGTGTAGTTCCATTATCACAGGTTAGCGTGGTGCTATACCATGTAGTGCCATTAATCACCTGGTCTAGAGTGGCTTGCTATAGCCCGTAGTCCCATAATCACCTGGTATAGAGTGGCGCTGCTATAGCCCTGTGTTCCATGAATCACATGGTGAGAGTGGTTGCTATAGCTCTGTCAGTTCATTAATAAACTGGTCGAGTGGCTGTTATAGTCCTGCAGTTCATTAATCACTCTGGTCTTAGACAGGCTGCTTATAGCCTGTAGTTCCATATCCCTGGGTCTAGAGTGGCGGCTATACCCTGTGTTACATTAAATCCACATGGTATAGACTGGTGCTATGGTCCTGTGTTCAATAATAAACTGTAGAGTGGCTGACTATAGTCCTGTAGTTCCATAGTCCATGGTCTAGCTGGCTGCTATAGCCCTGTAGTTCCATTAATCACTGGTCTAGAGTGGCTGCTATAGCCCTGTAGTTCCATAATCACTTGGTCTAGCAGTGGCTGCTATAGCCCTGTGTTCCATTAATCACATGGTCTAGAGTGGCTGTATAGGCCCGGTAGTCCATTAATTCACCTGGTTTAGAGTGGCTGCAAAGCCATGTAGGTATTAATCCACCTGGTCTAGTGAGTTGCTTGCTATAGCTCCTTAGTTCCATTAATCACTGGTCTAGAGTGGTTGCTATAGTCGTAGTTCCATTAATACATGCGGTCTGAGTGGTGCCTATAGCCCTGTGTTCCATTAATACCTGGTCTAGAGTGGCTGCTATAGCCCTGTAGTTCCAATATCACTTGGTTCTAGAGTGCGTTGCTATAGTCCTGTAGTTCCATAATTCACCTGGTTCTAGGTGGCTGCTATCTGCAGAGCACTGTAGTTCCATTTCGACCTGGTCTAGAGTGGAGTTAGCACTGTAGCTCCATAATCACATGGTCTAAGAGGTGCTATAGCCACCTGTAGTTCATTAATCACTGGTTAGTGGTGGCTCTAGTCCTGTAGTTCCATAATAACCGTGGTCTAGACTGGATGCTTATTAGCCATGTAGAGTGGTGAGATAGCCCTGATAGTCCATTAATCACCTGGTCTAGAGTGGCTGATATAGTCGTAGTTCCATTAATCACGCGGTCTAGATTGGCTGCTATAGGCCGGTAGTCCATTAATACACCTGGTCTAGAGTCTAGAGTGGGCTGCTTATAGCCCTGTAGATTCTCATTAATCACCTGGTCTAGACTGCTGATATAGCCCTGTAGTCCATAATTCACCGGTCTAGCATTGGCGGCTAAGTCTGTATCCATATCACTGGTCTAGAGTGGCTTTGCTATAGCCGTAGTTCCAGTAACACTTGGTTAGACTGGCTGCTATAGCCCTGTTTGTAGTGCCATTAATCACTGGTCTAGTGGTTGCTATAGCCCTGTTTGTAGTTCCATTAATCACCTTGTCTAGAGGCGCTATAGCCCTTGTACTGAGTTCATTAAGAACCTGGTCTAGAGTGGCTTGCTATGCCCTGTAGTCCATTATCACTGGTCTAGAGTGGCTTCTATAGCCCTTGTAGTTCCATCACTCACCTGGTTTTAGTGGGTGCTATAGCCCTGTAGTTCCATAATCCACCTGGTCTTAGACTGCTGATATAGCCCGTAGTTCCATTACCATCACATGGTATAGATGGCTAGCTATAGCCATGAGTTCATGATGCACTGGTCTCGAGGGGTTGCCTATAGCTTGTAGTTCCATAATCACCTGGTATCTAGAGTGGCTAACATAGTCCGGTCGTTCCATTAATCACATGCGTCTAGAGATGGCCTGTATGCCCTGTAGTTCATGCTGCAATGCGTGTGCTATTAACACCTGGTTAGAGTGGCTTGATATAGCCCTGGAGTTCACAGTAATCCCTGGTTTAGTGGGACTGCTATTAGCCCTGTAGTGCATTAATCACCCTGGTCTAGGCTGGGTGATGATTAGCCCGTAGTTCCATAATCACCTGGTCTGAGTGGCCTGTATAGCCCTGTATTCCATAATCACCTGGTCTAGAAAGTGGTTGCTACGCTCTTGTAGTTCCATAATCACTGTCGTAGAGTGGCTATATAGTCCTGTAGTTCCATTAGAACCCTGGTCTAGAATGGCTGCTATAGACCTGTCAGGTCCAATTATCACTGGTCTTAGTGGCTGCCTATAGCCCTTGTAGTTCATAAATCACCTGGTCTAGACTGGCGGCTATACGTCCTGTATTCCCTAATAACCTGGTCTAGAGCGAGGCTATAGTCCTTGTCGTTCCATATTCACCTGGTCTAGAGTGGCTGCTAGAGACCTGTTAGTCCTATTAATCACCGGTCTAGCGCTCTGATATAGCCTGTAGTTCCATAATCACTATGGTCTAGAGTGGCTGCTATAGCCCTGTAGTTCCATTAATTCCATGGTCTAGAGTGGCTTGCTAAGACTTGTAGTTCCATTAATCACCTGGTCAGAGTAGAGTGGCGCTATAGTCCTGTAGTTCCATTAATCACTGTTTAGTGTCTGTCTAGCTGAGTGTCCATTTAATCACCTGGTCTATTGAGTGGTGCTTTGCCCTGTAGTTCCTTAATCACCTGGTCTAGAGTTGCTGGCTATAGCCCCGTAGTCCTAATCACGTGGTCTAGAGTGGCTGCTTATAGCCCGTAGTTCCCTTAATCACCTGCGTCTGAGTGGCTGCTATAGTCTGTAGTCATAATCACCTGGTGCTTAGTGGCGGATATAGAACCTGTAGTTCGTATTCCATGGTAGAGTGGTGCTATAGCCCTGTTGTTCCATAATCACTGGTCTAAGTGGCTGCCTATAGCCCTGAGTTCCATGAATAACCTGGTCTAGAGTGGCTGTATAGCCCTGGAGGTTCCATTAATCACCTGGTCTAGAGTGGTGATATATCCCTTGTAGTTCATTAAATCCCTGGTCTAGAGTGGGCTGCTATAGCCCTGTGTTCCTTAATCACCCTGGTCTAGATGCTGACTATAGCCCTTGTAGTTCACTAATAACTGGTCTAGTGTGTGCATAGTCTGTATTCCATTACTCACATGGTCTAGAGTGGCTGCTATAGCCTGTAGGTCATTTACTCACCTGGTCTTAGAGGGGGCTGCTATAGCCCGTAGTTCAATTAATTAACCGGGCTAGAGTGGCTGCGATTAGCCCTGTGTAGTTCATTAATCACCTGGTCTAGAGTGGTGATATAGTCCAGTCGTTCCATTACTCACATGGTCTAGAGTGGTCCTGCTATTAAGCCCTGTAGTTCCATTAATCACCTGGTCTAGAGGGATCGATATAGCCCTGTAGTTCCATTAATCCACCTGGTCGAGTTGCTGCTATCGTCCTGTAGTTCCATTATCACCTGGTCTAGGAATGGCTGCTGAGCCTCTGTAGTTCCATAATACCTGGTTCTAGAGGCGCTGCTATAGCACTTTGTAGTTCCAGTTATCCTGGTTCTAGACTGGACTGCTTGCATAGTCCTGTAGTTCCCATAATCCACCTGGTCTAGGTGGCCTACTATCAGTCCTGTAGTTCATTTTTCACTGGTCTTAGAGTGGCTGCATAGCCCTGGTAGTTCCATTATAATGTGGTATAGAGTGGATGCGATAGCCCTGTAGTTCCATTAATCACAGGGTCTAGACTGGGCTTAGCCCTGTAGGCCATATCCCCTGGTAAGAGTGGACTGCTATACGCCTTGTAGGTCCATTAAGCCACCTGGGTAGAGTGGTGCTAGAGTCTCTGGAGTTCCATGATTAATCACCTGGTTCGTGGCTGCTATAGACCTGTAGTTCCATTCAATCACCTGAGTCTCCGTGGGTGCTAAGCCCTGGTTCCATCTAATCCCTGGTTAGAGTGGATGCTATAGCCCTGTTGTAGTTCCATTAATCACCTGGTTTAGTGGGCTGAGATATCCCTGTAGTTCCATTAATACCTGGGATAGTTGGCTGCTATATCCCTGTAGGTCCATTAATACATGGGTCTAGAGTGGCTCTGACTATAGTCCTGGAGTAGGTCCTGTAATCACATGAGTTAGAGTGGTGTCTATAGCCCGAGTTCCATTAATCACCCTGGTCCTATGAATGCGGCTATAGCCCCGTAGTTTCATAATCAACCTGGTCTAGAGTGGCTGCTCTGAGTCATGTGTCTCCCTTAACACCTGTTCAGAGTGGTGCTATAGGTTCCGGTGTTCCATTAATCACCTGGTCTAGAGGGGCTGCTATAAGCCCGTAGTTCCATAATCACTGGTCAGAGTGGATGCTATAGGCCCGTAGTTTCCATTAATCACCTGGTAGAGTGGTGCTATAGGCCGTTAGTCGATTTAAGCACCTGGTCTAGAGGGCGCTAAGTCCTGTTAGTGCATTAATCACCTGTAGAGTGGCTGCTATAGTCGTAGTTCCATTAATCACCTGGTCGAGATTGGCTGATATAGCCTGTAGTTCCATTTTAATCACTCGGGTCTAGAGTGGTGATATAGCCCTGTAGTTCCAGTAATCAATGGTCTAGAGTGTCTGCTATAGTCTGTAGTTCCATTAATCAACTGGCTAGGTGGCGGGCATATAGCCTGTAGTTCCCATCCCTGGTTAGAGTGGTGCTATAGCCGTGTAGTTCCATTATACCTGGTTCTAGAGGGTGCATAGTCCGGTAGTTCCATAAATCACTGGTTGTGCCTGCTATGACCTGAGTCCATTAATCAACCGGTCTAGGAGTGGCGCATAGCCTGTAGTACCATTACTAACCTGGGTTAGAGTTGTGTATAGCCCCGTAGTTCATAGTTCCATGAATCACCTTTGGTCTAGAGTGGCGATATAGCCCCGTAGTTCCATTAATCACCTGGGTAGAGGTTGCTATAGTCCTGAGTTACATTAATCACCTGGTTAGTGGCCTGCTATAGACCTGTAGTTCATTATTCACCTTTCTAGAGTGGTTGATAGAGCCCGGTAGTTCCATTAATCACTGGTCTAGAGTGGCTGCTATAGCCCTGTAGTTCCATAATCACCGGTCTAGGTGGCTGCTATAGCCCTGTAGTTCCAGTAATCACCTGGCTAGATTGGATGCTATAGCCCTGTTGTAATTTCAGTAATCACTCTGGTTTAGTGTGGTTGAATAGTCCGTAGTTCCATAATCACGGGTCTAGAGTGTGCTATAGCCCTGATAGTTCCATTAATCACCTCGAGTTCTAGAGTGGCGCTAGAGCCACTGTAGTTCCATTAACAACTGGTCTAGAGTGGCTGCTAAGGCCTGTAGTTACATTAACACCTGGTCTAGGGGATGCTATAGTCCGTAGTAACCATTAATCACCTGGTCTCGAGTGGCTGCCTATAGCCCTGTCGTTCCAGTAATCACAATGGTCTAGAGTTGGCTGCTATAGCCCTGTAGTTCCATTAATAACCTGGCTAGAGTGGCTGCTATAGTCTGTAGTTCCATTAAATCACCTTGGTTCTAGAATGGCTGCTATAGCCTGTAGTTCCATTAATCAAGCTGGTCTAGAGTGGGCTATAGCCCTGTATTCATAATCACTGGTGGTCTAGATTTGCTGCTATAGTCCTGTCGTTCCATGAACACTGGTTAGAGTGGTCTCATAGTCCTGTTAGTTCCATTTTTCACCTGGCTAGAGTGGCTGCTATAGCCCTGTGTGCCTTAATCACCTGGTCTAGAGTGGATGTATAGCCCTGTAGTGCCCATTAATCACGGGTCTAGGAATGGTGCATAAGCCCGGTGTTATGTAGGTCCATACTCCCTGTCAGATCGGCTGCTTATAGCATTGTAGTTCCATAATCACCTGTTAGAGTGGATGATATAGTCCTGTAGTTCCATTAACACCTTGTTTAGGTGGCTGCGATTAGACCTGTAGTTCCATTAATCAACCTGGTCTACAGTGGTGCTTAGCCTGTAGTTACATTCAATCACCTGGTCTAGGAGTGGCTGATTAGCCCTGTAGTTCCATTATCACCTGTTTGTGGCTGCTATATCCCTGTAGTTTCCATTAATCCTGGTTCTAGTGGGGCTATATCCCTGAGTTCACATTATCAAATGGTCGAGAGTGGCTGTTAGTCGTAGTTCCTTAATCACTGGTATAGAGTGGTGCTATAGGCCCGGGTTAGTTTCCATTAATCACTGGCTAGAAGGGATGCTATAGGCCCCGTAGTTCATTAAATACAATGCGTCTAGAGGTGGCTGTGCTCTAGTCCTGAGGCCATACTTCACCTGGGTGAGTGGCTGCTAGAGTCCTGTAGTTCCATAATCACCTGGTCTAGGTGGCGCTATAGGCCGGTAGTTCCATTAATCACTGGTATAGAGTGGTGCATATAGTCTGTAGATCCATTACTCACCGTGGTTTGAGTGGATGCTATAGCCCTGTTAAGTCGATTAATCACCTGGTCTAGAGTGGGCTCTAGGCCGTAGTTCCATTAATCACGCTGGTTAGAGTTGGCTGCTATAGTCCTGTAGTTCCATAACACCTGGTATAGATTGGTGATATAGCCCTGTAGTTCCATTAATAACCTGGTCTAGAGTGGTGCTATAGCCCTGTAGTTCCATAATCACCTGTCTAGAGTGGCTGCTATTAGTCTGTAGTTTACATAATCACTGGTCTAGATGGCTGCATAGTCCTGTAGTTCCAGTATCACCTGGTCTAGTGGTTGCGCTCTAGCCCTGTAAGTTTCCATAATTCACCTGGTCTAGAGTGGTGCTATAGCCCGTAGTCCATCATCACTGGTCGAGAGCTGGCTGCTATAGCATGTAGTTCACTAAGCCCCTTGGTATAGGAGTGGCTGATATAGCCCTGCTAGTCCCATGAATTCAACAACCTGGTCGAGGGGCTGATATAGCCCTGCTGAGCCATTAATCACCTGGTCTAGAGGGCTGCTATTCGTCCTGTAGTTCATGAATCACCGGGTCTAGGAAAGTAGGATGCTTATCCTGTAGTTACAGAAACACCTGGTTTAGTGGATGCTATAGCACGTAGTTCATTCATCACCTGGTCTAGAGTGGCTGCTATAGGCCTGGAGTTCCTTCATTAATCCGTGGTTTGTGCGATGATATAGACCTGAGTTCCATTAATCACCTGGTCTATCAGTGGGCTAAGCCGTAGTTCCATTATACATTGGTCTAGAGTGGCTGATATAGCCCTGTTGTTCATTATAACATAGGTTTAGTGATGCTATATCCCGTAGTTCAATATCACATGGGTCTAGTGGGCAGGCCTAAACCTGTAGTTCCATTAATCACCTGGTCTAGAATGGAGCTATTAGCCCATAGTTCCATTAATCACCGGGTCTCGATGTGGCTGCCTATAAGTCCTGTAGTTCATCATATTAAATCACTGGTCTAGAGTGGCTGCTATAGTCCTGTAGTTACATTAATCACCTTGTCTTAGGAGGGGGCTAAGCCCTGTAGTCCATTAATCACCTGGTGAGAAGTGGCTGAGATAGTCCTGTAGTCCATTATCACTGGGTTAGAGTGGCTGGAGCATAGCCCTGTAGTTCGATTATAACCTGAGTCTAGAGTGGATGCTATAGTCTGGAGTTCCATTAATACCCTGGTCTAGAGTGGTGCTATAGCCCTGTAGTTCCCATTAATCACCTGGGTAGATTGGCTGGATATAGGCCGGTAGTTCCATTATCACCTGGTCTAGAGTGGATGCTAGATCCCTGTAGTTCCCATTAATCACTGGTGGGTTAGACTAGCTGATAATTAGCCCTTGTAGTTCCATTAATCAACCCTGGTATAGAGGCGGCTATAGCCTGTAGTGCCAGTGAGCACCTGGTCTAGAAGTGGTGCTTAAGCCCTGTAGTTCATTAATCCACATGTGGTCTGAGTGGCTATGCTATAGTTCCTGTAGTTCCATGAATCACCGGGTCTAGAGGGCTGATTAGTCCTGTCAGTTATTAAATTCACCTGGTCTAGTGTTGCTATAGCTGTAGTTCAACATAAGAAACTGGTTAGAGTGGTGCTATAGCCATGTCGTTCATTATCACCGGTTAGAGTGCTGCTATAGCCCTGAGTTCCATAAGCAACTTGGTTTAGTGGCCTGCTATAGCTGTAGTTCCATAATCACCTGGTCTAGAGTGGCTGCTATAGCCTGTAGTCCATAATTCACCGGGTCTAGAGTGGTGCATAGTCCTGTAGTTCCATGGATCACCTGGTCTAGAGTGGTGATATATCCCTGTAGTTACACTAACACTGTTTTAGTGGATGCTATAGGCCCGTGTTCCATTAATACATGTATAGAGTGGCTGCTATAGCCATGTAGTTCCATTAAATCACTGGTCTAGGTGGCTGCAAGCCCTGTAGTCCATTAATCACATGGTTAGATGTGGCTGCTATAGCCTTGTTCCATTATACCTGGTATTGAGTGGTGCTATATCCCTGTAGTGCCATTAATACCCTTGTCTAGAGTGGCTGCTATAGTCCTTGTAGTCCATTGAATCCCCGGTCTAGAGTGGCGGCTCTAGTAGCACTGTAGTCCATTCAACACTGGTTCAGGAATGGCTCTATAGCCATGTAGTTCCAGTAAATCACTGGCTAGAATGGCTGCTATTATAGCCGTAGTTCACATTAATAACCTGGTTAAGGGCTGTGCATATTCCCTGTAGTCCATTATAACCTGGTTCGAGTGGCTAGCTAATAGCAGTAGTTCATTACTCACCTGGTCTAGAGTGGCTGCTATAGTCCTGTAGTCCATAATCCCTGGTTAGAGTTGGTGATATAGCCTGTAGTTCATAGAATAACCTGGTCTTAGAGTGGTGCTATAGCCCGGTAGTTCCATAATCCACCTGGTCTAGAGTGGCGCTATAGACCCTGTAGTTCTATTAATCACTGGTCTAGAGTGGGCATAGTCCTGTAGTTCATAATCACCGGTCAGAGTGGCTGCTATAGCCCGAGTTCCATTAGCAACCTGGTCTAGAGTGGCTGTATAGCCCTGTAGTTCATAATAACTGTCTAGAGTGCTGCTATAGCCCTGTAGTGCCATTAATCACCTGGTCTAGATTGGCTGTATAGACATGTCGTTCCATAACACCTGGGCTAGAGTGGGCATAGTACTGTAGTCATTAATCACATCGGTCCTAGTGGTGCTCTAGCCATGTAGTTACATAATCACCTCAGGTCTAGAGTGTGCTATCGCCCTGAGTTCCATTAATCAACATGGGTCTAGAGTGGCGCTATAGACATGTAGTTCCAATTAATCCCTGGTTAGAGTGGCTGATCTAGCCCTTGTTGTAGTCCATTAATCACAGGTGCAGGGGCTGCTATAGCCCTGAGTTCCCATTATTCCCACCTGGTCTAGGGAGAGTGGTGCCTATAGCCTGTAGTTCCATTCATCACCTGGTCTGAGTGATGCATAGTCCTGAGTTCCATGAATCACCTGGTTAGAGTGGCTGCTATTAGCATGTAGGAGTCACTACAACACCATGGTGTTTAGGGCGGCTATAGCCCTGTTAGCTTTCAATTAATCCCCGGTATAGAGTGGCGGCTATAGCCTGTAGATACATTAATATACATGGTTGAGTGGCTTGCTATAGCCTCTGTAGTTCCATTAATCACAGGTAAGGTGGCTGCGAAGCCCGTAGTTCCAGTTAATCACAGGTCTTGAGGTGGGCTAATCCTGTAGTGCCATTAATAACCTTTGTCTAGAGTGGCGCTATAGTCTGTAGTTCCCTTAATAACTGGTCTAGAGTGGCTGCTATTAGCTCCTGTAGTTCCATTAATCACCTGGTCTAGAATGGTGCTATAAGCCCCTGTAGTTTCCATTTAATCACCCTGGTCTTAGAATGGCTTTGCGATAGCATGTAGTTCCATAATCACGGTCTAGAGGGGTGCTTATATCCCGTAGTTCCATTAATCACCGGGTCTAGAGTGGCTGTATAGCCTGTAGTTGTATTCCATTAATCACTGTTATCAGAGTGGCTGCTAGTATAAGTCCTGTAGTTCCAGTAATCAATGTCTAGAGGGCTGCTATAGTCTTGTAGTTCCCTACTACCTGGTCTCGATGGGCTGCTATAGCCCTGTGGTAGTTCCATTAATAACCTGGTCGAGAGTGGCTGCTATAGCCCGTAGTTATTAATCACCGTGGTTTAGAGGGGCCTGATAGTCTGTAGTTCCATCTAATCACCTGGTCTAGAGGGCTGCTATAGCCCTTAGTTCCTAACACCTGGTCTCGAGTGGCGGCTATAGCCTTGTAGTTTTCCCATAATCACTGTGAGTCTTCTAGAGTGGCCTGCTATAGCCCTGTAGTCAATCACTGGTCTAGGATTGCGAATAGACCTGTAGTTCCAGTAATACTCTGGTCTAGGTGGTAGTCACGTCCTGTATGTCCATTAATCCTGGTCTAGATTGGCTGATATAGCCTGTAGTGCCATTAATCACTGGTCTTAGGTGGCGCTAAGACTGTAGTTCATTAATCACTGGTTAGTGAAAAGATGATCATCCTTAATAAGTGATTAAGGGGATTTGTGATAAAATGGAACTAAGAGATATTAGGGGGGCTGTATAGTTTTGTGATTTGTGGTGCGAAGTATGCTGTGAAAAGGTGTGTAGGAAACGAAGGTGTGAGATTAAAAAAAATTAAAATTTATCATTTCATAGTCACTGTATCATACATTGTTACTAGGACAGACTAAGGCAAGCTAGCTAATGTCATAGCCTGCATTAGATTCAGTGGGTGATATTGACATGTGCAGCAGTTAGCAAGTGCACGGGTCATTTCCCTCCGACATTTATGGGCCAGAAAAGGAGGTTGTAAAATGCAAGGAGGGCAAAAGTGTCCTTGGTAATGGGTGGAGTGTGTGGTCGTTTCAGGGGATTTATTAAACATTTTCCAGACAGACAGTTGGCCATTTCGGAAGGTATTCAGACACCTTGACTTGTTGGCCAGAGACCTGGATGAACCAATCGAAATCTCTTTAGAGACCTGAAAATAGCTGTGCAGCGACGCTCGCCATCCAACCTGACAGAGCTTGAGAGGATCTGCAGAGAAGAATGGGAGAAACTCCCCAAATACAGGTGTGCCAAGCTTGTAGCGTTTTGTCCCATATGTAACTCTGTGTTGTTGTTTTTATCGCACTGCTTTGCTTTATCTTGGCCAGGTCGCAGTTGTAAATGAGAACTTGTTCTCAACTGGCTTCCTGGTTAAATAAAATAATAAAATATTAAAAATACCCAAGAAGACCCGAGGCTGTAATCGCTGCTAAAGGTGCTTCAAGAAAGTACTGAGTAAAGGGTCTGAATACTTATGTAATTAGCAAAATGTTCTAAAAACCTGTTTTTGCTTTGTCATTATGGGGTATTGTGTCTAGATTGATGAGGGGAAAAAAACAATTTAATACATTTTAGAATAAGGCTGTAACACAACAAAATGTGTAAAAAGTCAAGGGGTCTGAATACTTTCCGAAGGCACTGTATGCATGTCCGCGCACAAAAGTGGTCCATTATCGGAGATATACGGGACGTCTGCAGGACCGTTACACGGCTGGACACATGCCTACACATTTCCAGAAACTGTACGTTTTCGTACTTGTGCACTGCAGTGTTGGAGCCGTAAATGTGCCTTTCCATGCAGAGATTAACTACAAAATGCATTTATATTACATTATGTTATTATATTTCAGGGTCTGAACTTCAAAGAAGATTGGAAGCTGGTGACGGTCCTTATTGGAATGAATGACATCTGTGATTATTGTAAAAACAAAGTAAGGCAACATTTATTTTTTCATAGATTGTTGGATATAAAGTCACTCCTACCCAGTAGATACAGTCACTCCTACCCAGTAGATACAGTCACTCCTGCTCAGTAGATACAGTCACTCCTGCCCAGTAGATACAGTCACTCCTGCCCAGTAGATACAGACACTCCTGCTCAGTAGATACAGTCACTCCTGCCCAGTAGATACAGTCACTCCTGCCCAGTAGATACAGTCACTCCTACCCAGTAGATACAGTCACTCCTACCCAGTAGATACAGTCACTCCTACCCAGTAGATACAGTCACTCCTGCCCAGTAGATACAGTCACTCCTGCTCAGTAGATACAGTCCTGCCCATTAGCCTTTCTGCCCTACTTTAGATGCATTGCAATGTTTGTTATTAACTAAACTCACTAGAATATCTGTTACCTAAACTCACTAGAATATCTGTTACCTAAACTCACCAGAATATATGTTACCTAAACTCACCAGAATATCTGTAACCTAAACTCACTAGAATATCGGTTACCTAAACTCACCAGAATATCTGTTACCTAAACTCACCAGAATATCTGTTACCTAAACTCACCAGAATATCTGTAACCTAAACTCACTAGAATATCTGTTACCTAAACTCACTAGAATATCTGTTACCTAAACTCACCAGAATATCTGTTACCTAAACTCACCAGAATATCTGTAACCTAAACTCACTAGAATATCTGTTACCTAAACTCACCAGAATATCTGTAACCTAAACTCACTAGAATATCTGTTACCTAAACTCACTAGAATATATGTTACCTAAACTCACCAGAATATCTGTTACCTAAACTCACCAGAATATCTGTAACCTAAACTCACTAGAATATATGTTACCTAAACTCACTAGAATATCTGTTACCTAAACTCACTAGAATATCTGTTACCTAAACTCACCAGAATATCTGTTACCTAAACTCACCAGAATATCTGTTACCTAAACTCACCAGAATATCTGTAACCTAAACTCACTAGAATATCTGTTACCTAAACTCACCAGAATATCTGTTACCTAAACTCACCAGAATATCTGTAACCTAAACTCACTAGAATATCTGTTACCTAAACTCACTAGAATATCTGTTACCTAAACTCACCAGAATATCTGTAACCTAAACTCACTAGAATATCTGTTACCTAAACTCACTAGAATATCTGTTACCTAAACTCACTAGAATATCTGTTACCTAAACTCACTAGAATATCTGTAACCTAAACTCACTAGAATATCTGTTACCTAAACTCACTAGAATATCTGTTACCTAAACTCACCAGAATATCTGTTACCTAAACTCACCAGAATATCTGTAACCTAAACTCACTAGAATATCTGTAACCTAAACTCACTAGAATATCTGTTACCTAAACTCACTAGAATATCTGTTACCTAAACTCACCAGAATATCTGACAAAGTAATTAACGGTGTATATTAAACCGAGAGGAAAATGGAGCACTGCTGTTCTAGCTGCTGTAAACTGATACTGTTTAACAATTGTTTATTAATATTCCACAGACTCTCTTCTCAGCGGACAACTTCATCTACTACATGACAGAGATGCTTGACACAATGATGAACGAGGTACAGTCAAGTTATTTTGTAACATTTTATTGTGCACTGAAGGTGATTCTATGATTACTTATATTGTGGCCCTTTGTTCTTCACTTATTTACCCCCCCCCCTCCCTCATGCTCTCTCTCTCTCTCTCTCTCTCTCTCTCTCAGGTGCCTAGGATGATAGTGAACATTGTGCAGATCCTCCCCATGGAGACTCTCAGAGAAGTTCAGAGGCCCACCATCGGCTGTGAGCTCCAAAAGTAGGACTTCGCTCCCTAACCTTGATACAATTCCACTCAAGTGTCTTTAAATGTTGTAATCTCTACCAAGGAGGTTCTGCTCCTGCTTGGTGTTACCAGAGGATAACTCTACTGACCTGGAGGAACTAGGGTTAGGGGTTAGGGTTAGGGTTAGGGTTAGGGGTTAGGGGTTAGGGTTAGGGTTAGGGTTAGGGGTTAGGGGTTAGAGGTAAGGGTTAGATGTTAGGGGTTGGGGTTAAATGACTGAAATGTTGTAATCTCTACCAAGGAGGTTCTGCTCCTGCTTGGTGTTACCAGAGGATAACTCTACTGACCTGGAGGAACTAGGGTTAGGGGTTAGAGGTAAGGGTTAGATGTTAGGGGTTGGGGTTAAATGACTGAAATGTTGTAATCTCTACCAAGGAGGTTCTGCTCCTGCTTGGTGTTACCAGAGGATAACTCTACTGACCTGGAGGAACTAGGGTTAGGGGTTAGGGTTAGGGTTAGGGGTTAGGGGTTAGAGGTAAGGGTTAGATGTTAGGGGTTGGGGTTAAATGACTGAAATGTTGTAATCTCTACCAAGGAGGTTCTGCTCCTGCTTGGTGTTACCAGAGGATAACTCTACTGACCTGGAGGAACTAGGGTTAGGGGTTAGAGGTAAGGGTTAGATGTTAGGGGTTGGGGTTAAATGACTGAAATGTTGTAATCTCTACCAAGGAGGTTCTGCTCCTGCTTGGTGTTACCAGAGGATAACTCTACTGACCTGGAGGAACTTAAAGAACTCAACTTTGAATTTCAGGTGTGTGTGTTGATACTACCCTCTATCCCAAGCATGCAGCCTGTGTGTACATTTCCATATCTGCCACTGTGTACCCTTGACATCATACTCTATTGATAACTATCTCCCATTGTATTTCCAGTCATGATACTCTATTGAAAACTATCTCCCATTGTGTTTCCAGTGGAGGCTGGAGAAGCTTCTGGAAAGCGACCGTTTCTTCAAACAGGACTTTGCTGTGGTTCTGCAGCCCTATCTTCAACACGCCCAGCCACCAAGACTGCCTGTTCGTTCTCTAACCCCTAACCTCTAACCCCTAACATCTAACCTCTACCTACACCACGCCCAGCCACCAAGACTGCCTGTTCGTTCTCTAACCCCTAACCGCTAACCCCTAACATCTAACCTCTACCTACACCACGCCCAGCCACCAAGACTGCCTGTTCATTCTCTAACCCCTAACCGCTAACCCCTAACATCTAACCTCTACCTACACCACGCCCAGCCACCAAGACTGCCTGTTCGTTCCCTAACCCTTACCTACACCACGCCCAGCCACCAAGACTACCTGTTTTCGTTCCCTAACCCTTACCTACACCACGCCCAGCCACCAAGACTACCTGTTCATTCCCAACACCCAACCCTCTAACCCCTAATCAAATAAAACATGTAAATATGACATTTACATAAGTATTCAGACCTTTTACTCAGTACTTTGTTGAAGCAACTTTGGCAGTGATTACAGCCTCAAGTCTTCTTGGGTATGACGCTACGAGCTTTGCACACCTGTATTTGGGGAGTTTCTCCCATTCTTCTCTGCAGATCCTCTCAAGCTCTGTCAGGTTGAATGGGGAGCGTCGCTCCACAGATATTTTCAGTTTTCTCCAGTGATGTTCGATTGGGTTCAAGTCCGGGCTCTGGATGGGCCACTCAAGGACATTCAGAGACTTGTCCCGAAGCCACTCCTGCGTGGTCTTGGCAGTGTGCTTAGGGTCGTTGTCCTGTTGGAAGGTGAACCTTCGCCCCAGACTGAGGTCCTGAGCGCTCTGGAGCAGGTTTTCATCAAGGATCTCTCTGTACTTTGCTCCGTTCATCTTTCCCACGATCCTGACTAGTCCTGACCTAACCCTAAAATATAGATGTTCCAAAGGTCTGCATCAGTGGCTTGTAGGCTGTGTGTGGAAGCCAGGAGATGCTAAATGTGTTTATGTTAATTAACGGTCAATTACAGTGAGACCGGGAGTTATTTGCTTGACAATCATCGGCTGAATACATTTTGTGATCGCCACAGCCATAAGCACGCCCAACCACCATGACTACCTGTTCATTCCCTAACCCCTACCTACACCACGCCCAACCACCATGACTACCTGTTCATTCCCTAACCCCTACCTACACCACGCCCAACCACCATGACTACCTGTTCATTCCCTAACCCCTACCTACACCACGCCCAACCACCATGACTACCTGTTCATTCCCTAACCCCTACCTACACCACGCCCAACCACCATGACTACCTGTTCATTCCCTAACCCCTACCTACACCACGCCCAACCACCATGACTACCTGTTCATTCCCTAACCCCTACCTACACCACGCCCAACCACCATGACTACCTGTTCATTCCCTAACCCCTACCTACACCACGCCCAACCACCATGACTACCTGTTCATTCCCTAACCCCTACCTACACCACGCCCAACCACCATGACTACCTGTTCATTCCCTAACCCCTACCTACACCACGCCCAACCACCATGACTACCTGTTCATTCCCTAAACCCTACCTACACCACGCCCAACCACCATGACTACCTGTTTCATTCCCTAACCCCTACCTACACCACGCCCAGCCACCAAGACTACCTGTTCGTTCCCTAACCCCTACCTACACCACGCCCAACCACCATGATACCTGTTTCATTCCCTAACCCCTACCTACACCACGCCCAACCACCATGACTACCTGTTCATTCCCTAACCCCTACCTACACCACGCCCAACCACCATGACTACCTGTTCATTCCCTAAACCCTACCTACACCACGCCCAACCACCATGACTACCTGTTCATTCCCTATCCCCTACCTACACCACGCCCAACCACCATGACTACCTGTTCATTCCCTAACCCCTACCCTACACCACGCCCAACCACCATGACTACCTGTTCATTCCCTAACCCCTACCTACACCACGCCCAACCACCATGACTACCTGTTCGTTCCCTAACCCCTACCTACACCACGCCCAACCACCATGACTACCTGTTCATTCCCTAACCCCTACCTACACCACGCCCAACCACCATGACTACCTGTTCAATTCCCTAACCCCTACCTACACCACGCCCAACCACCATGACTACCTGTTCATTCCCTAACCCCTACCTACACCACGCCCAACCACCATGACTACCTGTTCATTCCCTAACCCCTACCTACACCACGCCCCAACCACCATGACTACCTGTTCGTTCCCTAACCCCTACCTACACCACGCCCAACCACCATGACTACCTGTTCGTTCCCTAACCCCTAACCTCTACCTACACCACGCCCAACCACCATGACTACCTGTTCATTCCATAACACCTAACCTCTAACTACAACATGCCCAACCACCATGACTACCTGTTCGTTCCCTAACCCCTAACCTCTACCTACACCACGCCCAACCACCATGACTACCTGTTCATTCCATAACACCTAACCCCTACCTACACCACGCCCAACCACCAAGACTACCTGTTAATTCCATAACACCTAACCTCTAACTACAACATGCCCAACCACCAAGACTACCTGTTAATTGCATAACACCTAACCTCTAACTACAACATGCCCAACCACCAGCACTACCTGTTAATTCCCTAACCGCTACCCCCAAGCTCTAACCACTACCTACAACACGCCGAACAACTAGCACTGCCTGTTCATTCCCTAACCCCTAATTTACAACACGCCCAATAACCAAGACTGGCTGTTCATTTCCTAACTCCTAACACCTACCGACAACACGCCCAACCACCATGACTACCTGTTCGTTCCCTAACCCCTAACCTCTACCTAAAACACTCGGAACCACCAAGACTACCCATTCGTTCCCTAACCCCTACCCCCTAACCTCGAAACCCTACCTACAACATGCCAAACCACCAAGACTACCTGTTCTTTCCCTAACCCCTACTTTCAACACACCCAACCCCTACCTACAACATGCCAAACCACCAAGACTACCTGTTCGTTCCCTAAACCCCTACCTACAACATGCCAAACCACCAAGACTACCTGTTCTTTCCCTAACCCCTACCTACAACATGCCAAACCACCAAGACTACCTGTTCGTTCCCTAACCCCTACCTACAACACACCCAACCACCAAGACTACCTGTTCGTTCCCTAACCCCTACCTACAACATGCCAAACCACCAAGACTACCTGTTCGTTCCCTAACCCCTACCTACAACACACCCAACCACCAAGACTAACTGTTAGTTCCATACCCCCTAACCTCTAACCTCTAACCTCTAACCCCTATCTACAACATGCCCGACTACCTGTTCGTTCCCCTAACCCCTACCCCTAACCTCTAACCCCTATCTACAACATGCCCAACCACCATGACTACCTGTTCGTTCCCCTAACCCCTACCCCCTAACCTCTAACCCCTACCTACAACATGCCAAACCACCAAGACTACCTGTTCTTTCCCTAACCCCTACTTTCAACACACCCAACCCCTACCTACAACATGCCAAACCACCAAGACTACCTGTTCGTTCCCTAAACCCCTACCTACAACATGCCAAACCACCAAGACTACCTGTTCTTTCCCTAACCCCTACCTACAACATGCCAAACCACCAAGACTACCTGTTCGTTCCCTAACCCCTACCTACAACACACCCAACCACCAAGACTACCTGTTCGTTCCCTAACCCCTACCTACAACATGCCAAACCACCAAGACTACCTGTTCGTTCCCTAACCCCTACCTACAACACACCCAACCACCAAGACTAACTGTTAGTTCCATACCCCCTAACCTCTAACCTCTAACCTCTAACTCCTACCTGCAAAATACCCAACCACCATGACTACCTGTTCTTCCCCTAACCCCTACTTTCAACACACCTAACCCCTATCTACAACACGCCCAACCACCATGACTACTTGTTCGTTCCCTAAACCCCTACTTTCAACACACCTAACCCCTATCTACAACATGCCCAAAAACCAAAACTACCTGTTTGTTCCCTAACACCTAAACCCTACCTACAACACGCACAACCACCAAGACTACCTGTTAGTTTCCTAACCACACCACGCCCAACAACCAAGACCACAAAGACTGCCTATTCGTTCCCTAATCCCTAACCCCTAACCCCTTCCTACAACACACCCAACCACCAAGACTACCTGTTAGTTTCCTAACCACACCACGCCCAACAACCAAGACCACAAAGACTGCCTATTCGTTCCCTAATCCCTAACCCCTAACCCCTTCCTACAACACACCCAACCACCAAGACTACCTGTTAGTTTCCTAACCACACCACGCCCAACAACCAAGACCACAAAGACTGCCTATTCGTTCCCTAATCCCTAACCCCTAACCCCTTCCTACAACACACCCAACCACCAAGACTACCTGTTTAACCCCTAACCCCGCCTAAAACACTCGGAACCACCAAAACTAAATGTTTGTTCCCTAACCCCTAACATCTAACCCCTAAACTTTAAAACCTACCTACAACATGCCCAACCACCAAGATTGCCTGTTCGGTCCCTAACCCCTAACCTCTAACATCTACCTACAACATGCCAAACCACCAAGACTACCTGTTAGTTCCATAACACCTAACCCCTACCTACACCACGCCCAACCACCATGACTACCTGTTCATTCCATAACACCTAACCTCTAACTACAACATGCCCAACCACCATGACTACCTGTTCGTTCCCTAACCCCTAACCTCTACCTACACCACGCCCAACCACCATGACTACCTGTTCATTCCATAACACCTAACCTCTAACTACAACATGCCCAACCACCATGACTACCTGTTAATTCCATAACACCTAACCCCTACCTACACCACGCCCAACCACCAAGACTACCTGTTAATTCCATAACACCTAACCTCTAACTACAACATGCCCAACCACCAGCACTACCTGTTCATTCCCTAACCGCTACCCCAAAGCTCTAACCACTACCTACAACACGCCGAACAACTAGCACTGCCTGTTCATTCCCTAACCCCTAATTTACAACACGCCCAATAACCAAGACTGGCTGTTCATTTCCTAACACCTAACACCTACCGACAACACGCCCAACCACCATGACTACCTGTTCGTTCCCTAACCCCTAACCTCTACCTAAAACACTCGGAACCACCAAGACTACCCGTTCGTTCCCTAACCCCTACCCCCTAACCTCTAACCCCTACCTACAACATGCCAAACCACCAAGACTACCTGTTCTTTCCCTAACCCCTACTTTCAACACACCCAACCCCTACCTACAACATGCCAAACCACCAAGACTACCTGTTTAACCCCTAACCCCGCCTAAAACACTCGGAACCACCAAAACTAAATGTTTGTTCCCTAACCCCTAACATCTAACCCCTAAACTTTAAAACCTACCTACAACATGCCCAACCACCAAGATTGCCTGTTCGGTCCCTAACCCCTAACCTCTAACATCTACCTACAACATGCCAAACCACCAAGACTACCTGTTAGTTCCATAACACCTAACCCCTACCTACACCACGCCCAACCACCATGACTACCTGTTCATTCCATAACACCTAACCTCTAACTACAACATGCCCAACCACCATGACTACCTGTTCGTTCCCTAACCCCTAACCTCTACCTACACCACGCCCAACCACCATGACTACCTGTTCATTCCATAACACCTAACCTCTAACTACAACATGCCCAACCACCATGACTACCTGTTAATTCCATAACACCTAACCCCTACCTACACCACGCCCAACCACCAAGACTACCTGTTAATTCCATAACACCTAACCTCTAACTACAACATGCCCAACCACCAGCACTACCTGTTCATTCCCTAACCGCTACCCCAAAGCTCTAACCACTACCTACAACACGCCGAACAACTAGCACTGCCTGTTCATTCCCTAACCCCTAATTTACAACACGCCCAATAACCAAGACTGGCTGTTCATTTCCTAACACCTAACACCTACCGACAACACGCCCAACCACCATGACTACCTGTTCGTTCCCTAACCCCTAACCTCTACCTAAAACACTCGGAACCACCAAGACTACCCGTTCGTTCCCTAACCCCTACCCCCTAACCTCTAACCCCTACCTACAACATGCCAAACCACCAAGACTACCTGTTCTTTCCCTAACCCCTACTTTCAACACACCCAACCCCTACCTACAACATGCCAAACCACCAAGACTACCTGTTCGTTCCCTAAACCCCTACCTACAACATGCCAAACCACCAAGACTACCTGTTCTTTCCCTAACCCCTACCTACAA
This sequence comes from Coregonus sp. 'balchen', assembly GCA_902810595.1. Lineage (NCBI taxonomy): Eukaryota > Metazoa > Chordata > Actinopteri > Salmoniformes > Salmonidae > Coregonus > Coregonus sp. 'balchen'. The sequence goes on from LR778277.1 coordinate 88,449, forward strand.
CATGCCAAACCACCAAGACTACCTGTTCGTTCCCTAACCCCTACCTACAACACACCCAACCACCAAGACTACCTGTTCGTTCCCTAACCCCTACCTACAACATGCCAAACCACCAAGACTACCTGTTCGTTCCCTAACCCCTACCTACAACACACCCAACCACCAAGACTAACTGTTAGTTCCATACCCCCTAACCTCTAACCTCTAACCTCTAACTCCTACCTGCAAAATACCCAACCACCATGACTACCTGTTCTTCCCCTAACCCCTACTTTCAACACACCTAACCCCTATCTACAACACGCACAACCACCAAGACTACCTGTTAGTTTCCTAACCACACCACGCCCAACAACCAAGACCACAAAGACTGCCTATTCGTTCCCTAATCCCTAACCCCTAACCCCTTCCTACAACACACCCAACCACCAAGACTACCTGTTAGTTTCCTAACCACACCACGCCCAACAACCAAGACCACAAAGACTGCCTATTCGTTCCCTAATCCCTAACCCCTAACCCCTTCCTACAACACACCCAACCACCAAGACTACCTGTTAGTTTCCTAACCACACCACGCCCAACAACCAAGACCACAAAGACTGCCTATTCGTTCCCTAATCCCTAACCCCTAACCCCTTCCTACAACACACCCAACCACCAAGACTACCTGTTAGTTTCCTAACCACACCACGCCCAACAACCAAGACCACAAAGACTGCCTATTCGTTCCCTAATCCCTAACCCCTAACCCCTTCCTACAACACACCCAACCACCAAGACTACCTGTTAGTTTCCTAACCACACCACGCCCAACAACCAAGACCACAAAGACTGCCTATTCGTTCCCTAATCCCTAACCCCTAACCCCTTCCTACAACACACCCAACCACCAAGACTACCTGTTAGTTTCCTAACCACACCACGCCCAACAACCAAGACCACAAAGACTGCCTATTCGTTCCCTAATCCCTAACCCCTAACCCCTTCCTACAACACACCCAACCACCAAGACTACCTGTTAGTTTCCTAACCACACCACGCCCAACAACCAAGACCACAAAGACTGCCTATTCGTTCCCTAATCCCTAACCCCTAACCCCTTCCTACAACACACCCAACCACCAAGACTACCTGTTAGTTTCCTAACCACACCACGCCCAACAACCAAGACCACAAAGACTGCCTATTCGTTCCCTAATCCCTAACCCCTAACCCCTTCCTACAACACACCCAACCACCAAGACTACCTGTTTAACCCCTAACCCCGCCTAAAACACTCGGAACCACCAAAACTAAATGTTTGTTCCCTAACCCCTAACCCCTAACATCTAACCCCTAAACTTTAAAACCTACCTACAACATGCCCAACCACCAAGATTGCCTGTTCGGTCCCTAACCCCTAACCTCTAACATCTACCTACAACATGCCAAACCACCAAGACTACCTGTTAGTTCCCTAACCCCTAATCCCTACCTACGCCATGCCCAACAACCAAGACTGCCTGTTCGTTTCCTAACTCCTAACCTGTAACCCCTACCTACAACAAGCCCAACCACCAATACTAACTGTTCGTTACCTAATCCCTAATCCCTACCTACATCATGCCAAACTAGCAAGACTACCTTTTCGTTCCCTAACCCCTAATCCCTATTTACGCCACACCCAACAACCACGAATGCCTGTTCATTCCCTAACCCCTAACCTCTAACCCCTACCTACAACACGCCCAACCAAAGGCTGCCTGTTCGTTCCCTAACCCCTAACCTCTAACCCCTACCTATAACACGCCCAACCACCAAGACGACCTGTTAGTTCCCTAATCCCCCCCCTTACCCCTAATTTGCAACATGCCCAACCACCAATACTATCTGTTCGTTCCCTAATCCCCACCCCTTACCCCTAACTTACAACATGCCCAACCACCAAGATTTACACAGTATTCAATGAATCAACTCAATCTGCAACATCATCTATGATTTACTAATTCATTTAATCACTTATAAAAATAGTATGTATTATCATAAAAATGAATGAAAGTCTGTTATTGATTTTCACTTTAGGATGGAAAAATCGATCTCAGCTTTTTCACCGCAGACTGTTTCCACTTCAGAGTGAAGGGCCATGAGGAGCTGGCCAAGGGTTTATGGAACAACATGGTGAGTTAGGGTTTGGGGTTAGGTTAAGGGGTTAAGGTTAGGAGCTGGCTGAGGGACTATGGGACAACATGGTGGGTTAGGAGCTGGCTGAGGGACTATGGGACAACATGGTGGGTTAGGAGCTGGCTGAGGGACTATGGGACAACATGGTGGGTTAGGAGCTGGCTGAGGGACTATGGGACAACATGGTGGGTTAGGAGCTGGCTGAGGGACGATGGGAACAAACATGGTGGGTTAGGAGCTGGCTGAGGGACTATGGGACACATGGTGGGGTTAGGAGCTGGCTGAGGGACTATGGGACAACATGGTGGGTTAGGAGCTGGCTGAGGGACTATGGGACAACATGGTGGGTTAGGAGCTGGCTAAGGGACAATGGGACAACATGGTGAGTTAGGGGTTAGTGGATAGGGGTTAGGGTTTAAGGTTGGGAGTTGGCCAAAGGACTATGAAACAACATGGTGAGTTAGGGGTTAAGGTTAGGAGCTGGCTAAGGGACTATGGGACAACATGGTGGGTTCGGGGTTAGGAGCTGGCTAAGGGACTATGGGACAACATGGTGGTTAGGGTTAGGAAGGGCTGGCTGAGGACTATGGACAACATGGTGGGTTTAGGGTTGAGCTGGCTGAAGGGACTATGGGACAACATGGTGGGTTAGTGTTAGGAGCGGCTAGGGACTATGGGACAACATGGTGGTTAGGGTTAGGAGCTGGCTAAGGGACTATGGGACAACATGTGGTTAGGGGTTTAAGCTGCTAAGGGACTACCTACAACAACATGCCAAGCCCACACCAAGACGACTGTTCGTTCCCTAACCCCTACCTACAAACGCACCCAACCCCAAGACGAACTGGTTAAGGTTCCATACCCCCCCCTAAACCTCTACCTCTAACCTCTAACGCCTCCTGGCCAAATACACCCAACCACCATGACTACGTTCTTCCCCTAACCCCTACTTTCATCAACACACCTAACCCCTATCCATACAACAGCGCACAACCACCAGACTAACCTGTTATTTTTTCTAACCACACCACGCCCAACAACCAAGACCACAAAGACTGCCTATTCGTTCCCTAATCCTAACCCTTAACCCCGTCCTACAACACACACCCATCCACCAGACTACCTGTTAGTTTCCTAACCACACCACGCCAACAACAAGACCCAAAAGACTTCCTATTCGTTCCCTAATCCCTAACCCCTAACCCCTTTCCTACAAACACACCCAACCACCAAGACTACTGTTAGTTTCCTAACCCACACAGCCCCAACCAAGACCACAAGACTGCCTATTCTTCCCCTAATAATCCCTAACCCTAACCCCTTCCTACAACACACCCAACCACCAAGACTACCTGTTAGTGTCCTAACCACCCCACCCCAACAAGCCAAGACCACAAAGACCTGCCTATTCTTTCCCCTAATCCCTACCCCAACCCCTTCATACAAAACACAACCCCCAACCACCAAGACTACCTGTAGTTGCCGAACCACACCACGCCCACAACCAGACCACAAAGCGCCTATTCGTTCCCTAATCCCTAACCCCTAACCCTTCCTACAACAAACCCCCAAAAAACCACCAGACTACCTTTGTTTCCTACACACCACACCACTCCCCAACAACCAAACACCAAGACTGCCTATTCGTTCCCTATCCTAACCCCTCACCCCTTCCTACAGACACACCCAACACAGACTACCTGTTAGTTTCCTAACCACAACCCGCCAACAACCAAGACCACAAAGCCTGCCTTATTCGTTCCCCTATCCCTAACCCCAAACCCTTCCTACCAACACACCCAACCAACACCAAGACTACCTGTTAGTTTCCTAACCACACCACGCCCAACAACCAGAACCACAAGACTGCCTATTCGTTCCCTAATTCCCTAACCCCATAACCCTTCCTACAACACACCCAACCACCAAGACTACCTGTTTCACGACCCTAACCCCGCCTAAAACAGAAACACGCGAACCCACCAAAACTTAATGTTGTTCCCCTAACCCCCAACCCTAACCATCTACCCCCTAAACTTTAAAAACTACCTACAACATGCCCAACCACCAAGATTGCTGTTCGGTCCCTAACCCTAACCTCTAACATCTTAACCTACAACATGCACCACCACGGACACCTGTTAGTTTTCCCTAACCCCTAAATCCCTACCTACCCATAGCCCCAAACCAAGACTGCCTGTTCGTTTCCTAACTCCTAACCCGGTAACCCCTACCTACAACAAGCCCACCCAAACTAACTGTTTCGTTACTAATCCCTAATCCCTACCTACAATCATGCCAAACTAGCAAGACTACTTTTTCGTTCCCTTCCCTAACCCCTAATTCCCTATTTCCGCCACACCCAACAACCACGCTGCCTGTTCATTTCCCTAACCACCCTAACCTCTAAACCCCGACCTACAACACCCACCAAAGTCTGCCTGTTCGTTCCCTACCCTAACCTCTAACCCCTACCGATCACGCCCAAGCCACCATTACGACCTGTGTAGTTTCCTAATCCCGCCCCCATCCCCCCCCTTACCCCTACTTTTGCAACCTGCCCACCACCAAACTATCTGTTCGTTCCCTAATCCCCCCACCCCTTACCCCCTACCTTTACACATGTGCCCAACCACCAAGATTTACACAGTATCATGAATAACTCATCTGCAACCTCATCTATTACCCTTTACTAATTCAATTGAATCACTTATAAAATAGTATGTATTAATCATAAAATGAATGAAAAGTCTGTTTATTGATTTTCACTTTCGGATTGAAAAATCGATCTCCGCTTTTTCACCGCAGACTGTTTTTCCTCCACTTCAGAGTGAATGCCATGAGGAGCTGGCCAGGTTTCTGACAACATGGTGAGTTTAGGGTTTGGTTAGGTTAGGGTTAAGGTTAGGAGCGGCTTGGAGGACGAGGGACAACATGGTGGGTTAGAGCTGCTGAGAGACTATGGACACCTGGTGGGGTTAGGAGCTGGCTGAGGACTATGGGACAACATGGTGGGTTAGGAGTCTGGCTGGGACATGGGACAACATTGTGGTTAGGAGCTGGCTGAGGGACATGGACACATGGTGGGTTAGGAGCGGCGATGGCCTTGTACAACATGGTTGGGTTTAGGAGCTGTCTGAGGGACTATGGGACAACATGGTGGGTTAGGAGCTGGCTTGAGGGACTAGGACACATGGTGGTTAGCGTCTGCTACGGGACGAATGGGGACAACATGGTGCGTTAGGGGGTTGTGGATAGGGTTAGGGTTTAGGTTGGGAGTTTTTGGCCCAACGGACTATGAAACCACATGGTTATTAGGGGTTAAGGTGTTTAGGAATCGGCTAAGGGACTATTGGACACATGGTGGGGTTCGGGGTTGGAGCTGGCTAAGGGACTTATTGGACAACATGGTGGGTTGGTTAGGAGCTGGCTGAGGACTATGGGCAACATGGTGGGTTATGGGTAGAGGGCAGCTAAGGGCTATGGGACAACATGGTGGGTTAGGGTTAGTAGCTGGCTCCGGGACTATGGGAACAACATGGTGGGTTGGTTAGGAGCTGCTTAAGGGACTATGGACAACATGGTGGTTAGGGTTAGGAGCTGGCTAAGGGACTATTGGACAAACATGGTGGGTTAGGGGTTAGGAGCGGGCTAGGACTATGGGACTTTGGTGAGTTAGGGTAGAGCTGGCTAAGGGGTTATGGACAAACATGGTGTTAGTTATGACTGGCCTGAAGGGACAATGGGCCAACATGGTGAGTTAGGGTTATGGATAGGGTTTTAAGGTGGATTGGCCAAGGACTATGAACAACATGGTTGAGTTAGGGGTTAAAGGTTAGGAGCTGGCTAATGGAACTATGGGACACACATGGTGGGTTAGGGTTAGGAGCTGTTGCTAAGGGACTATGGGCACAACAGGGTGTGGTTAGGGTTAGGAGCTGGCTAAGGACTATGGGACCAACATTGTGAGTTAGGGGTTAAGTTAGGATCTGGCTAAGGGACTATGGGACCATGTGTTTTGTTAGGGTTAGGGTTAGGAGCTTGGCTAAGGGACTATGGGACAACATGTGGGTTAGGGCTAGGGCTGGCCTAGGGACTATGGGACACATGGTGGGTTGGGGTTGGAGCTGCGATGACTTGGGACAACATGTGGGTTAGGGGTTAAGGTTTAGGAGCTGGCCTAAGGGACTAGGGACAACATGGTGGGTTTAGGGGGTTTAGGAAGCTGCTAAGGGACTATGGGACCACCTGGGGGTTAGGGCTAGGAGTGGCTAAGGGACTTGGGCATCAAACATTGTGAGTTAGTGGTTAATGTTAGAGCTGGCTAGGGACTATTGGACAACTTGGTGGTAGGGGGTTAGGAGTCTGCTAAGGGATATGGGACAACATGGTGGGTTAGGCTAGGAGCTTGGCTAAAGGGACTATGGGACAACATGGTGGGTTTCACAGGTTGGAGCTGTCTTAAGGGACTATGGAAAACATGGGGGGTTAGGTGTTAAGGTTAACTGCTAAGGGACTATGTACGACATGGTGGTTAGGGTTGGAGCTGGCTAATGACTCTGTGACAACATGGTGGGTTAGGGGTTTAGGTTAGGAGCTTGTCTACGGGACGTGGGACACATTGGTGGGTTATGGTTTAGGAGCTGGCTAGGACATTGACAACATTGTGAGTTAAGGGGTTTGAGCTGGCTAAGGGACTATGTGACAACTGGTGTGTTAGGGGTTAGTGCTAGAGCTGGCTAAGGGACTATGGGACAACATGGTGAGTTTAGGGGTTAAGGAGGAGCTGGCTAAGGGACTATGGGGACAACATGGTGGGTTAGTTAGTAGCTGGCTAAGGGACTATGTGGACCAACTGGTGTTAAGGCTATGAAGCTGCTAAGGGACTAATGGACAACATGGGTGAGTTAGTGTTAGTGGATAGGGGTAGGTTTTAAGTTGGATTGGCCAAAGGACTAAACCTCAGGTAGTTAGTGGTAAGTTTAAGGACTGGCTAATGTACTCTGGGACAACATGGGTGGGTTAGGGTTAGGATCGGGGCTTGAGGGCACTATGGACAAACATGGTGTGTTAGGGGTTAATGTTAGGAGCTGGCTAAGGGACTATGGACAATCATTGTTGGGTTAATTTTAGGAGCTTGGCTACGGCGACTATAGGACACCATGGTGGTTCGGGTTTAAGGAGCTGGCCTAAGGGGACTATGGGGGGGAACACATGGTGGGTTAAGGTTAGAGCTGGCTAAGGGACTATGGACACATGGTGGGTTCTAGGGTAGGAGCTGCTAAGTGACTATGGGACAAACATGGTGGGTTATGGGTTAGGGTTAGGAGCCTGGCTGCGGACTATGGGTACAACATGGTGAGTTAGGGGGTTAGTGATAGGGGTGAGGGTTTAAGGTTGGAAGTTGGCCAAAGGACAGAAAACAACATGGTGATTAGGGTTAGTTGGATAGGGGGTTAGGGTTTAAGGTTGGAGCTGGCTAAGGTCTATTGGGACAACATGGTGAGGTAAGGGGTTAAGGTTAGGAGCTGCTAAGGACTATGGGACAACTGTGGGTTAGTTGTTGGAGCTGGCTAAGGGACTATGGGACTACATGGTGGGTTAGGGTTCGTGGCTAGTAGCTGGCTAAGGGACTATGGGACAACATGGTAGTTTAGGGGTTTAAGGGTTAGGAGCTCTGGCTAAGGGACTATGGTACAACATTTGGGTTTAGGGTTAGGAGCTGGCTAAGGGACTAGGTAAACATGGTGGTTAGTGGTTAAGGTTATGAGCTGCTAAGGACTATGGGACAACATGTGGGTTCGGGTTAGGGAGCTGGCTAAGGGACGATGGGTAACATGGTGGGTTTAGAGGCTAGGAGCTGGCTAAGTACTATGGACAACATGTGAGTTAGGGTTATTGGATAGGGGTTAGGGTTTAAGGTTGGGGAGTTGGCCAAAGGAACTATGAAACGGCATGTGAGTTAGGGTTTTAAGGTAGGAGCTGGCTAAGGGACTATGGGACAACATTGGTGGGTTAGGTTTAGAGCGGCGAGGACTTGGGACAACATGGTGGTTAGGGGTTTAAGGTAGGAGCTGGCTTAAGGGACTAGGGACACATGTGGTTAGATTAGGTAGCTGCTAGGTCCTATGGTACAACTGGTGGGTTCGGGTTAGGAGCTGGCTAAGTGACTATGGACAACATGTGGGTTTTAGGTTTAGGAGCTGGCTAAGGGACTATGGGACAAACATGGGTGGGGTTAGTGGTTAGGAGCTTGGCTAAGGGACTATGGGACAACATGGTGGGTTAGGGGTTGGTTAGGAGCTGTCTCGGGACTATGGGACAACATGGTGAGTTTAGGGGTTAGTGGTATAGGGGTTTAGGTTTTAAGTTGGGAGTTTGGCCAAGGACATATGAAACCATGGTGAGTTGGGGTTAGTGGTATGGGGTTAGGGTTTAGGTTAGGAGCTGCATACGGGCATGGACAACAGGTGAGTTCCTGGGTTAGTTAGGAGCTGGCTAAGGACTATGGGACAACATGGTGGGTTAGGGTTAGAGCTTTCTAAGGGACTAATGGGACAACATGGTGGGTTAGGGTCTAGGAGGCTGCTAGGGGACTATGGGACAACATGTGAGTTAAGGTTAGGAGCTGGCTAAGGGACTATGGACAACATGGTTGGGTTAGGGTGAGAGCTGGCTAAGGGAAGTATGTACAACATGGTGGTTTAGGGGTCAGGAGCTGGCTAAGGACTATGGGACAACATGGTGGTTAGGGTTAGGAGCTGCTAAGGACTATGGGACAACTGGTGGGTTAGTGTTAGGAGCTGGCTAAGGGACTATGGGCACAACATGGTGGGTTAGGGTAGGAGCTGGCTAAGGACTATGGGAACAACATGTGTTATGGTTAGAGCTGGCTAACCGGACTTGGGACCAACATGGTGGGTTAGGGTTAGGTTTAGGAGCTGCTAAGGGACTATGGGACACATGGTGAGTTAGGTTGAAGCTGGCTAAGTGACTATGGGACAACATGGTGGGTTAGTGTTAGGAGCTGCTAGGGACTATTACAACATGGTGGGGTTAGGGTCAGGAGCTGCCTAAGGGACTATGGGACAACATGGTGGGTTAGGGTTAGGACTGCTAAGGGACTATGGGACACCATGTGGGTTAGGGTTAGGAGCTGGCTAGGGACTATGGGGACAACAATTGGGGTTAGGGTTAGGAGTTGGCTAAGGGACTATGGGACAACATGGTGGGTTAGGGGGTTAAGGTTTAGGACTGTCTAAGGACATGGGACAACATGTGGTTAGGTTAGGAGCTGGCTAAGGGACTATGGGACACATGGTGATTAGGGTTAGGAAGCTGGGCTACGGGACTATTTGACAACATGGTGAGTTAGGGGTTTAGGAGCTGGCTAAGGGACTAATGGGAACAACATGTTTTTTGTGGGGTTAGAGGAGCTGGGCTAAGGGACTATGGGACAACATGGTGTGGGGTTAGGGGTTAAGGTAGGAGCTGGCTACTGTACTATGGGACACATGGTGGTAGGGTTGGTTAGGATCTGGCTATGGATATGGGACAGCATTGTGAGTTAGGGGTTAGGAGCGTGCTAAGGGACTATGGCACCCATGTTGTGTTAGGGGTTAGGAGCTGGCTAAGGGAACTATGGGACAACATGGTGGGTTAGGGTTAAGATTGGCTAGTGGACAGTGGGACAACATTGGTGGTTAGGATTGGAGCTGGCTAAGGGATATGGACAACATGGTGTGTCTCCGGTGTTAACTTAGAGGAGCTGGCTAAGGACTATGGGACAGTTGTTTAGGGTTTGTTTAGAGCTGGCTACGTACTAGGTACCACATTGAGTTAGGTTTAGGAGCTGGCTAAGGGATATGGGACACCATTGGGTGAGGGTTATGTTTATGAAGCTGCCTAAGGGATATGGGAACAACCTGGTGGGTTAGGGTTAGGAGCTGGCTTAGGGACTATGGGACACTGGTGTGGGTTAGGGGTTTTAGGGTTTAGGAGCGGCTGAGGGACTATGGGACAACATGGTGAGTTATGGTTAGTGGATAGGTTAGGGTTTAAAGGTTGGGAGTTGGCCAAAGGACTAGAAACAACATGGTGATTAGGGGTTAGTTGATAGGGGTTGGGTTTAAGGTTAGGAGCCTGGCTTAAGGGACTATGGGTACCACATGTGGAGTTAGGGTTTACGGTCAGGAGCTGGCTAAGGGACATGGACAACATGGTGGTTTTAGGGTTCGGAGCTGCTAAGGGAATATGACAACATGGTGGTTAATGTTAGGAGCTGGCTAAGGGACTATGGACAACAGTGATTCGGGGTTAGGCTGCTAGGACTATGGGACAGCAGGTTTTTGTTAGGGTTAGGGTTTTAGAGCTGGCTAAGGACTATGGGACAACATGGTGAGTTTAGGGGTTTGAGAAGCTGGCTAAGGACTATGGTAGCAGCATGGTTTTGTTCGGTTAGGGTTTAGGATCAGGCTAAGGGCTATGGGACACATGTGGTTAGGGTTAGGAAGCAGGCTAAGGGACTATGGGACAACATGGTGGGTTATGGTTAGGAGCTGCTAATGGACTATGGGAGCAACATGTGTGTTAGGGGTTAGAGCTGGCTAAGGACTATGGGACCAACATGGTGGGTTAGGGTTAAGGTTAGGAGCTGGCTAAGGGACTATGGACAACATGGTGGTTAGGGGTTAGGTTAGAGCTGGCTAAGGGGGACTATGGACAACATGGTGGTTCAAGGTTAGGCGCTTGGCTAAGACTATGGGACACATGGTGGTATGGCTAGGAGCTGGCTAAGGGACTATGGGACACATGGTGGGTTAGGGTTAGGAGCTGGCGAAGGGACTATGGGACAACATGGTGGGTTAGGTTAGGAGCTGGCTATATTGACTATGGACAACTGGTGGGTTAGGGTTAGGAGCTGGCTAAGGGACTATGTGCAACATGGTGGGGTTAAATGGTCAGGACTGGCTAAGGGACTATGGGACAACATGGTGGGTTAGTTAGGAGCTGGCTAAGGGACTATGGGCACATGTTGGGTTAGGGTTAGGAGCGCAAGGGACTATGGACAAGCAGGGTGGGTTATGGGTTTAGGAGTTGCTAAGGACTATGGGGACACATGGTGTGGTTAGGGTTAAGGTAGGAGCGGGCGAAGGGACTATGGGACACATGGTGGGTAGGGTTAGGAGCTGGCTAAGGGACTATGGGACAACATGGTGAGTTAAGGGTTAAGAGCTGGCTAAGACGGACTCTTTGACAACATGGTGAGTTAAGGGGTTAGGATGCTGGCTAAGACATGGACAACATGGTTTTGTTATGGGGTATGAGCTGGCTAAGGGACTATGGGACCAACAATGGTGGTTAGGTGTTAGGTTAGGAGCTGGCTACGGACTCTGGGACACATGTGGGTTATGGTTAGGGTTAGGAGCTGCTAAGGGACTATTGACAGCCCCCCCATTTTGTGAGTTAGGGGTTTAAGGAGCTGGCTAAGGGACTATGGGACAACATGGTTTTGTTAGGGTTTAGGATCTGGCTAGGGACTAATGGGACAACATGTGGGTTAAGGGTTAGGAGTTTGGCTAAGGGACTATGGGACAACAATGGTGGGTTTATGGATTAGCTGGCTAAGGGACTATGGGACAACATGGTGGGTTTTAGGGGTTAACGTTAGGAGCTGGCTAAGGGACTATGGGACAACATGTGTTAGGGTTAGTTTTTAGGAGCTGCTCGGTACTATGGACAACCTGGGTGAGTTATGGTTAGGAGCTGGCTAAGGGACTTGGGACAACATTTTGTTAGGGTTAGGGTTTATGACTGCTAAGGGACCTATGGGACAACATGGTGGTTAGGGGGTTAGGAGCTGTCTTAGGGACTATGGGACAACCTGTTGTTAGGGGTTAGGGTTAGGAGCTGGCTGAGGACTATGGGGACCACATGGTGAGTTTAGGGTTTAGTGGATAGGGGTTATGGTGCAGTTGGAGTTGGCCAAAGGATATGAACAACATGGGAGTTAGGGGTAGTTGATAGGGGTTAGGGTTTAAGGTTAGGGCTGGCTAAGGACTATGGACAACATGGTGAATTCAGGGGTTAAAGGTCAGGAGCTGGCTAAGGGACATGGGCAACATTGTGGGTTAGGGTTAGGACTGGCTAAGGGAATATGGGAGACAACATGGTGGGTTAAGGTTAGGAGCGGCTAAGGGACTAATGGGACAACTGGTGAGTTTAGGGGTTAGGAGCTGGCTAAGGACTATGGACGCATGGTTTGTTAGGGTTAGGTTAGAGCTGTGCCTAAGGACCTATGGGACAACATGTGAGTTAGGGGTTAGTGAGCTGGCTAAGGGACTATGAGGGAACGCATGGTTTTGTTAGGGTTAGGGTTAGGACAGGCTAAGGGACTATGGGAACACATGGTGGGTTAGGGTTAGGAAGCGGCCTTAAGGGACTTGGACTACATGTTGGTTATGGTTTAACCAGGAGAGGCGTGAGGGCGAGGAGGGGGTGAGCGATTGGACGTGTAGGGGGAGGCGTGATAATGTGGTGAGGGTGGGAGGTAGAAGGGTTAAGGGGGGGGACGTTAGTGGTAGGGGTGTTTGGTAGGGAGGGGAAGATGGGATGGTAGGTCAATATGTGGAGGTACAGGATAGTGGTGGATAGCTATCTAAGGGACTATTGGACAACATTGTGGGGGTTAGGGGTTAGGAGCTGGCTAAGTGGACTATGGACAACATGGTGGGTTACTGGTTAAGGTTAGTAAGAGCTGGCTAAGGGACTATGGGCAACATGGTGGGGTTGGGTTAAGGTTAGGACTGGCAAGGGACTATGTGACACATGGTGGGTTAAAGGTTAGGAGCTGGCAAGGGAACTATGGGACAACATGGTGTGTTAGGGCTAGGAGCTGGCTAAGGACTATGGGACAACATGGGGGGTTAGGGTTTAGGACTGGCTAAGGGACTATGGGAAACATGGTGGGTTAGGGTTGGAGCTGGCTAAGGACTATGGGACAACATGGTGGGTTAGGGTTAGGAGCAGGCTAAGGGACTATGGACAACATGGTGGGTAGGGGTTGGTTAGGAGCTGCGAGGGACTATGGACAACATGTTGAGTTAGGGGGTTAAGGTTAGGAGCTGGCCGAAGGGACATGGGACAACTTGGTGGTTATGGGTTAGGACTGGCCGAAGGGACTATGGGACACCATGGTGGGTAGGGTTGGCTGGCTAGGACTATGGGACAACATGGTGGGTGTAGGGGTTAGGAGCGGGCTAAAGGGACTATGGACACTGGTGGGTTAGGGTTTAAGGTTAGAAGCCTGGCTAAGGTACTATGGGCAACATGGTGGGTTAGGGGTTAAGGTTAGGAGCTGGCTAAGGGACTATGGACAACATGGTGGGTTAGGGTTAGGAGCTGGCAAGGGACTATGGAACAACATGGTGGGTTAGGTTAGGAGCTGGCTAGGACTATGGGACAAGCATGGTGGGTTAGGGGCAAGACTGTCTACAAGGGACTATGGGACAACATGGTGGGTTTAGGGGTTATGAGCTGGCTAAAGGGACTATGGGAACAACATGGTGGGTTAGGGGTTTCAGGTTTAGGAGCTGGCTGAGGACTATGGGACCAAACTGGTTGGTTAGGGGTAAGGAGCTGCTACGGGACTATGGGACAACTGGTGGTTAGTGGTTAGGAGCTGGCTAAGGGACCTATGGGAAACATGGTGGTGTTAGGGTTAAGGGTTGGGATCTGGCGGAAGGTGACTATGGGAACATCATGTGTGGTTAGGGTTAGGAGCTAGCTAAGGGAAAATGGGACAACATGGTGGGTTGTGTTAGGGTTAGGAGTTGGCTAAGGAGCTATTGGACCACATGGTGGGTTAAGGGGTTAGGAGCTGCTAGGACATGGACACACATGTTGAGTTTAGGGGTTAAGGTCAGAGCTTGGCTAAGTGACTATGTGACAACATGTGGGTTATGGGTTAGGAGCTTGCTAAGTGACTTGGGGACAAACTGGTGGGTTAAGGTTAGTGAGCTGGGACTAAGGGACTATGTGACAAACATGGTGATTAGGGGTTAAGGAGCTGGCTAAGGTACTAGGGAACAATCATGTTTTGTTAGGGTTAGGGTTTAGAGGGAGCTGGCTAAGGACTAATGGGACACATGTGGGTTTAGGTTTAGGGTAGGAGCTTGCCTAAGTGGACTATGGACAGGACATGATGGGTTATGGGTTAAGGTTAGGAGCTGTCTGAGGGACTATGGGACAACATGGTGGGTTAAGGTTAGGAGCTGGCAAGGCTTATTGACAACATGGTGGGTTATGGGTTCGGTTAGAGCTGGCGGAGGGGACTATGGGTACAACATGTGAGTTAGGGTTTCCGGTTAGGACTGGCTGAGGGACTATGGACAACATGGTGAGTTAGGTGTTAAGGTTCGATCTGGCTAAGGACTATGGGATACCATGGTGGTTTAGGGGTTCGGAGCTGCTAAGGGACTAGGGACACATGGTGGGGTTTAGGGGTTAGTCAGCGGGCTAAGGACTATGGACAACATGGTGGATATGGGTTAAGTTTAGAGCTGGCTACGGGACTATGGGACAACTGTGTGTTAGGGGTAATGTTAGGAGCTGGCTAGGGACTATGGACAACATGGCTGGGTTTAAGGTTAGGACTGGCTAAGGGACTTATGGGACAAATGGTGGGTTCGGGCTAGGATCTGGCCTAGGGACTTGGCCAACATGGTGGGTTCGGGTTAGGAGCTGGGCTAAGGGACTAGGGGAAACATGGTGGGTATAGGGTTTAGGATCTGCTAAGGGACTATGGGACAACATGGTGGTTTAGGGTTATAGGAGCAGCTAAGGACTATGGACAACATGGTGGGTATAGGGGTTTAAGTTTAGAAGCTGGCTGAGGGACTAGGGGACAACAGATGGTGAGTTAGGGGTTAAGGTTAGGAGCTGGCTAAGGACTATTGTGACAACATGGTGGGTTAGGGTTAGGACTGGAAGGGACTATGGGACACCATGGTTGGTTTGGGTTAGGAGCTGGGCTAAGGACTATGGACAACCATGGTTGTTAGGGTTTAGTAGCGCTAAGGGATATGGGACCAAACAATGGTGGGTTAGGGTTAAGTTGAGCGGCTAAGGGACATGGGTCAACATGGTGGGGGTTAGGGGTTAAGGTTAGTGACTGGCTAGGGACTATGGACAACATGGTTTGTTTAGGGTTAGGATCTGGCTAAAGGGACCTGGAACACATGGTTGGGTAAGGTTAGGAAGCCTGGCTAAGGGACTATGGACAACAATGGTGGGTTAGAGGGCTAAGAGCCTGGCTAAGGGATCTATGGGATCAAATGTGGGTCTAGGTTTAGGAGCTTGCTAAGGACTCTGGGACAACATTTGTGGGTTAGGGGTTAGGATCTGGCTAACGGGATATGGTGCAACATGGTGGGTTAGGGTTGGAGCTGCTAAGGGCTATGGGACAACAATGGTGAGTTGTGGGTAGGGAGCTGGCGAATGGCTATGGGGACAACATGGTTGGGTTAGGGGTTAGGAATCTGGACTAATGGGGACTTATGGGACAACATGGTGGGTTAGGGGTTAGGAGCTGGCTAAGGGGACTATGGGACAACATGGTAGTTAGGGTTTAATGAGCTGGCTAAGGGACTATTGCACATGGTGGGTTAGGCCAGGAGCTGCTAAAGGGACTATGGGACAACTGGTGAGTTGGGTTAGGAGCTGGCTAAGGGAACTATGGGACAACATGGTGGGTTAGTGGTTTTAGGAGCTGGCTAAGGGACTATGGGATAACCATTGGTGGTTAGGGTTAGGAGCTGCTAAGGGACTATGGACAACATGGTGGTTAGGGTTATGAGCTGGCTAAGGGACTAGGGCAACATGGTGGATAGGGGTTAAGGTTAGGAAGCTGGCTAAGGACTATGGGACAACCTGGGTGGGGTATGGGGTTAAGTTAGGAGCTGGCTAAGGACTGGACAACATGGTGGGTTAAGTTTAGGAGCTGGCGAAGGTACTATGGACAACATGGTGGGTTAGGGCTAGGAGCTGGCTAAGGGACTATGGGACAAACATGTGGGTTAGGGTTGGGAGCTGGCTAAGGGACTATTGACAACATGGTGGGTTGGGTTAGGTATCTTGCTAAGGGACTATGGGACAACATGGTGGGTTAGGGTTAGGAGCAGGCTAAGGGACTATTGGACAACATGGGGGTTAGGTTAAGGTTAGGAGCTGGCTGAGGGACTATGGGACACATGGTGAGTTAGGGGTTAAGGTTAGGATCTGGCTAGGGACCTATGGACAACATGGTGGGTTAGGGTTAGGAGCTGGCTAGGGACTATGGGACACACATGGTGGGTTAGGGTTGAGCTGGCTAAGGGACTATGGGACAACATGGTGGTAGGGTTTAGGAGCTGCTAAGGGACATTTCAACATGGTGGTTAGGGGTTAAGTTCGGAGTTCCTGGCTAAGGGACTATGGGTCAACATGGTGGGTTAGGGGTTAAGGTTATTAGCTGGCTAAGGACTATGGGACACATGGTTGGTTAGGTTAAGCTGGCCCTAAGGGACTATGGAACAACATGGTGGTTAGGTTAGGAGGCTGTGCTAAGGACTATGGACAACCTGGTGAGTTATAGGGCTAGGAGCTGGCTAGGGACTATGGGTACACCATGGTGGGGTTAGGGGGTTAGGAGCTGGCTAAGGGGGACTATGGGGACAACATGGTGGGTTAGGGGTTAGGAGCTGGCTAGGTACATGGACCAAACATGGTTGTGTGTAGGTTTTAGGACTGCTATGGACTATGGGACAACATGGTTGGGTTAGGGGTTAAGGTTAGGAGCTGGGTAAGGGACTATGGGACAACCATGGTGGGTTTAGGGTTAGGAAACTGGCCTAAGGGGACTATGGGACAACATGGTGAGTTAGGGTGTAGGAGCTGGCTAAGGGACTAATGGGACAACATGGTTTTGTTATGGGGGTTAGGAGCTGGCTAAGGGGACTATGGGACACATGGTGGGTTAGGGGTTAGGAGTCTGGCTAAGGGACTATGTGGACAAATCATTGTGGGATAGGGGTTTTAAGGGGTTAGGAGCTGTCTAAGGGACTATGGGACAACATGGTGGGTTAGGGGTTAGGAGCTGGCTAAGGGACTAGGGGGCAACATGGTGGGTTAGGGTTAGGAGCTGGCTAAGGGACTATGGAATAACATGGTGGGTTAAGGTTAGGAGCTGGCTAAGGGACTATGGGACAACATGGTGGGTTAGGGCTAGGAGCTGGCTAAGGGACTATGGGACAACATGGTGGGTTAGGGGTTAGGAGCTGGCTAAGGGACTATGGGACAACATGGTGGGTTAGGGGTTAAGGTTAGGAGCTGGCTGAGGGACTATGGGACAACATGGTGGGTTAGGGGTTAGGAGCTGGCTAAGGGACTATGGGACAACATGGTGGGTTAGGGTTAGGAGCTGGCTAAGGGACTATGGGACAACACATGGTGGGTTAGGGGTTAAGGTTAGGAGCTGGCTAAGGGACTATGGGACAACATGGTGGGTTAGGGTTAGGAACTGGCTAAGGGACTATGGGACAACATGGTGAGTTAGGGGTTAGGAGCTGGCTAAGGGACTATGGGACAACATGGTTTTGTTAGGGGTTAGGAGCTGGCTAAGGGACTATGGGACAACATGGTGGGTTAGGGGTTAGGAGCTGGCTAAGGGACTATGGGACAACATGGTGAGTTAGGGGTTAGGAGCTGGCTAAGGGACTATGGGACAACATGGTTTTGTTAGGGGTTAGGAGCTGGCTAAGGGACTATGGGACAACATGGTGGGTTAGGGGTTAGGAGCTGGCTAAGGGACTATGGGACAACATGGTGGGTTAGGGGTTAGGAGCTGGCTAAGGGACTATGGGACAACAAGGTGGGTTAGGGGTTAAGGTTAGGAGCTGGCTAAGGGACTATGGGACAACATGGTGGGTTAGGGGTTAGGATCTGGCTAAGGGACTATGGGACAACATGGTGAGTTAGGGGTTAGGAGCTGGCTAAGGGACTATGGGACAACATGGTGGGTTAGGGGTTAGGAGCTGGCTAAGGGACTATGGGACAACATGGTGGGTTAGGGGTTAGGAGCTGGCTAAGGGACTATGGGACAACATGGTGGGTTAGGGGTTAAGGTTAGGAGCTGGCTAAGGGACTATGGGACAACATGGTGGGTTAGGGGTTAGGAGCTGGCTAAGGGACTCTGGAACAACATGGTGAGTTAAGGGTTAGGGTTAAGGTTAGGGTTAGCAGTTGGGACTATGAAACAACATGGTGAACTCACTTAACCTTTCTTTCTATGTTAAATAACGATATGGTAAAATATTGCATAATATTTGTTTGCAAAGAGAACACTGAGTTGTGTTTTGTTAATTTGATCATAACATGTTCTCCTATTTCTCTCTTAGTTCCAACCGGAGGGAGAGAAAGAGTTGGTGGACACATTCTCAAACCCCGTCAAACTCATCTGCCCTCCCAAGGTACTTGTATTGTATTTATTATGGATCCCCATTAGTTCCTGCCAAGGCAGCAGCTACTCTTCCTGGGGTTTATTATGGATCCCCATTAGTTCCTGCCAAGGCAGCAGCTACTCTTCCTGGGGTTTATTATGGATCCCCATTAGTTCCTGCCAAGGCAGCAGCTACTCTTCCTGGGGTTTATTATGGATCCCCATTAGTTCCTGCCAAGGCAGCAGCTACTCTTCCTGGGGTTTATTATGGAACCCCATTAGTTCCTGCCAAGGCAGCAGCTACTCTTCCTGGGGTTTATTATGGATCCCCATTAGTTCCTGCCAAGGCAGCAGCTACTCTTCCTGGGGTTTATTATGGATCCCCATTAGTTCCTGCCAAGGCAGCAGCTACTCTTCCTGGGGTTTATTATGGATCCCCATTAGTTCCTGCCAAGGCAGCAGCTACTCTTCCTGGGGTTTATTATGATCCCCATTAGTTCCTGCCAAGGCAGCAGCTACTCTTCCTGGGGTTTATTATGAATCCCCATTAGTTCCTGTCAAGGCAGCAGCTACTCTTCCTGGGGTTTATTATGGATCCCATTAGTTCCTGCCAAGGCAGCAGCTACTCTTCCTGGGGGTTTATTATGGATCCCCATTAGTTCCTGCCAAGGCAGCAGATACTCTTCCTGGGGTTTATTATGGATCCCCATTAGTTCCTGCCAAGGCAGCAGATACTCTTCCTGGGGTTTATTATGGATCCCCATTAGTTCCTGCCAAGGCAGCAGATACTCTTCCTGTGATCCTGCAAAATTAAGACAGTTATATACAATTTTAAAAACATAACAATACAATTTCAAAACAGATTTCACAACACATTAAGTGTGTTCCCTCAGGCCACTACTCTACTACCACATATCTACAACACAAAAGCCATGTGTACGTGTGTGTATAGTGCGTATGTTATCGTGTGTGTGTATGCATGTGTCTGTGCCTGTGTGTGTAGGACATTGTTTTTGCACCAGGAACGGTCACATTTCTTACCATGGAGCTGCCCAAAATCACGGCTGGCAAGAAGGACGAGGAAATCCGCCCACTCTCACGCTTCACAGGATGCAGGCCTCCGACAGATGGAGAATCCCCGCTCAATCCAGAGCAGGGACGGAAGGTTGCCGACGTCGACTTCGAAATCGTAGTAGTAGGCACTGCGGACGCAGACACAGGCACCCCCAGCGACGATGGTGCAGGAAGATCAGGCACCAGGACGGCAAAACTATTTGTTGTTTGTATCCGCTACGGGCCTCTTGTTGGGAGTGTAGACTGCTTTGCGGGAGGTCGCTGTCTTCGACTTCCACAGCTCGTGACATGCGACCATCGTTGATTGCCTTTCTCCTCATGCTGTGCTCCTTCGACGGCGCTATCAGATGGTGGAGCTCCGGGCAACACCGGCCAGTTGGATAACGACAAACGACAAGTCGGAGATGCATCCAACAAGCGCGAACGCCGTCCAGCCACCGGCGTAGAAAATGTAAACATTCCACTCCGCGTTTTCCCCAGTTTCTTACGTAGGCTGGCGACCTGCGTGATCAAGGAAGCCCCCTCAAGCCTATAATCCTCGGCAAGTAAACAATTGCCGCATTGGAACTCTGAGCGATCCGGTTTGTCCCGAAACAAAGCGTAGTAGATACAGCTCCTACAGCGCTGGAACTGTTCATTTACTTCTCCAGACAAAGAGGCTCCATTGCAAAACTCATCTGGTACCAACTTCGTTAGCTTGATGGCTAGCAGCTTAGCGTCTCTGTCAAGCAGGCTTCAACCTGTCTCTTAAGCGGGATTCCGGGACAAGAAATAGAGGTCCTAGCTGTTAAAAGCTAACTGCATCGTGGAATCCACGCAAAAACAAGTTCTGTATTCGTATTTATGAATAGCGTTTTTGTTTTAATCAAAAATAACAAACAGAGTGTTTTCCAAACTGAGTGTGATTGTGGGAGAACGACAGGGTGTTCCCATACAGGAACTCAAGTCCTTTTGTTCACCCAACCTAGAATGCCTCACAATCAAATGCCAACTGTATTACCTGCCAAGTGTCACACCCTGGCTCTGGGACTCTATATGTTGAGCCAGGGTGTGTTCATTCTATGTGTTCTGTTTCTATGTTGGGTGTTCTAGGTTGTGTTTTTCTATGTTGGCCTGAGTGACTCCCAATCAGAGGCAACGAGTGTCAGCTGTTTGCTGGTTGTCTCTGATTGGGAGCCATATTTAAACTGTCTGTTTTCCTTTTGTGTTTGTGGGTTCTTGTTCCGTGTTCGGTCAGTGTTACCGTGGACTTCACGAGTCGTTTCTTGTTTTGTATTTTGAGTTTTGTGCTTTAACTAATTAAAGTAAACATGTTCGTTCAACACGCTGCGCATTGGTCTACTTCTCTCCCTGACGAACGTGACAGAAGAACCCACAATAAAAGGACCAAGCAGCGTGTCCAGGAGCAGGCAGACTGGACATGGGAGGAAGTGCCAGGAAAGGAGATGGAGAGGCTGGCGATGGCCCAGGTGGGCAAATCGTGGTCCTGGGAGGACATGCTCGGGGACAAGGGACCTTGGGGTAGGATTAAGGCCCTGGCGAGAGAGGAGCAGCGGCGTCAGCAGTGGCATCGTCGGACGGACGAGAGGCAACCCCAAAAAAAATTTAGGGGGGGGCACACGGCATGGGCGGCTGGGCAGCAGGAGGCTGCCACAGGGCGATTTGGAGAGGAGGCCACCGGGTTAGGGGGGCCAGAAGGCAGGTTGGCGGAGCCTGGATGGAGAGCGGAACCAACTTCCCGTACTCAGGCATGGCAGCATGGGACGGGGCAGGTTCAGCGGTATGCGGAGCGGCGTACTGTGCCACGAGTGGTCCGGCATAGTCCTGTACGTCCTGTGCGAGCACCCCGCACGTGTCGTGCGAAGGGGGGTATGCAGCCAGGACGGAGTGTACCGGCTCAACGCTCGTGGTCTCCAATGCCTCTCCGCGGTCCCGGATATCCTGCTCCAGTGTCGCGTGCTGTTATGCCAGTACGGGTACACAGCCCTGTACGTCCTGTGCGGATGCCTCACACAGAGTGTGTGAGGGTAGGCATTGAGCCAGGACGGGTTGTGGCCGCTCTTCACTCCAGGTCTCCTATCCGTCTCCACAGCCCGGTTCGGCCTGTCCCTGCTCCACGCACCAAGCCTACGGTGTGCGTCGCCAGCCCAGCCCGGCCTGTCCCTGCTCCACGCACCAAGCCTACGGGGTGCGTCGCCAGCCCAGCCCGGCCTGTCCCTGCTCCACGCACCAAGCCTACGGGGTGCGTCGCCAGCCCAGCCCGGCCTGTTCCTGCTCCACGCACCAAGCCTACGGGGTGCGTCGCCAGCCCAGCCCGGCCTGTCCCTGCTCCACGCACCAAGTCTACGGTGCGCGTCGCCAGACCGGCCCGGCCTGTTCCTGCCACTCGCACCAAGCCTACGGTGTGCGTCGCCAGCCCGGCCCAGCCTGTTCCTGCCACTCGCACCAAGCCTACGGTGCGCGTCGCCAGCCCGGCCCGGCCTGTTCCTGCCACTCGCACCAAGCCAGGGGTGCGAGTCGTCAGCCCGGTAAAGCCCGTTCCGGCTCCACGCACCAAGCCAGGGGTGCGCATCGTCAGCCCGGTCCGGCCCATTGCTGCTCCACGCACCAAGCCAGGGGTGCGAGTCGTCAGTCCGGTGAGGCCCGTTCCGGCTCCACGCACCAAGCCAGGGGTGCGTATCGTCAGCCCGGTCCGGCCCGTTGCTGCTCCACGCACCAAGCCAGGGGTGCGCATCGTCAGCCCGGTCTGGTCCGTTCCTGCCTCACGCACCAAGCCAAGGGTGCGCGTCGTCAGTCCGGCACAACCCGTGCCTGGGTCATCGGTGCCAAATCAGGTACCGCTCAACTGCTCCACAACGGAGCTGAAGCTAGCCGTTCCTGCTACGTTCAGGTCAGCTCCAGCCAGCGGGGCCAGACCGGACCAGGGGCGCTATGGGGGGATTATTGGAGGGTGGTGGGCAAGGCCGGAGCCAGAACCGCCGCCGAGGAGGTATGCCCACCCAGCCCTCCCCTGTTTTGCTCTTATTGAGGCGCGGTCGCAGTCCGCGCCTTTAGGGGGGGGGGTACTGTCACACCCTGGCTCTGGGACTCTATATGTTGAGCCAGGGTGTGTTCATTCTATGTGTTCTGTTTCTATGTTGGGTGTTCTAGGTTGTGTTTTTCTATGTTGGCCTGAGTGACTCCCAATCAGAGGCAACGAGTGTCAGCTGTTTGCTGGTTGTCTCTGATTGGGAGCCATATTTAAACTGTCTGTTTTCCTTTTGTGTTTGTGGGTTCTTGTTCCGTGTTCGGTCAGTGTTACCGTGGACTTCACGAGTCGTTTCTTGTTTTGTATTTTGAGTTTTGTGCTTTAACTAATTAAAGTAAACATGTTCGTTCAACACGCTGCGCATTGGTCTACTTCTCTCCCTGACGATCGTGACACCAAGAGAATTCTCTCGGTTATAGTCACCGCTGTGTATATTCCCCCTCAAGCCGATACCACAACGGCCCTCAAGAAACTACACTGGACTTTGTGCAAACTGGAAACCACATCCTGAGGCCACATTTAATGTAGCTGGGGACTTTAATCAAGCAAATCTGAGGAAAATGCTACCGAAGTTCTATCAACACATTGTCTGTAGTACTCACGCATCAAAAACTCTCGACCATTGTTACTCCCCCTTCCGGGATGGCTGCAAGGCCCTCCCCCGCCCTCCCTTCGGGAAATTAGATCACGACTCCATTCTGCTCCTCCCTTCTTATAGGCAGAACCTCAAACAAGTGGTACCCGTGCTAAAGTCTATTCAACGCTGGTCTGACCAATCGGAATCCATGCGTCAAGATTGTTTTTATCACGCGGACTGGGATATGTTCCGGGTTGCGTCTGAGAATGACATTGATGTATACACTGACACAGTGACTGAGTTCATCAAGAAGTGTATAGGGGATGTTGAACCCACTGTGACTATTAAAACCTACCCAAACCAAAAAACGTGGATAGATGGCAGCATTCGCGCAAAACTGAAAGCGTGAACCACCGGATTTAACCACGGCATGGTGACTGGGAATATGGTTGAATACAAACAGTGCAGTTATGCCTTCCGTAAAGCAATCAAACAGGCAAAATGTCAGTACAGAGACAAAGTGGAGTCGCAATTCGACGGTTCAGACATGAGACATATGTGGCAGGGACTCTAGACAATCAATGATTACAAAGGGAAAACCATCCACGTCGTGGACACCAACGTCTTGCTCCCGGACAAGCTAAACACCTTCTTCGCCCGCATTGAGGATAACACAGCGCCACCGACGCAGCACGCTCCCGAGGACTGTGGACTCTCATTTTCCATGGCCGGCGTGAGTAAGACATTTTAAGCGTGTTAACCCCCGCAAGGTTGCCTGCCCAGACGGTCTCCCTAGCCGCATCCTCAGAGTATGCGCAGACCAGCTGGCTGGAGTGTTTACGGACATATTAAATCTCTCCCAATCCCAGTCTGCTGTCCTCACTTGCTTCAAGATGTCCACCATTGTTCCTGTACCCAAGAAAGTAAAGGTAACTGAACTAAATGAAGTGCTTTGAGGGGCTAGTTAAGGATCATATCACCTGCACCTTACCGGACACCCTAGACCCACTTCAATTTGCATACCGCCCCAATAGATCCACAGACAATGCAATCGCCATCGCACTGCACACTGCCCTATCCCATCTGGACAAGAGGAATATCTATGTAAGAATGCTATTCATTGACTACAGCTCAGCCTTCAACAACATAGTACCCTCCAAGCTCATCATTAAGCTTGGGGCCCTGGGTCTGAACCCCACCCTGTACAACTGGGTCCTGGACTTCCTGACGGGCCACCCCCTGGTTGTGAATGTAGGAAACAACACCTCCACCAAGCTGATCCTCAACACAGGGGCCCCACAAGGGTGCGTGCTCAGCCCCCTCCTGTACTCCCTGTTCACCCATGACTGTGTGGCCAACACACCTCCAACTCAAACATCAAGTTTGCAGATGACACAACAGTAGTAGGCTTGATTACCAACAATGACGAGACAGCCTACAGGGAGGAGGTGAGGGCTCTGGGAGTGTGGTGCCAGGAAAATAACGTCTCCCTCAACGTCAACAAAACTAAGGAGCTGATCGTGAACTTCAGAAGACAGCAGAGGGAGCACGCCCCCATCGACGGGACCGCAGTGGAGAACATGAAAAGCTTCAAGTTCCTCGGGGTACACATCACTGACAATCTGAAATAGTCCACCCACACAGACAGTGTGGTGAAGAAGGCGCAACAGCATCTCCTCAAGCTCAAGAAGCTGAAGAAATTCGGCTTGGCCACTAAGACCCTCACAAACCTTTACAGATGCACCATTGAGAGCATCACCGCCTGGTACGGCAACTGCACCGCCCGCAACTGCAGGGCTCTTCAGATGGTGGTGCGGTCTGCCCAACGCATCAGCGGGGGCACACTGCCTGCCCTGCCAAGACACCTACGGCACCCGATGTCACAGGAAGCCCAAAAAGGATCATCAAGGACATCAACCACTTGAGCCACGGCCTGTTCACCCCGCTATCATCCAGAAGGCGAAGTCAGTACAGGTGCATCAAAGCTGGGACCAAGAGACTGACAAACAGATTCTATCTCAAGGCCATCAGACTGTTAAATTGCCATCAATAGCCGGCCCAGTACCCTGAACTTAGTCACTTACAGTAGCCGGCTACCACCCGGTTACTCAACTCTGCACCTTAGAGGCTGCTGCCCTATGTACATAGACATGGAATCTCTGGTCACTTTAATAATGTTTACATACTGTTTTACTCATTTCATATGTATATACTGTATTCTACTGTATTCTGGTCCATGCCACCCCGACATTGCTCGTCCTAATATTTATGCATTTCTTAATTACATTCTTTTATTTTGAGATTTGTGTGTACTGTTGTGATTTGTTAGATACTAATGCACTGTTGCATTTCACTACCACCTCTAAATATCCCTGCACAACGTCTATTTGTGTAATGGCTGTGCTCAATGCAATGGCACTTACAAATGTAGATCCTTCAAACACCCCCAAACAGGGAAACAGATCCCAATCAAAGGTGTTATTACGTGCTCCACTAAGGCAGTTATTTATCTTAGAACTTGTCCTTGTGGTAAAAATTATGTGGGTAAAACAAAGCGCTAAATAAAAGTATGATTCTCGGAGCATCGTAGCACCATTAGGTGCAAAAACTCGACATACCCAGTATGGTAGCGAACCACTCGATTTCGTCCTTACGTTATATCGGCATCAAACATGTCACCCTCCCTAGGAGAGGGGGTGACCTTGACAACTTATTGTTAAAACGAGAGGCTGCCTCGATCTTTAATTTAAAGACCCTTGCTCCCTTTGGTCTCAACGTAGACTTTGATTGAAGCCATTCTTGTGATTATTGTGATTTTGCTATTCATTGTAAATGTTTGACTGAGACAGGAGGATTGGGGGGGGGGGGGGGGGGGGGGGGGTGGTGGTGAATGTGGCCCTATCCTAAAGTTACCCCTGGACAGGGCCAACCAGGCAGGATATAACCCCACCCACTTTGCCACTGTTAGTCTGTACCTGTTGTTTACGAAGCATGTGACAAATAAGATTTGATTTGATTTGACTAACTATCCTGAAACAAGGCCGAGTATAGCCCACACAGATCTCCCCAACCGCACAGGATTCTAGTCAAGATTCTAGCAGCTGTATTTAGCACAAGCTGATGTTTATATAGAGCCTTATGCGGGTAGCTGGAGAGTAGAGCATTGCAGTAGTATAATCTTGAAGTGACAAAAGCATAGATGAGTGCTTCAGATTTTACGAAGATGGAAAAAAGCTACTCTTTTAAATGTGTCTCATATGTCAGCTCTATGTCTTCCACAGCAGGCCCCATGTCAGCCCTGAATATTTTACAGTAGGCCCTATGTCAAACCTATGTCAGCCCTATATATTTTACAGTAGGCCCCATGTCAACCCTATATATTTTACAGTAGGCCCCATGTCAACCCTATATATTTTACAGTAGGCCCCATGTCAGCCCTGTATATTTTACAGTAGGCCCCATGTCAAGCCTATGTCAGCCCTATATATTTTACAGTAGGCCCCATGTCAACCCTATATATTTTACAGTAGGCCCCATGTCAAACATATGTCAGCCCTATATATTTTACAGTAGGTCCTATGTCAACCCCATGTCAACCCTATATATTTTACAGTAGGCCCATGTCAAACATATGTCAGCCCTATATATTTTACAGTAGGCCCCATGTCAACCCTATATATTTTACAGTAGGCCCCATGTCAAACATATGTCAGCCCTATATATTTTACAGTAGGCCCCATGTCAGCCCTATATATTTTACAGTAGGCCCATGTCAGCCCTATATATTTTACAGTAGTGCTCATGTCAGCCCTATATATTTTACAGTAGGCCCTATGTCAGCCCTATATATTTTACAGTACTTCCCATGTCAGCCCTATATATTTTACAGTAGCTGTCCCATGTCACCCTATATATTTTACAGAGGCCCCATGTCAACCTATATATTTTACAGTAGTCCCATGTCAGCCCTATATATTTTACAGTAGGCCCCATGTCAACCTATATATTTTACAGTAGGCCCATGTCAACTCTATGTCAGCCCTATATATTTTACAGTAGGCCCCATGTCAACCCTATATATTTTACGTAGGCCCCATGTCAACCTATGTCAGCCCTATATATTTACAGTAGGCCCCATGTCAACCTATGTCAGCACCATTATATATTTTACAGTAGGCCCCATGTCAACCCATTATTTGTGCCCCGCCCTAATATATTTTACAGTAGGTCCATGGGCAACCTATGTCAACCCTAATATTTTACAGTAGGCCCCATGTCAAACTATGTCAGCCCTATATATTTTACAGTAGGCCCCATGTCAACCCTAATATATTTACAGTAGGCCCCATGTCAAACCTATGCAGCCCTATATATTTTACAGTAGGCCCCATGTCAACCCTAATATTGTACAGTCCCATTTAGCCCTGTATATTTTACAGTAGGCCCCATGTCAGCCTATGTCAGCCCTATATATTTTACAGTAGGCCCCATGTCAACCCTATATATTTTACAGTAGGCCCCATGTCAACCTATGTCAGCCCTATATATTTTACAGTAGGCCCCATGTCAACCCCATGTCAACCCTATATATTTTACAGTAGGCCCCATGTCAAACCTATGTCAGCCCTATATATTTTACAGTAGGCCCCATGTCAACCTATCACTATATTTTACAGTAGGCCCCATGTCAAACATATGTCAGCCCTATATATTTTACAGTAGGCCCCATGTCAACCCTATATTTTAAGTAGGCCCCATTAAACATATGCAGCCTATATATTTACAGTAGGCCCCATGTCACCCTATATATTTTACAGTAGGCCCATGTCAAACCTTTCAGTCTCCTGTCAGCCTATATTTTACAGTAGTCCCATGTCAGCCCTATATATTTAACAGTAGGCCCCTATGTCAGCCTATAATTACAGTGTCCATGTCAGCCCTATATATTTTACAGTAGGCCCCATGTCAACCTTATATATTTTACAGTAGGCCCATGTCAACTCTATGTCAGCCCTATATATTTTACAGTAGGCCCCATGTCAGCCCTATATATTTTACAGTAGGCCCCATGTCAGCCCTATATATTTTACAGTAGGCCCCATGTCAGCCCTATATATTTTACAGTAGGCCCCATGTCAACCCTATGTCATCCCTATATATTTTACAGTAGGCCCCATGTCAAACCTATGTCAGCCCTATATATTTTACAGTAGGCCCCATGTCAAACCTATGTCAGCCCTATATATTTTACAGTAGGCCCCATGTCAAACCTATGTCGCCCTATATATTTTACAGTAGGCCCCATGTCAAACCTATGTCAGCCCTATATATTTTACAGTAGGCCCCATGTCAAACCTATGTCAGCCCTATATATTTTACAGTAGGCCCCATGTCAACCCTATATATTTTACAGTAGGCCCCATGTCAAACCTATGTCAGCCCTATATATTTTACAGTAGGCCCCATGTCAAACCTAGTCAGCCCTATATATTTTACAGTAGGCCCCAGTCAAACCTATGTCAGCCTATATTTTACAGTGGCCCCCATGTCAAACTAGTCAGCCCTTATTTTACAGTAGGCCCCATGCAGCCCTATTATTTACAGTAGGCCCTATGTAAAACCTTCAGCCCTATATTTTACAGTAGGCGCCATGTCAACCCTATATATTTTACAGTAGGCCCATGTCAAGCCTAGTCAGCCCATATATTTTTACAGTAGGCCCCATGTCACCCTATATATTTTACAGTAGGCCCCATGTCAAGCCTATGTCAACCCTATATATTTTACAGTAGGCCCCAGTCATACCTATGTCAGCCCAAATATTTTTACAGTAGGCCCATGTCAGCCCTATATTTTACAGTAGGCCCCATGTCAAACCTATGTCAGCCCTTATATTTACAGTAGGCCCCTTTGTCAGCCCTATATTTTACAGTAGGCCCCATGTCAACCCTATATATTTTATAGGGGCCCCATGTCAAGCCTATGTCAGCCCTATATATTTTACAGTAGGCCCATGTCAGCCCTATATATTTTACAGTAGGCCCCATGTCAAACAAAATGAAGCCCTATATATTTTACAGTAGGCCCCATGTCAGCCCATATTTTTTAAACAGTAGGCCTATGTCAGCCCTATACATTTACAGTACTTCCCATGTCGGGCCCATATATTTTACAGTAGTTCCATGTCAGCCTTATATATTTTACAGTAGGCCCTATGTCACCTATATTTTTTTACAGTAGTTCCATGCGCCCTATATATTTTTACAGTAGTTCTCATGTCACCCCTATATATTTTACAGTAGGCCATGTAAAACCTATATAATTTACAGTAGGCCCATGACAACTCTATGTCAGCCTTTTATTTTTACAGTAGGCCCCATGTCAGCCCTATATTTTTTAAAACAGTGGGCCCTAGGGTAAAACCTATGTCAGCCCTATATATTTTACAGTGGGCCCCATGTCAAACCTATGTCAGCCCTATATTTTTTAAACAGTAGGCCCCATGTCAAAACCTATGTAGCCCTATATTTTTTACATAGGCCCCATGTCAGCCCTAATATTTTTACAGTGGGCCCCCCCATGTCAATCCTAGGGCAGCCCTATATATTTTACAAGGGGGCCCCCATGTCAAACCTATGTCGCCCTATATATTTTACAGTGGGCCCCCATGTAAAACCCTAATATTTTACAGTAGGCCCCAGTCAAACCATGTCAGCCCTATATATTTACAGTAGGCCCCATGTCAAACCCTATTATTTTACAGTAGGCCCCCATGTCAACCTATGTCAGCCCTATATATTTACAGTAGGCCCCATGTCAACCCTATATATTTACAGTAGGGCCCCATGTCAAACCTATTTCAGCCCTATATATTTTACAGTAGGCCCCATGTCAAACCTATGTTAGCCCTATTTATGTTACAGTAGGCCCTATGTCAACCCTATATATTTTACAGTAGGCCCTATGTCCTTGAATGTTGAATTACTCTTAAGTGAGATTAAGACTTTTAAGCAGGTCAACATTCACAAGGCCGCAGGGCCAGACGGATTATCAGGACGTGTACTCCGAGCATGTGCTTTCCAACTGGCAAGTGTTTTCACTGACATTTTCAACATGTCCCTGACTAAAGTCTGTAATACCAACATGTTTAAAGGGCAAAACCACCATAGTCCCTGTGCCCAAAGACTCTAAGATAACCTCCTAAATGACTACTACCGACCCGTAGCACTGACGTCTGTGGCCATGAAGTGCTTTGAAAGGCTGGTCATGACTCACATCAACACCATTATCCCAGAAACCCTAGACCCACTCTAATTTGCATACCGCCCCAACAGATCCACAGATGATGCAATCTCTATTGCACTCCACACTGCCCTTTCCCACCTGGACAAGAGGAACACCTACGTGAGAATGCTATTCATTGACTACAGCTCAGCATTCAACACCATAGTGCCCTCAAAGCTCATCACTAAGCTAAGGATCCTGGGACTAAACACCTCCCTCTGCAACTGGATCCTGGACTTCCTGAAGGGCCGCCCCCAGGTGGTAAGGGTAGGTAACAACACATCTGCCACACTGATCCTCAACACGGGGGCCCCTCAGGGGTGCGTGCTCAGTCCCCTCCTGTACTCCCTGTTCACCCATGACTGCATGGCCAGGCACGACTCCAACACCATCATTAAGTTTGCCGACGACACAACAGTGGTAGGCCTGATCACCGATAACGATGAGACAGCCTATAGGGAGGAGGTCAGAGACCTGGCCATGTGGTGCCAGGATAACAACCTCTCCCTCAACGTGACCAAGAAAAAGGAGATGATTGTGGACTACAGGAAAAAAAAGAGGACTGAGCACGCCCCCATTCTCATCGACAGGGCTGTAGTGGAACAGGTTGAGAGCTTCAAGTTCCTTGGTGTCCACATCACCAACAAACTATCATAGTCCAAACACACCAAGACAGTCGTGAAGAGGGCACGACAAAGCCTATTCCCCCTCAGGAGACTGAAAAGATTTGGCATGGGTCCTCAGATCCTCAAAAAATTCTACAGCTGCACCATCGAGAGCATCCTGACTGGTTGCATCACTGCCTGGTATGGCAACTGCTTGGCCTCCGACCGCAAGGCACTACAGAGGGTGGTGCGTATGGCCCAGTACATCACTGGGGCCAAGCTTCCTGCCATCCAGGACCTCTATACCAGGCGGTGTCAGAGGAAGGCCCTCAAAATTGTCAAAGACTCCAGCCACCCTAGTCATAGACTGTTCTCTCTGCTACCGCACGGCAAGCGGTACCGGAGTGCCAAGTCTAGGTCCAAAAGACTTCTCAACAGCTTCTACCCCCAAGCCATAAGACTCCTGAACAGCTAATCATGGCTACCCAGACTATTTGCACTGCCCCCCCACCCCATATTTTTATGCTGCTGCTACTCTGTTAATTATTTATGCATAGTCACTTTAACTCTACCCACATGTACAGTGGGGAGAACAAGTATTTGATACACTGCCGATTTTGCAAGTTTTCCTACTTACAAAGCATGTAGAGGTCTGTAATTTTTATCATAGGTACACTTCAACTGTGAGAGACGGAATCTAAAACAAAAATCCAGAAAATCACATTGTATGATTTTTAAGTAATTAATTTGCATTTTATTGCATGACAAGTATTTGATCACCTACCAACCAGTAAGAATTCCGGCTCTCACAGACCTGTTAGTTTTTCTTTAAGAAGCACTCCTGTTCTCCACTCATTACCTGTATTAAATGCACCTGTTTGAACTCGTTACCTGTATAAAAGACACCTGTCCACACACTCAATCAAACAGACTCCAACCTCTCCAAAATGGCCAAGACCAGAGAGCTGTGTAAGGACATCAGGGATAAAATTGTAGACTTGCACAAGGCTGGGATGGGCTACAGGACAATATGCAAGCAGCTTGATGAGAAGGCAACAACTGTTGGCGCAATTATTAGAAAATGGAAGAAGTTCAAGATGACGGTCAATCACCCTCGGTCTGTGGATCCATGCAAGATCTCACCTCGTGGGGCATCAATGATCATGAGGAAGGTGAGGGATTAGCCCATAACTACATGGCAGGACCTGGTCAATGACCTGAAGAGAGCTGGGACCACAGTCTCAAAGAAAACCATTAGTAACACACTACGCCGTCATGGATTAAAATCCTGCAGCGCATGCAAGGTCCCCCTGCTCAAGCCAGCGCATGTCCAGGCCCGTCTGAAGTTTGCCAATGACCATCTGGATGATCCAGAGGAGGAATAGGAGAAGGTCATGTGGTCTGATGAGACAAAAATAGAGCTTTTTGGTCTAAACTCCACTCGCCGTGTTTGGAGGAAGAAGAAGGATGAGTACAACACCAAGAACACCATCCCAACAGTGAAGCATGGAGGTGGAAACATCATTCTTTGGGGATGCTTTTCTGCAAAGGGGACAGGACGACTGCACCGTATTGAGGGGAGGATGGATGGGGCCATGTATCGCGAGATCTTGGCCAACAACCTCCTTCCCTCAGTAAGAGCATTGAAGATGGGTCGTGGCTGGGTCTTCCAGCATGACAACGACCCGAAACACACAGCCAGGGCAACTAAGGAGTGGCTCCGTAAGAAGCATCTCAAGGTCCTGGAGTGGCCTAGCCAATCTCCAGACCTGAACCCAATAGAAAATCTTTGGAGGGAGCTGAAAGTCCGTATTGCCTAGCGACAGCCCCGAAACCTGAAGGATCTGGAGAAGGTCTGTATGGAGGAGTGGGCCAAAATCCCTGCTGCAGTGTGCAAACCGGGTCAAGACCTACAGGAAACGTATGATCTCTGTAATTGCAAACAAAGGTTTCTGTACCAAATATTAAGTTCTGCTTTTCTGATGTATCAAATACTTATGTCATGCAATAAAATGCAAATTAATTACTTAAAAATCATACAATGTGATTTTCTGGATTTTTGTTTTAGATTCCGTCTCTCACAGTTGAAGTGTACCTATGATAAAAATTACAGACCTCTACATGCTTTGTAAGTAGGAAAACCTGCAAAATCGGCAGTGTATAAAATACTTGTTCTCCCCACTGTACATATTACTTCAACTACCTCAACTAGCCGGTGCCCCCGCACATTGACTCTGCACCGGTACCCCCCTGTATGTATAGCCTCCCTACTGTTATTTTATTTTACTTCTGCTCTTTTTTTCTCAACACTTTTTTGTTGTTTTATTCTACTATTTTACTTTTTATTTCACTGTAATGTCTGCACCTGTTGTATTCGGCGCCTGTGGCCAATACAATTTGATTTGATTTTTGATTTGATTTGAAGTAATTAATTGAAGACATTCAAAACTATCTGTTAATGGGGATGTTTTGTGTTTTAGGATCATCCTTACATCTACACAAGACCCAGAGCTGTGTCTGCAGTACCACCACTGATCCTCCACATGCCCATGGTCATCCTCCTTCTACTCCTTACAATGTCTGCAATCTACTGATCTACATGACTGTTTCGAATTGGTTGATAATCTACATGCGGTGTTTCCAATGGGTTGATAATCTACATTACTGGTTTCCCCCCCCCCCAAAACAAACAATGGTTGGGTGATAATCTACCTTTACTGTTGTCCATGGGTTGATAATCTACATTACTGTTTCCAAATGGTGATTAATCCTCATGCAGTGTTTCCAATAGGTTGATAATCCTCATGCAGTGTTTCTAATGGGTTGATATGTAATCTACATGCAGTGTTTCCCTTGGGCTACTCTACATGCAGTGTTTCCAATGGATTGATAATCCTCATGCAGGTTTCTAAGGGCTGGTAATCGACATGACGTTTCAATGGAATTGAATCCCATGCAGTGTTTCCAAGGATTGATAATCACTCATGCAGTGTTTCCCTTTGGGCTATAACATGCAGGTTTCCAATGGATTATAATCCTCCTGCAGTGTTCCATGGAGTGAAATCCTCATGCAGGGTTTCCTTTGGGCACTCTACATTGCAGGTTCCAAAGGATTGATAACCTCAGCAGTTTTCCTGGGAAAACCCCATGCAGGTTTTAAGGGTGAAATCCCCAGCAGGTTTCTGGGGGTTTAAAAACAGCGTGTTTCAAGGGGTTTATAATCTAAAAGAAAATGTTTTCCCAAGGGTTTTAAACTCATGAGGTTTCAATGGGTGAAATTCATGCAGTGTTTTTAAGGGTTTATAATTAATGCAGGTTTCCCAAGGGTTGATAATTCACAGGTTTCAATGGTTGATAATAAAGCAGTGTTCAATGGGTTTTAATTAATTTCGTGTTTCAATGGGTTGTAATCTACAGGCAGGTTTCCAATGGGTGAATCACATCAGTGTTTCCCAAAGGGTTTATAATTAATGCAGGTTTTCCCAAGGGTTTATAATCACGCGGTTTCCCAAAGGGTTTAAATTAAAGTTTTTCAAAGGTTGATAATCACAGCAGTGTTTCAATGGTTTATAATTTAAGCGGTTCCCAAAGGGTTTGATAAACTACAGCAGTGTTTTCCCAAAGGGGTTTATAACTAAGCATGTTTCAATGGGTTTATAAACTCATGCAGTGTTTCCAAGGGTTGATAATCTAATGCAGTGTTTCAATGGGTTTTTACTCATGCAGTGTTTCCAATGGGTTGAAATCTACATGCAGTGTTTTAATGGGTTTTATAAACTACAGCAGGTTCAATGGGTTGATAATCCCAAAGCAGTGTTTCCAAAAGGGTTTATAATTACTCGTGTTTTTAATGGGGTTGATAATTACATGCAGTGTTTCCCAAAGGGTGTAATCTACACGGTTTCAATGGGGGATAACTACATGCGTGTTTAATGGGTTGTAATTAATGCAGTGTTCAAGGATTGATAATTACATGCAGTGTTTCAAAGGGGGTTTAAATCTACTGCGTGTTTCCCAAAGGGTTGAAATCTACAGCGTGTTCCCAAGGGTTGAAATCTTGCGTGTTTCAATGGGTTTATAACCTTCAGGTGTTTCAAGGGATTGATAATCTACATGAAAGGTTTTAAGGATTTATAATTACATGGTGTTTCAATGGTTAAATTTTAAAGCAGTGTTTCCAAAGGGTTGAAATCTAATGCAGGTTTCCCAAAGGGTTTATAATCTAAAGCAGTGTTTCAATGGGGGTTTTAAATTAATGCAGTGTTTCCAAAAGGATTGTAATTACTGCAGTTTTTAATGGTTTAAAATTAAAGCCCCGGTTTTAATGGGGGTTTATAAACTTGCAGTGTTTAAAAGGGGTTTATAATTACATGCAGTGTTTCAAGGGTTTTATATTCATGAGTTTTCAAGGGTTGATAATTTCAGCAGGTTTCCCCTGGGTTATAATCTACTGCAGGGGTTTTCCCAAAGGTTGATAACTCATGCAGTGTTCAAGGTTTATAATCAAGCAGGTTTAAGGTTGATAAACTAAGGGAGTGTTTCAAGGGTTTTATAATTAATGCAGTGTTTCAATGGGTGTAAATTAAATTTTCAGTGTTTCCCCAAAGGGTTGATAATCTCATGCAGTGTTTCCCAAAGGGGTTTATAATTTTCAGCGGGGTTTTCAAGGGTGATAATCTAAAGCAGTGTTTCAAGGGTTTATAATTAATGCAGTTTCAAGGATTGATAATCTACTGCAGTGTTTTTAATGGGGGAAATCTATGCAGTGTTTTTAATGGATGAAATTTAATGCAGTGTTTCAAGGTTGTAAACTAATGCAGGTTTCAAGGTTTTATAATTACAGCGTTTCAAGGGGTAAATTAAAGCAGTGTTTCAAAGGGTGATATCTACAGCAGTGTTTCCCAAAGGGTTGTAATCTCTGCAGGTTTTAATGGATTGATAATTACATGCAGTGTTTCAAGGGTTTTATATCATGCAGGTTTCAAGGGTTGATAATTCATGCAGTGTTTCAATGGTTGATAATTTAATGCAGGTTTCCCAAAGGGGTGATAATTAAAGCAGTGTTTAAGGGGTTGATAAATTTAAAGCAGTGTTTCATGGTGTAATTTCAGCAGTGGTTTCTGGGGTTATAATTTATGAGTGTTTAAAATTTTTATACTAAAAATGCAGTTTTAAAAATTTAAATTACCCATGCATTGGACGGATTTTTTATGGTTTTAATGTTATTTATCGAAATAAATTTTTTAATGTCACTTATAAATTTAAAAAGTCAATTAATCAATAATTTGGGGACCACGGAATAAATTTTTTAAAGTTTTAATCCCCAATTAAACTTGAAGATAGAGGGGTTAATAGGGGAAAAAGATTAAAAAAATATCTGTCCTTGAAAAAGTCACAAATCTTTTAACCAAAAACCCTAACCTTATTGAAAAAACAAATACCAAATTGATTTTATGATTTAAAAATTTCCCCCATAAAACCAAACCCCGGTTTTTGATTCTGCTATTTGGGAAAAAACACTCCCCGGGGTGTAAAAAATAGCTAAAGCTGGGGGAAAGGGGGGTCTGGGGGGAAAACAAGTCAAAAATACGGGGGCCGGAAAACTTGCTCACTGAAATACAAATGCTTAAAACCCCACTAAACACTCATTCGGATTAGAAATGCAACATGTATTTACGTGTAGCTGTCCTCGATCGTTGAGTTGATGATGTAGGACTCTGGTTTTGCCCAACATAGATCCCAATGTCCTTGGTAGAGTTTCTGGTCGTAGTTGTGGTTAGAATGGACACTTCAGATGTACTAGCGGTTGTCTGAGATGGATTGTCCTCTCCTCTTGTGTCTTTAGTGAAAGTTCTCTAGACGACTATACAGTGGGGGAAAAAAATATTTAGTCAGCCACCAATTGTGCAAGTTCTCCCACTTAAAAAAGATGAGAGAGGCCTGTAATTTTCATCATAGGTACACGTCAAATATGACAGACAAAATGAGAAAAAAAAATCCAGAAAATCACATTGTAGGATTTTTAATGAATTTATTTGCAAATTATGGTGGAAAATAAGTATTTGGTCAATAACAAAAGTTTCTCAATACTTTGTTATATACCCTTTGTTGGCAATGACACAGGTCAAACGTTTTCTGTAAGTCTTCACAAGGTTTTCACACACTGTTGCTGGTATTTTGGCCCATTCCTCCATGCAGATCTCCTCTAGAGCAGTGATGTTTTGGGGCTGTCGCTGGGCAACATGGACTTTCAACTCCCTCCAAAGATTTTCTATGGGGTTGAGATCTGGAGACTGGCTAGGCCACTCCAGGACCTTGAAATGCTTCTTACGAAGCCACTCCTTCGTTGCCCGGGCGGTGTGTTTGGGATCATTGTCATGCTGAAAGACCCAGCCACGTTTCATCTTCAATGCCCTTGCTGATGGAAGGAGGTTTTCACTCAAAATCTCACGATACATGGCCCCATTCATTATTTTCTTTACACGGATCAGTCGTCCTGGTCCCTTTGCAGAAAAACAGCCCCAAAGCATGATGTTTCCACCCCCATGCTTCACAGTAGGTATGGTGGTTCTTTGGATGCAACTCAGCATTCTTTGTCCTCCAAACATGACGAGTTGAGTTTTTACAAAAAAGTTCTATTTTGGTTTCATCTGACCATATGACATTCTCCCAATTCTCTTCTGGATCATCCAAATGCACTCTAGCAAACTTCAGACGGGCCTGGACATGTACTGGCTTAAGCAGGGGGACACGTCTGGCACTGCAGGATTTGAGTCCCTGGCGGCGTAGTGTGTTTACTGATGGTAGGCTTGTTACTTTGGTCCCAGCTCTCTGCAGGTCATTCACTAGGTCCCCCCGTGTGGTTCTGGGATTTTTGCTCACCGTTCTTGTGATCATTTTGACCCCACGGGGTGAGATCTTGCGTGGAGCCCCAGATCGAGGGAGATTATCAGTGGTCTTGTATGTCTTCCATTTCCTAATAATTGCTCCCACAGTTGATTTCTTCAAACCAAGCTGCTTACCTATTGCTGATTCAGTCTTCCCAGCCTGGTGCAGGTCTACAATTTTGTTTCTGGTGTCCTTTGCCAGCTCTTTGGTCTTGGCCATAGTGGAGTTTGGAGTGTGACTGTTTGAGGTTGTGGACAGGTGTCTTTTATACTGATAACAAGTTCAAACAGGTGCCATTAATACAGGTAACGAGTGGAGGACAGAGGAGCCTCTTAATGAAGAACATTTACATTTACATTTACGTCATTTAGCAGACGCTCTTATCCAGAGCGACTTACAAATTGGTGCATTCACCCTATAGCCAGTGGGATAACCACTTTACATTGTTTTTGTTTTTGTTTTTTTTTGGGGGGGGGGGTAGAAGGATTACTTTATCCTATCCCAGGTATTCCTTAAAGAGGTGGGGTTTCAAATGTCTCCGGAAGGTGGTGAGTGACTCCGCTGTCCTGGCGTCGTGAGGGAGCTTGTTCCACCATTGGGGTGCCAGAGCAGCGAACAGTTTTGACTGGGCTGAGCGGGAACTATGCTTCCGCAGAGGAAGGGGAGCCAGCAGGCCAGAGGTGGATGAACGCAATGCCCTCGTTTGGGTGTAGGGACTGATCAGAGCCTGAAGGTACGGGGGTGCCGTTCCCCTCACTGCTCCATAGGCAAGCACCATGGTCTTGTAACGGATGCGAGCTTCAACTGGAAGCCAGTGGAGTGTGCGGAGGAGGGGGGTGACGTGAGAGAACTTGGGAAGGTTGAACACCAGACGGGCTGCGGCATTCTGGATGAGTTGTAGGGGTTTAATGGCACAGGCAGGGAGCCCAAGCCAACAGCGAGTTGCAGTAATCCAGACGGGAGATGACAAGTGCCTGGATTAGGACCTGTGCCGCTTCCTGTGTAAGGCAGGGTCGTACTCTCCGAATGTTGTAGAGCATGAACCTGCAGGATCGTGTCACCGCCTTGATGTTAGCGGAGAACGACAGGGTGTTGTCCAGGTTCACGCCAAGGCTCTTCGCACTCTGGGAGGAGGACACAACGGAGTTGTCAACCGTGATGGCGAGATCATGGAACGGGCAGTCCTTCCCCGGGAGGAAGAGCAGCTCCGTCTTGCCAGGGTTCAGCTTGAGGTGGTGATCCATCATCCATACTGATATGTCTGCCAGACATGCAGAGATGTAATTCGCCACCTGGTTATCAGAAGGGGGAAAGGAGAAGATTAGTTGTGTATCGTCAGCGTAGCAATGATAGGAGAGGCCATGTGAGGATATGACAGAGCCAAGTGACTTGGTGTATAGGGAGAAAAGGAGAGGGCCTAGAACTGAGCCCTGGGGGACACCAGTGGTGAGAGCACGTGGTGCGGAGACAGCTTCTCGCCACGCCACTTGGTAGGAGCGACCGGTCAGGTAGGACGCAATCCAGGAGTGAGCCGCGCCGGAGATGCCCAGCTCGGAGAGGGTGGAGAGGAGGATCTGATGGTTCACAGTATCAAAGGCAGCAGACAGGTCTAGAAGGACAAGAGCAGAGGAGAGAGAGTTAGCTTTAGCAGTGCGGAGAGCCTCCGTGACACAGAGAAGAGCAGTCTCAGTTGAATGACCAGTCCTGAAACCTGACTGGTTTGGATCAAGAAGGTCATTCTGAGAGAGATAGCAAGAGAGTTGGCTAAAGACGGCACGCTCAATAGTTTTGGAAAGAAAAGAAAGAAGGGATACTGGTCTGTAGTTGTTGACATCAGTGGGATCGAGTGTTGCTTTTTTGAGAAGGGGTGCAACTCTCGCTCTCTTGAAGACGGAAGGGACATAGCCAGCGGTCAAGGATGAGTTGATCAGCGAGGTGAGGTAGGGGAGAAGGTCACCGGAGATGGTCTGGAGAAGAGAGGAGGGGATGGGGTCAAGCGGGCAGGTTGTTGGGCGGCCTGCAGTCACTAGTCGCAAGATTTTATCTGGAGAGAGAGGGGAGAAAGAAGTCAAAGCATAGGGT
The DNA here is from genome assembly GCA_902810595.1 of Coregonus sp. 'balchen'. Taxonomy (NCBI): domain Eukaryota; kingdom Metazoa; phylum Chordata; class Actinopteri; order Salmoniformes; family Salmonidae; genus Coregonus; species Coregonus sp. 'balchen'. The sequence continues at coordinate 128,624 of LR778277.1, forward strand.
AGGGCAGTGTGAGCAGGACCAGCAGTGTCATTAGACTTAACAAACGAGGATCGGATGTCGTCAACCTTCTTTTCAAAGTGGTTGACGAAGTCATCCACAGAGAGGGAGGGGGGGGGGGGGGGGGGTGGGGGGGGGAGGATTCAGCAGTGAGGAGAATGTGGCAAAGAGCTTCCTAGGGTTAGAGGCAGATGCTTGGAATTTAAGGTGGTCGAAAGTGGCCTTAGCAGCAGAAACAGATGAAGAAAATGTAGAGAGGAGGGAGTGAAAAGATGCCAGGTTGGCAGGGAGTTTAGTTTTCTTCCATTTCCGCTCAGCTGCCCGGAACTCTGTTCTGTGAGCTCGCAATGAGTCATCAAGCCACGGAGCTGGAGGGGAGGACCGAGCCGGCCGGGAGGATAGGGGACACAGGGAGTCAAAGGATGCAGAAAGGGAGGAGAGGAGGGTTGAGGAGGCAGAATCAGGAGATTGGAGGGAGAAGGATTGAGCAGAGGGAAGAGATGATAGGATGGAAGAGGAGAGAGTAGTGGGAGAGAGAGAGCGGCGCGTTACCATCTGTGTAGAGGCAGAGTGAGTAGTGTTGGAGGAGAGCGAGAGAGAAAAGGATACAAAGTAGTGGTCGGAGACATGGAGGGGAGTTGCAGTGAGATTAGTAGAAGAGCAACATCTAGTAAAGATGAAGTCAAGCGTATTGCCTGCCTTGTGAGTAGGGGGGGACGGTGAGAGGGTGAGGTCAAAAGAGGAGAGGAGTGGAAAGAAGGAGGCAGAGAGAAATGAGTCAAATGTAGACGTAGGGAGGTTGAAATCCCCCAAAACTGTGAAGGGTGAGCCATCCTCAGGAAAGGAACTTATCAAGGCGTCAAGCTCATTGATGAACTCTCCAAGGGAACCTGGAGGGCGATAGATGACAAGGATATTAAGCTTAAATGGGCTAGTGACTGTGACAGCGTGGAATTCAAATGAGGAGATAGACAGATGGGTTAGGGGGAAAATTGAGAATGACCACTTGGGAGAGATGAGGATTCCTGTGCCACCACCCCTCTGACCAGATGCTCTCGGGGTATGCGAGAACACATGGTCAGACGAGGAGAGAGCAGTAGGAGTAGCAGTGTTTTCAGTGGTAATCCATGTTTCCGTCAGCGCCAGGAAGTCGAGGGACTGGAGGGTAGCATAGGCTGGGATGAAGTCAGCCTTGTTGGCAGCAGAACGGCAGTTCCAGAGGCTGCCTGAGACCTGGAACTCCAGGTGTGTGGTGCGTGCAGGGACCACCAGGTTAGAGAGGCAGCAGCCACGCGGTGTGAGGCGTTTGTGTAGCCTGTGCGGAGAGGAGAGAACAGGGATAGGGATAGGCAGAGGCATAGTTGACAGGCTGTAGCAGATGGCTACAATAATGCAGAGGAGATCGGAATGAAATGAACTAAACATCTGGGAAAGGAGAGAGCAAGGCCTCTCTCACCAAAAAAATATAACTCTCCCAACTTCCACCTCAGAAACTATAATTGTTTCACTGAACCACCCGAATAAAACTCTCCCAACTTCCACTTTAGAAATTAGAATTGTTGTAAACTACAGCGGTTCAATGTTTCAAGGACTAGACTCAACTTACTTTATTCAGCTAGCTAACTATGACGCCATAGCTAACTAGCATGCTAGCATCCAATAACACACAGTTTAGCACCAATACTTGGTTACAACAAACTACCAATAGTGTGTTAACACACTAAACAGATAATTCGTGTCCGTGTCTAGTTCTTTCATAACGCAGCAATGATTAAACGTTGGCTAGCTAGCACAAAGATATTGTATTTAGCTACTACAGTACAGCTAGCTGGTAGTGTTGGCTAGCTAGCAATGACTGCTGTGTTGACTTTGTTTGAAAAACGGCGTCGCTGCGAACGAATGTAGCTGGCTAAAAGGATATTGTATTTAGTTGCTACCGTTGCTAATAGCTACTAGCCAGCTAGTCCAGGAGGTGAGTTAGCTAGCTAGCTTCGTGCTACACCCGGCACCGCCGAATACAAAAGTAACCTACAATAACTGCATACAACAACTACCCACAACAGCCCACGATGCCTACCTATAATACCTAATAATATACAGCCCACGATGCCTACCTATAATACCTAACTACAATCTAAATACATAGTTTAAGCCTTACTCGACAAAGCCCAAGCTATGTATAAAGCCAAACTTACCCAACGCCAGCTATCTGGGTGGCAGACTGCAATCAGTAGCTGTAATTAAGGACAGCAGCTACCAACCACCTAACGTTAATGCCTCGGATAATGAGGTTAGAAAAACAGCTGAATGGTAGGTAGCTAGCTGGCTCAATTACAGGTACTCTTAAGCGTGAAATAACATTGGAAACAACTAACCACAGTTGCTAAAAGTTACCAGTAGCTACCCGCTAGCTAGCTAGCTTTGTTGGTCCAAGTAGTGGGTTAGCTAGCACTCGTGCTTCGCCGGGGTCCGCCGAATACAATACTTACCTACAATAATTACCTACAATAACCTACAATAACTACCTAAGTAAACTACGTATAATACCTGACTACAATACCTACCTGCAAACTAAATACATGGTTTAAGCTTTACTCAACATCATATAAGAAGCCAAGCTTACCTCCTGCTAGAGAAAACACAACCTCTCCCGACCACCGACAAGACCACAGCTGTGAGAGCCAGAAATCTTGCTTGTTTGTAGGTGACCAAATACTTATTTTCCACCATAATTTGCAAATAAATTCATAAAAAATCCTACAATGTGATTTTCTGGAAAATAAAATCTCAATTTGTCTGTCATAGTTGACGTGTACCTATGATGAAAATTACAGGCCTCTCTCATCTTTTTAAGTGGGAGAACTTGCACAATTGGTGGCTGACTAAATACTTTTATTCCCCACTGTAAATCCATTTAAATTACAGGTTGTAATGCAACAACTTAGGAGAACGCCAAGGGGGATGAATACTTTTGCAAGGCACTGTAATTATTATGTTGTTGTTTGTTGTTAGAAAGACTGTTTTTTAAATGATTTTCTTAGAAAATAAGGCCTTGGGCCGGGCTCTCTCTCTTCTTGTAAACTCTGTTTAGCTTGTAACCTGAAACCATCTCACACACACACACACACACACACACACACACACACACACACACACACACACCCCTTGGTGGAGAGACAGAGGGCCAGTGTAAGATATATTTCATTAAATGAAGGTAAGTTACATTTTCTTTCAAACCTTTAATTTTCTTCAAAAATGTTACTACAGAAATGTAAGCATACATATTACAATTATTAAAGTTCACTATACAATATTAAATATTAAACTATGACACTAATGTTTATTACTAAACCTTTATATTAATCATACACTTTATTACTACACAATACTACACATTACAACTTTTCGATGATAGATCGATCCTCTTGCCGTTAAGCCCAAGTTTTGTCTTGAGGACAGAAGGGACCGTCTTCGTAAATATTCACGATGGTGGAAAAACTGCTGCACTTGTTTCATCATATCAAGCACCTTAAACCAATCTCCCACCTGAAGCTAAAGACAGGCACAAAGTAGTTGACCTCTGTGCAAGCGTTTGAAAATACATACCAACCAACAGATTTTGTGGCATTTGCGCTATTGAATTCAGAACAACCTAAAATTGTCAGTTTGGACTCTGGACTATGTGCTACTGAAGAGATGTATATGGCTTTCAAATCATCTGGCCCGTAGACTTCCTCTTCCAATGCGTACCCAGGCAGGGATGTTCCACTCAGGGCCTGTTCGATCTTACATAGAGAAAGTCTTATCTTAAGCCATTCTCTCATGCGAAACACAGGAGAAAAACTCTCGGTTTTTGGCTGAAAAAGGTTGTTGAGGCAACTGTCTGTGAAAATCTTCACTGTTGAATCGTCCGGTTGGAAAATGTAACCCATATGGCCTTCACTCATATCAATCCCACCATTAAAACAATCAGGTGCACCACAAAGAATGGCATCGATGGTTTTGTCATTGTGGCCCAGACATGAAGGACACAATACAACTAGAATTGGTCTAGGAGACATGTTTTCTGTAGAGTTCTCTGTGGTTTATCTCTGTTGAGGTTTCTTGTCGCTAGTAGTGTTCACAGGTCTAAGACTTACTTATACTGAGGCAGACCTACCCAGGAAATGACTTTTTCCTGTTCATTCTACAAAGGGTCACAAGCTCACTACACATCAGCTCCATAAGTTCACTACAAAAAGTACCAACTGTTTCAGATGTTCAAACATATTTTCTTTAAGTTCAACAAGGTCACTACATGACACATCAATCACCAGGCCATTACTTTTAATTTCAAACAGGTGTTCTACTTCAAAGAAACAGCTGCACTATCAAGTTACATAAGCACACACTAAATATTGTGAGAACATCCGGACAGGATGTCATTAACAGGGTCAAACACAGGACACAGCAAAGCTCATCAATCCCTTTTTGACCGCAACCGTCTACTATATTCTCTCTAACATGTAAACAGCTGTCATGACTCTCTCCTTGGTGAAGATCAAAGGTGCCAGATCAGCTTGGCAAATGGCTGATAGATAGCCAGACCTCCCCTCTCTCCCACAGGAGAGGAGAAGGGGAGTTGGGCCGGTTTGATGACTTAACAGCCGGTCATAAATATTTTACAGAAAAGGACTCATTTTGGTCTCTAGTATGGGAAGACTGATATTTTCTTTGTTCCAGAGACCCTTTGCTGCCTAAAGTAACTGTAACTCGGAAAGTGCACATATTCTATCTATCAAGTTTACATCTAAATGTTGTATAAAATATATAATATGGTATGAGAGTATTTTGGTGAAGATAGGAATGTGATTTTAGTCTTCTAATGAGATAATAGTTTTTCATATAAACTATGCACAGTGACTAGTCACACCCCGAGTGACATCAGAGATCGTGTCATCACGATGGAACGACCTTTATACCCAGAGGGCATAAAAAGCCTTGAAAAACAAATCAACCTTTAGACCAGAAAACTGCACGTTTAGAATGGTTAGAACTTTGAGAAAGACCAGGAAGCGTGGAGCTGTGGCTACATGGCTTAAAATGGTTAGACTAGGAAGCGTGGAGCTGTGGCTACACGGCTTAAAATGGTTAGACCAGGAAGCGTGGAGCTGTGGCTACATGGCTTAAAATGGTTAGACTAGGAAGCGTGGAGCTGTGGCTACACAGCTTAAAATGGTTAGACCAGGAAGCGTGGAGCTGTGGCTACACGGCTTAAAATGGTTAGACCAGGAAGCGTGGAGCTGTGGCTACACGGCTTAAAATGGTTAGACCAGGAAGCGTGGAGCTGTGGCTACACGGCTTAAAATGGTTAGACCAGGAAGACCAGCTGACGTGCAGCGGGAGCTGAACGTTACAAATGGTTGACACTCTAAGACCTGGAAACGTGAGACGTTAGTCCACACATTTGAAATGGTGAGAAACTCTGAAACTCTCAATCTCTACACAAGAAGAAGAAACTCACTAGACTGTAGTATTGGGCTCCCGAGTGGCGCAGCGGTCTAAGGCACTGCATCTCAGTGCTTGAGGCGTCACTACAGACCCCCTGGTTCGACTCCAGGCTGTATCACAACCGGCCGTGATTGGGAGTCCCATAGGGCGGTGCACAATTGGCCCAGCATCGTCAGTGTTTGGCCGGTGTAGGCCGTCATTGTAAATAAGAATTTGTTCTTAACTGACTTGCCTAGTTAAATAAAAATTACTAGTCTGCAGCTGGCATGTAAAGTAGTTTAGAACTTTCACTAAAGACACGAGTTGGGAAGGACAATCTCAGACAACCGTTGGTACATCTGAAGTATCTATTCTAACGAATACTCCACTCGAAGACAAGCTGAGTCTCACCAAAGTGGGATAAGACACTCAAACCCTTTTTGAGAAAGTGGTTCAACAGAGAGACGACGATCAAGGACAGCTACGCATAAAAATATGCATTGCATTTCTTGTAACAACGACAAGTTGAATCTCTCTGTCTCTCCCTTTCACTCTCTTTCTATTCACCCCTCCTTCCCCTAACCAAACCCATGCTGTTGTTAGTCCACAAGGGACCTGTTATCATTGCATTACATTAGTAGTCAATAACCTATACTGTGTGTGTGTTTATGTATTCTGTGTTATTATTTAGTTAGTTAGTAAATAGGTAATTAAACCAATTTGTGTATTTTTGATTCATCAATAAGGTTAGGGTTCTTGCAGGTTCAAGGATTATGTGACGTTCAGAATGAGACTGATATGAGAAAATTATTTAATAAGTGATTTTCTTAAATCAGCATCTCTACATGTATGACAGCCATTCCATTCCAGTGTCTGTTGAATTCCAACACAGGCACACCTCATTCTACTGAATTAGGTACTGATTAGGTGATCACATGAACCAAATCTTATTTAACGAGGAAAAGTATAAAAACCACTGCTGTGGTCATCACTATCCTCTTGCAATAGGACCAGCTGGATGGCAAAAACAGTGCTAATAGTACCTCAAAAGTAATATTAATCCAAAAATAACTATTGACCATGCCAAAAGAGTTGAAAAGGAAAGTTTTGAGTCAGGTTGCTTCCATCCTTAAAATTTCAAAGATGGCAGTTCATAAGAACAAGGTCAAGCAGCAGACATTGGGGACAACAAAGCTACAGACTGGCAGAGGGCGAAAACGACTCTCTACTGACCGGGATGACCGCCAACTCATTCGAATGTCACTCAACAACTGTAGGATGACATCAAGTGACCTACAAAAATAATGGCAAATGGCAGCTGGGGTGAAGTGCACGGCGAGGACGGTTTGAAACAAGCTCCTAGGGGCAGGGCTGAAGTCGTGCAAAGCTAGAAAAAAGCCCTTCATCAATGAGAAGCAAAGAAGAGCCAGGCTGAGGTTTGTCCTCAGAAAGAAGAGCCAGGCTAAGGTTGTCCTGGAAGAAAACTTGCTTCCTTTTGCTCTGACATTGTTCCCCAACTCTGAGGATTGGTTTTTCCAGCAGGACAATGCACCATGCCACACAGCCAGGTCAATCAAGGTGTGGATGATCAAGACCCTGTCATGGCCAGCCCAATCTCCAGACCTGAACCCCATTGAAAACTTCTTGAATGTGATCAAGAGGAAGATGGATGTCCACAAGCCATCAAACAAAGCCGAGCTGCTTGAATTTTTGAGCCAGGAGTGGCATAAAGTCACCCAACATCAATGTGAAAGACTGGTGGAGAGCATGCCAAGACGCATGAAAGCTGTGATTGAAAATCAGGGTTATTCCACCAAATATTGATTTCTGAACTCTTCCTAAGTTAAAACATTAGTATTGTGTTGTTTAAAAATGAACATTAACTAATTATCTTTGCATTATTCGAGGTCTGACAACACTACATCTTTTTTGTTATTTTGACCAGTTGTCATTTTCTGCAATTAAATGCTCTAAATGACAATATTATCATTTGGAATTTGGGAGAAATGTTGTCAGTTTATAGAATAAAACAAAACATTTATTTTTACCCAAACACATACCTTTAAATAGTAAAACCAGAGAAACTGATAATTTTGCAGTGGTCTCTTAATTCTTTCCAGAGCTGTGTATATCTTCTAAGAGTTTAATTCAGGAGATGGTAACTCGTTAAACAACTTCTTCCGTCGTGCCCCAAATTCCTAATGAGTTAATTGTTACATGATTAATTTAATCGGGTAACAATGAAACATAGTTTGTTGATTCGATAAATAACAGTCATCACATTAATGAAAGTCACGTCACGACACAGCGTAACCAGCTCTGCTATGGCGTGTAAAATGGTCAGAGTGAGGTGTTCTCTCATTTATGTCTGGAAGTAGCTAGCAAGCTAGCTAACTTTAGCCAGTTAGCTTGGGTGCTTGGCTGCCATTGATAGATCAACCCTACTCCAGAGCGTCCAGTGTGCGCTCTGAACTCTCCGAGAGCGAAATGCTTTGAATTTACAATCGGACAATTTTACTTGGATTAAGAAAATACACTTTATGACACTGTCAAGAAGCATTATGACCATCATAAACATATAACATTTACATTACATTTTAGTCATTTAGCAGACGCTCTTATCCAGAGCGACTTACAGTTAGTGAGTATATAATCCAGATAGGCCAATCACCTACATGCCCTTATGTCAGTCATCAGTCAAAAAGAGGGTGTCTTGTTCTGCTTCTGAAATCTGCTCCTGCATTCATCCCTGTCATCGGCAACAGAGCATTGGGGTAGGTGCATGTCTGACATCAATGTGTGCACAATTACCATGATAATTTAACATGGTCAATGTCAAAAAAATAGATATAACATAAACATACTGTTGACACGTAGGCTATGGTGTAATGGAATGTTTGGCCTTATGTGGTAGGTTGTGGGTTTTGACACTCGTATGTAGGTGTCATAACCAGCCATAAAATAACACAATATATGTCACAACAGGTCTAAATATATGTGTCATGACCATATTATCATTACATTTACATTTTAGTCATTTAGCAGACGCTCTTATCCAGAGCGACTTACAGTTAGTGAATACATATTTTTTTTATACTGGCCCCCCGTGGGAATCGAACCCACAACCCTGGCGTTGCAAACGCCATGCTCTATCAACTGAGCTACATCCCTGCCGGCCATTCCCTCCCCTACCCTGGACGACGCTGGGCCAATTGTGCGCCGCCCATGAGTCTCCCGGTCGCGGCCAGCTGCGACAGAGCCTGGATTCGAACCAGGATCTCTAGTGGCACAGTTAGCACTGCGATGCAGTGCCTTAGACCACTGCGCCACTCAGGAGACTTATAAGAGAGATATTATAACAGGTTATGAGCAGACCACCATAGTCCCTGTGCTCAAGAAAGCAAAGGTAACCTGTCTAAATGACTACCGGCCTGTAGCACTCACATCGGTAGCCATGAAGTGCTTTGAAAGGCTGGTCATGGCTCACATCAACACCATCATCTCGGAAACCCTAGACCCACTCCAATTCGCATACAGCCCAAACAGATCCACAGATGATTCAATCTCAATATCACTCCACAATGCCCTTTCCCACCTGGACAAAAGCAAACCCTATGTGAGAATGCTGTTCATTGATTACAGCTCAGCAATCAACACCATAGTGCCCACAAAGCTCATCACTAAGCTAAAGACCCTGGGACCAAACACCTCCCTCTGTATCTGGATCCTGGACTTCCTGACGGGCCGCCCTCAGTTGGTAAGGGTAGGCAACAACACATCTTCCACGCTGATCCTCAACACGGGGGCCCCTTAGGGGTGAGTGCTTAGTCCCCTCCTGTACTCCCTGTTCACCCACGACTGCGTGGCCAAGCACGACTCCAACACCATCATTAAGTTTGCTGACGACATAACATGTGGTAGCCCTGATCACCAACAACGATGAGACAGCCTATAGGGAGGAGGTCAGAGACCTGGCCGTGTTGTGCCAGTACAACAACCTCTCCCTCAGCGTGAGCAAGACAAAGGAGATGATCGTGGACTGCAGGAAAAGGAGGGCCGAACACGCCCCCATTCACATCAGCGGGGCTGTAGTGGAGCGGGTCGAGAGTTTCAAGTTCCTTGGTGTCCACATTACCAACAAACTATCATGGTCCAAACACATCAAGACAGTCGTGAAGAGGGCACGACAACACCTTTCCCCCTTTGGAGACTGATTAGATTTGGCATGGGTCCCCAGATCCTCAAAAAGTTCTGCAGCTGCACCATTGAGAGCATCCTGACCGGTTGCATCACCGCCTGGTATGGCAACTGCTCAGCATCCGACCATAAGGCGCTACAGAGGGTCATGCGTATGGCCCAGTACATCACTGGGGCTAAGCTTCCTGCCATCTAGGACCTATGTACTAGGCGGTGTCAGAGGAATGCCCAAAAAATTGTTGAAGACTCCAGTCACCCAAGTCATAGACTGTTCTCTCTGCTACCGCACGTCAAGAGGTACCGTAGTGCCAAGTCTAGGTCCAAAAAGCTCCTTAACAGCTTCTACCCCCAAGCCATAAGAATGCTGAACAATTAATCAAATGGCCACCCGGACTATTTACATTGACACCTCCCCCCCTTTGTTTTTACACTGCTGTTTATTATCTATGCATAGTCACTTTACCCCTACCTACAAGCACAAATTACCTCCACTAACCTGTACCCCCACACATTGACTGGGTATCGGTACCCCCTGTATATAGCCTCGTTATTGTAATTTTATTGTGTTACTTTTCATTTTATTTTTTACTTTAGTTTATTTTGTAAATATTTTCTTAACTCTTTTTCTTGAACTGCATAGTTGGTTAAGGGCTCGTAAGTAAGCATTTAATTGTAAGGTCTACACCTGTTGTATTCGGCGCATGTGACAAATACAATTTGATTTGACATAATTCTTAGCATTTTGAAGGAATGGTTAACTATAAAGAAAATTAAAGACAAGAAAAAATAATTAAAGGGGGGGGGGGGGTATATTCAAAATATTTTGCAGACAGATATTTGTTACAGTTTTAGGTTTAGGTAAGGACATAAGATCTCCCTAGAGGTTAGGATTAGGCATGGAAACCAATAAAGTGTCACGATCGTCGTTAAGAGAGGACGACCAAGGCGCAGCGTGTTGAGCGAACATACTTTAATTAGTTAAAGTGCACACACGATACAAAACAATACGTAACGTCCTAGGTAACAATGACCAACTGGAACAAAAACCCACAAACACAAAGGGAAAACAGACAGTTTAAATATGGCTCCCAATCAGAGACAACCAACGACAGCTGACACTCGTTGCCTCTGATTGGGAGTCACTCTAGCCAACATAGAAATAAACACAACTAGAACTACCAACATAGAAATCTAACACATAGAATGAACACACCCTGGCTCAACATATAGAGTCCCAGAGCCAGGGTGTGACAGTACCCCCCCCTAAAGGCGCGGACTGCGACCGCGCCTCAACTAGAGCAAAACAGGGGAGGGCTGGGTGGGCATACCTCCTCGGCGGCGGTTCTGGCTCCGGCCTTGCCCACCACCCTCCAATAAACCCCCCATAGCGCCCCAGGTCCGGTCTGGCCCCGCTGGCTGGAGCTGAACTGGACGTAGCAGGAGCGGTTAGCTTCAGCTCCGTAGTGGAGCAGTTGACCGGTACCTTACCAGGCACCGGTGACCCAGGCACGGGTTGTGCTGGACTGACGACGCGCACCCCTGGCTTGGTGCGTGGAGTAGGAACGGCCCGAACCAGGCTGACGACTCGCACCCCTGGCTTGGTGCGTGGAGTAGGAACGGGCCGGACCAGGCTGACGACTCGCACCCCTGGCTTGGTGCGAGTGGCAGGAACAGGCCGGACCAGGCTGACGACTCGCACCCCTGGCTTGGTGCGAGTGGCAGGAACAGGCCGGGCCGGGCTGGCGACGCGCACCGTAGACTTGGTGCGAGTGGCAGGAACAGGCCGGACCAGGCTGACGACTCGCACCCCTGGCTTGGTGCGAGTGGCAGGAACAGGCCGGGCCGGGCTGGCGACGCGCACCGTAGACTTGGTGCGAGTGGCAGGAACAGGCCGGGCCGGGCTGGCGACGCACACCGTAGGCTTGGTGCGTGGAGCAGGGACAGGCCGGACCGGGCTGGCGACGCACACCGTAGGCTTGGTGCGTGGAGCAGGGACAGGCCGGACCGGGCTGGCGACGCACACCGTAGGCTTGGTGCGTGGAGCAGGGACAGGCCGGACCGGGCTGGCGACGCACACCGTAGGCTTGGTGCGTGGAGCAGGGACAGGCCGGACCGGGCTGGCGACGCACACCGTAGGCTTGGTGCGTGGAGCAGGGACAGGCCGGACCGGGCTGGCGACGCACACCGTAGGCTTGGTGCGAGAGGCAGGAACAGGCCGGACCGGGCTGGCGACGCGCACCGTCCATTTGGTGCGAGGGGCCGTAACAGGCCGGACCGTACTGGGGACACACACCACTGGCTCTACCCCGGGATCTGGAACGGGCCGGACCGGACTGGTAACACATCCCAGTACCTCTCGCCGTGCCTCTAAACCTTCCTTCCCTTCCTTTACCAGTGACCCCCGTAACCTGGTGGCCTTTTGAATACGCCCCTTTTCTGCCTCCGTCAGCCCCGTCGTCCATGCCCTGTGCCCCCCCCTAAAAATTATTTGGGGTTGCCTCTCGACCGTCCGACGACGACCCTGATCACGCCGTTGCTCCTCTCTCCGTCGCCTCTCTACAGTCTCACTCCATGGCCGGCGATCCATCCCGGCCAGGATTTCCTCCCAGGTCCAGGACCCCTGTCCGTCCAAAATATGCTCCCACGTCCAGGCTGCCTGCTCCTGGACACGCTGCTTGGTCCTGGTATGGTGGGTTTTTCTGTCACGATCGTCGTTAAGAGAGGAGGACCAAGGCGCAGCGTGTTGAGCGAACATACTTTAATTAGTTAAAGTGCACACACGATACAAAACAATAAATGATACGTAACATCCTAGGTAACAATGACCAACTGGAACAAAAACACAAAGGGAAAACAGACAGTTTAAATATGGCTCCCAATCAGAGACAACCAACGACAGCTGACACTCGTTGCCTCTGATTGGGAGTCACTCTAGCCAACATAGAAATAAACACAACTAGAACTACCAACATAGAAATCTAACACATAGAATGAACACACCCTGGCTCAACATATAGAGTCCCAGAGCCAGGGTGTGACATAAAGCTTAGGTAAGGACATCTGGATCTCACTAGAGGATAGGGTTAAGCATGGAAACCAAGGAGGTTTAGGGTAGGACTCAGGCCTCAGGAATGGTTAAGATTAGGTATGGGTGCAAGAGAGGTTAAGGTTAGGACTCAGGTCTCTGGAGTGGTTAGGGTTAGGCATGGGGATCAGAGAGTTTGGGTTAGGGCTCAGGCCTCTGGAGTGGTTAGGGTTAGGCATGGGGATCAGAGAGTTTGGGTTAGGGCTCAGGCCTCAGGAATGGTTAGGGTTAGGCATGGGGATCAGAGAGTTTGGGTTAGGGCTCAGTTCTCAGGAATGGTTAAGGTTAGGCGTGGGGATCAGAGAGTTTGGGTTAGGGCTCAGGCCTCAGGAATGGTTAGGGTTAGGCATGGGGATCAGAGAGTTTGGGTTAGGGCTCAGGTCTCTGGAGTGGTTAGGGTTAGGCATGGGGATCAGAGAGTTTGGGTTAGGGCTCAGGCCTCAGGAATGGTTAGGGTTAGGTATGGGGATCACAGAGTTTGGGTTAGGGCTCAGGCCTCAGGAATGGTTAGGGTTAGGCATGGGGATCAGAGAGTTTGGGTTAGGGCTCAGGCCTCAGGAATGGTTAGGGTTAGGCGTGGGGATCATTGAGTTTGGGTTAGGGCTCAGGCCTCAGGAAAGGTTAGGGTTAGGCGTGGGGATCAGAGAGTTTGGTATAGGGCTCAGGCCTCTGGAGTGGTTAGGGTTAAGCATGGGGATCAGAGAGTTTGGGTTAGGGCTCAGGCCTCAGGAATGGTTAGGGTTAGGCGTGGGGATCAGAGAGTTTGGGTTAGGGCTCAGGCCTCAGGAATGGTTAGGGTTAGGCATGGGGATCAGAGTGTTTGGGTTAGGTCTCAGGCCTCAGGAATGGTTAGGGTTAGGCATGGGGATCAGAGAGTTTGGGTTAGGGCTCAGGCCTCAGGAATGGTTAGGGTTAGGCATGGGGATCAGAGAGTTTGGGATAGGGCTCAGGCCTCTGGAGTGGTTAGGGATAGGCATGGGGATCAGAGAGTTTGGGTAAGGGCTCAGGCCTCAGGAATGGTTAGGGTTAGGCGTGGGGATCAGAGAATTTGGGTTAGGGCTCAGGCCTCAGGAATGGTTAGGGTTAGGTATGGGGATCAGAGAGTTTGGGTTAGGGCTCAGGTCTCTGGAGTGGTTAGGGTTAGGCATGGGGATCAGAGAGTTTGGGTTAGGACTCAGGCCTCAGGAATGGTTAGGGTTAGGCGTGGGGATCATTGAGTTTGGGTTAGGGCTCAGGCCTCAGGAATGGTTAGGGTTAGGCGTGGGGATCAGAGAGTTTGGTATAGGGCTCAGGCCTCTGGAGTGGTTAGGGTTAGGCATGGGGATCAGATAGTTTGGGTTAGGGCTCAGGCCTCAGGAATGGTTAGGGTTAGGCATGGGGATCAGAGAGTTTGGGTTAGGGCTCAGGCCTCAGGAATGGTTAGGGTTAGGCATGGGGATCAGAGTGTTTGGGTTAGGTCTCAGGCCTCAGGAATGGTTAGGGTTAGGCATGGGGATCAGAGAGTTTGGGTTAGGGCTCATGCCTCAGGAATGGTTAGGGTTAGGCATGGGGATCAGAGAGTTTGGGATAGGGCTCAGGCCTCTGGAGTGGTTAGGGTTAGGCATGGGGATCAGAGAGTTTGGGTTAGGGCTCAGGCCTCAGGAATGGTTAGGGTTAGGCATGGGGATCAGAGAGTTTGGGTTAGGGCTCAGGCCTCAGGAATAGTTAGGGTTAGGCGTGGGGATCAGAGAGTTTGGGTTAGGGCTCAGTTCTCAGGAATGGTTAGGGTTAGGCGTGGGGATCAGAGAGTTTGGGTTAGGGCTCAGGCCTCATGAATGGTTAGGGTTAGGCGTGGGGATCAGAGAGTTTGGGTTAGGGCTCAGTTCTCAGGAATGGTTAAGGTTAGGCGTGGGGATCAGAGAGTCTGGGTTAGGGCTCAGGCCTCAGGAATGGTTAGGGTTAGGCGTGGGGATCAGAGAGTTTGGGTTAGGGCTCAGGCCTCAGGAATGGTTAGGGTTAGGCGTTGGGATCAGAGAGTTTGGGTTAGGGCTCAGGCCTCAGGAATGGTTAGGGTTAAGCATGGGGATCAGAGAGTTTGGGTTAGGGCTCAGGCCTCAGGAATGGTTAGGATTATGCATGGGGATCAGAGAGTTTGGGTTAGGGCTCAGTCTTCAGGAATGGTTAGGGTTAGGTATGGGGATCAGAGAGTTTGGGTTAGGGCTCAGGCCTCAGGAATGGTTAGGGTTAGGCATGGGGATCAGAGAGTTTGGGTTAGGGCTCAGGCTTCAGGAATGGTTAGAGTTAGGCATGGGGATCAGAGAGTTTGGGTTAGGGCTCAGGCCTCAGGAATGGTTAGGGTTAGGCATGGGGATCAGAGAGTTTGGGTTAGGGCTCAGGCCTCAGGAATGGTTAGGGTTAAACATGGGGATCAGAGAGTTTGATTTGGGCTCATGCTTCAGGAATGGTTAGGGTTAGGCATGGGGATCAGAGAGTTTGGGTCAGGGCTCAGGCCTCAGGAATGGTTAGGGTTAGGCATGGGGATCAGAGAGTTTGGGTTAGGGCTCAGGTCTCTGGAGTGGTTATGGTTAGGCATGGGGATCAGAGAGTTTGGGTTAGGGCTCAGGCCTCAGGAATGATTAGGGTTAGGTATGGGGATCAGAGAGTTTGGGTAAGGGCTCAGGCCTCAGGAATGGTTAGGGTTAGGGTTAGGGTTAGGGTTATAGTTAGACTAGGGTTAGGGTTAGGGTTAGGGTTAGGGTTATAGTTAGACTAGGGTTAGGGTTAGGGTTAGGGTTAGGGTTATAGTTAGACTAGGGTTAGGGTTATATTTATACTAGGTGTTACGGATATAGGTATCCTGTGTCTTTTTGTGTTTTTCCTCTCCTTCTGCCCTAATCACAGGTGTCCTGTATGTTCCTGATTGGTGGTCGTTGAGGTGTCTGCTGATTGCTAAGGTGGACCAATCAGTGAACATTCCTCTGCATTGCACCACCTGTTGCTGGTTTTTCAATCACACATCCCATTGTATAAAAACCAGTCAGTTGTGTTTGTTTGGAGAGACTATTTCCGTATGTGAGTAATGGATACTGTGATGTCCTGTGTTTAGAATACTCACTAATTTGCTGGTTACTCTGTTTGGTAACTTTGTGTGTTTCTGGGAAAAGGGGAAGTTAAGCAAGCTGCCCTTGGGCATACATTACCCGTAGAAAGAACTGTCTATAAACACTAGTTAGACCTGAGCGGACCACCCACTGTATTTTTGAATGATTAGCAGTAGCTTAGCGGTTCTTGAGGCAGGCAAGATCAGTTTAGGGGTGTTTTACACTATTGTTTCATTTCTTGGGTCCTGCTCAGCCCTTTTTCCCAAACCTTTACCGTGTGTTCACAAATAAAGATTTTATGTTTGATGGTAGTTTATGGTTGTCGTGTAGTTTTTCGTTCTCACTGTTCCATGTCATCATCCTAATTTGCATGAATTATGTTACGGGTCTCATGTCCATCCACCCTAGACGTTTAAAGCCACGGGGTTCGTAACACTAGGGTTAGGGTTAGGGTTAGGGTTATAGTTAGACTAGGGTTAGGGTTATAGTTAGACTAGTGTTTGGGTTATAGTTATACTAGGCTGGTGATAGCTACAAGATCTATACATGTATGGTCCTCTGTAGCTCAGCTGGTATAGCACGGCGCTTGTAATGCCAGGATAGTGGGTTCGATCCCCGGGACCACCCATACACAAAAATGTATGCACGCATGACTGTAAGTCGCTTTGGATAAAAGCATCTGCTAAATGGCATATTATTATTTAGAAACACACGTTGTGGAAATTCTTATACTAGGACACTTGAAGTCAATCTTAAATGAATCATTTTTTATTGGCAGCGTGCTGGAGAGGTTCCAACCAACTCAGGTAGCTTAGTGGTTAAGAGCGTTGTGCCAGTAACCGAAAGGTTGCTGGTTCTAATCCTCGAGCCGACTAGGTGAGAAATCTGTCGATGTGCCCTTGAGCAAGGCACTTAACCTGAATTGCTCCTGTTAGTCGCTCTGGATAAGAGCGTCTGCTAAATGACTAAAATTTTAATGTAATAGTACACATGTCAATCAGGAGCTCTCCTCGGGCAGTCCCAGCAGTTGTCTTGTATACGGCTATACACAGACAAGTTATATTTGCATGATTTAGCATAATTAATTAATCATTACCTTTTTGTTTCATTAATGTGACCGACCAATACTGGTTCATAACGTGACCGACCAATCCCTTACGAGGCTTCTTCTATCTAAGCTGAGACCTAGAAACTAAGATATCTTTCCTTTTCAAAACAAGGTCTGGGCGTACTGCCAAATTGCAGATACTGATAAGGGAGGATTCGTCCAATCAGTCACTTGCATGAACACAGAAATTGGTCATTAGAACAGCACATGGATAGAACACAGAAATTAGTAATAAGAAAAGCACATGTATACATTTCCATCACATTCCATCCTCTTATCACTTGTGTGATAATAATCATTACATTTTAATGTAAGCTATAGAGTTAAGCTTCTATCAAAAGGAGGTTCTATGAAATGACATCATAAATCATAAAATGGTTATACTTCTATTAACTACATCATCATAATAAATCTACAATCTACAATCAAAAGGTTATAATCAAGTGAGTATAAAAAATACACACACATACACAAGGGATCTGTACATTCAGAGGTGAATAAATCTCTCAATGTTAACCATTGTTTCCGTATCTCTTACCACACTCAGGTTGGATTGACCTATGTTTTACTAACTGTCCCTGGGACATCGATTTAGTCAAAATATAAAACCCTGTTGGATAACAATTCTGCCACATAATGGAAACAGATTAAGGGTTTAGAGACCTTACTCTCAACTTGTTAAACGAAAACAACCTTCAATCATAACTCATCGTCCATATCTACAGGGGGAAATGGGACCTCATCCAGAGTTGGCAGCTCATTCGTTTCACCATCCTCTGGAGGAGCAGAAAACATGATAGCTGCTGAAATCTTATCAGCCAGAGAGGCACAGATCGCCTTACAGCATGTTAATAACATTTCACAGGGAAGAGAGAGAGAAAACACACGTTATAACAGTTTCACACCAACCTTGTTAAGAATGAGATTGGGGCAAGGTTAGCCCACGCTAATCCCCTCACATTTTAGGGCACAGTTCTGTCTCCAGAAGCCTCGCCTTTCCAAATCATGATTATAACTATTGATATATTATCCAACCCACATTTAGAATGACAGTCCTTCATGTTGTTTCTATCACTTTTATTTAAGACCCTCAACTTAGCACACACCGACACTAGCAGCATGTACATTTACATTGTGCTCTACCAACAGGGTCCCGTGTAGCTCAGTTGGTAGAGCATGGCGTTTGCAACGCAAGGGTTGAGGGTTCGTTTCCCACGGAGGGCCAGTATGAAAATGTATGTACTCACTAACTGTAAGTCGCTCTGGATAAGAGCATCTGCTAAATGTTAACTTATTTTTCTAGCATTAACGTTTCTCATCACGGCCCCCATTTGTGGTTAATGACAGATTGGTATCTCAATGCATTCTTAGTATAAATTACCATAGATTTTGCAGTGTGCAGACCTCCACAATCAACCTATACCCCAAATAAACCATTTTGGATAATCCTAAATCAATTACGGGCATGGTTGACCCCCCCCCCCCCCCCACCCCCCCCCTTTTCACAGTGCTCATTCTTCCTTTCCTGGCGTTTCTTCATGTTCTTCTTCAGACAGTGTTTCAGTTTGTCCTCCCAATGGCACATGTTCAAAGTGGATGGCCCTTGATAATGTCTCTCACCTGAGCTGCCACTGTCCTTTACAGTCCATTATGTCTTGTCCATTTTCCTTCCAGTACACCAGCAGCATGAGAGAATCTTCTCTCTCTATGCTCAGTCCACGTGGACTCATGTCGCACTCCTGAGAGAAAAGGCATGAGAGAAAAGGCAGTTGATAGCTTCGACTGGATGCTGTGTACAGGTTGCTGGCTCGGACTCAGGTCTCATGGTAGAAGTGGTGAAGGACCATACTGAACGCCATTTTCGCCATTGCTTCAGCCGGTGGGGGGGGGGGTTGAGGTTCACACTGTTCTTGGTCAAATTATCTTCCATGCAGCTAGCTGAATAAACTAAGTTAGTCTATTCCTAGAAAACATTGAACCGCTGTAGTTTACAACAATTATAGTTTCTGAGGTGGAAGTTGGGAGAGTTATATTTGGGAGTTGTGGTGAGGGAGGCCCCGCTCTCTCCTTTCCCAGATGTTTAGTTAATTTCATTCCGATCTCCTTTGCATTATTGTAGCCATCTGCTGCAGCCTGTCAACTATGCCTCTGCCTATCCCTGTTCTCTCCTCTCCGCACAGGCTACACAAACGCCTCACACCGCGTGGCTGCTGCCTCTCTAACCTGGTGGTCCCTGCACGCACCACCCACGTGGAGTTCCAGGTCTCAGGCAGCCTCTGGAACTGCCGTTCTGCTGCCAACAAGGCAGAGTTCATCTGAGCCTATGCTACCCTCCAGTCCCTCGACTTCTTGGCGCTGACGGAAACATGGATTCCCACTGAAAACACTGCTACTCCTACTGCTCTCTCCTCGTCTGACCATGTGTTCTCGCATACCCCGAGAGCATCTGGTCAGCGGGGTGGTGGCACAGGAATCCTCATCTCTCCCAAGTGGACATTCTCTCTTTTTCTCCTGACCCATCTGTCTATCTCCTCATTTGAATTCCATGCTGTCACAGTCACTAGCCCATTCAAGCTTAACATCCTTGTCATCTATCGCCCTCCAGGTTCCCTTGGAGAGTTCATCAATGAGCTTGACGCCTTGATAAGTTCATTTCCTGAGGATGGCTCACCCCTCACAGTTCTGGGGGATTTCAACCTCCCTACGTCTACATTTGACTCATTTCTCTCTGCCTCCTTCTTTCCACTCCTCTCCTCTTTTGACCTCACCCTCTCACCGTCCCCCCCTACTCACAAGGCAGGCAATACGCTTGACCTCATCTTTACTAGATGCTGTTGTTCTACCAATCTCACTGCAACTCCCCTCCATGTCTCCGACCACTACTTTGTATCCTTTTCTCTCTCCCTCTCCTCCAACACTACTCACTCTGCCCCTACACAGATGGTAATGCGCCGTCGCAACCTTCGCTCTCTCTCTCCCGCTACTCTCTCCTCTTCCATCCTATCATCTCTTCCCTCTGCTCAATCCTTCTCCCTCCAATCTCCTGATTCTGCCTCCTCAACCCTCCTCTCCTCCCTTTCTGCATCCTTTGACTCTCTATGTCCCCTATCCTCCCGGCCGGCTCGGTCCTCCCCTCCAGCTCCGTGGCTTGATGACTCATTGCGAGCTCACAGAGCAGAGCTCCGGGCAGCTGAGCCGAAATGGAAGAAAACTAGACTCCCTGCGGACCTGGCATCTTTTCACTCCCTCCTCTCTACATTTTCTTTATCTGTTTCTGCTGCTAAGGCCACTTTCTACCACTCTAAATTCCAAGCATCTGCCTCTAACCCTAGGAAGCTCTTTGCCACATTCTCCTCCCTGCTGAATCCTCCTCCCCCCCCCTCCTCCCTCTCTGTGGATGACTTCGTCAACCATTTTGAAAAGAAGGTTGATGACATCCGATCCTCGTTTGTTAAGTCAAATGACACTGCTGGTCCTGCTCACACTGCCCTACCCTATGCTTTGACTTCTTTCTCCCCTCTCTCTCCAGATAAAATCTTGCGACTTGTGACGGCAGGCCGCCCAACAACCTGCCCGCTTGACCCTATCCCCTCCTCTCTTCTCCAGACCATCTCCGGTGACCTTCTCCCTTACCTCACCTCGCTGATCAACTCATCCTTGACCGCTGGCTATGTCCCTTCCGTCTTCAAGAGAGCGAGAGTTGCACCCCTTCTCAAAAAACCAACACTCGATCCCTCTGATGTCAACAACTACAGACCAGTATCCCTTCTTTTTTTTCTCTCCAAAACTATTGAGCTTGCCGTCTTTAGCCAACTCTCTTGCTATCTCTCTCAGAATGACCTTCTTGATCCAAACCAGTCAGGTTTCAAGACTGGTCATTCAACTGAGACTGCTCTTCTCTGTGTCACGGAGGCTCTCCGCACTGCTAAAGCTAACTTTCTCTCCTCTGCTCTTGTCCTTCTAGACCTGTCTGCTGCCTTTGATACTGTGAACCATCAGATCCTCCTCTCCACCCTCTCCGAGCTGGGCATCTCCGGCGCGGCTCACTCTTGGATTGCGTCCTACATGACCGGTCGCTCCTACCAAGTGGCGTGGCGAGAAGCTGTCTCCGCACCACGTGCTCTCACCACTGGTGTCCCCCAGGGCTCAGTTCTAGGCCCTCTCCTATTCTCGCTATACACCAAGTCACTTGGCTCTGTCATATCCTCACATGGCCTCTCCTATCATTGCTACGCTGACGACACACAACTAATCTTCTCCTTTCCCCCTTCTGATAACCAGGTGGCGAATCGCATCTCTGCATGTCTGGCAGACATATCAGTATGGATGAAGGATCACCACCTCAAGCTGAACCTTGGCAAGACGGAGCTGCTCTTCCTCCCGGGGAAGGACTGCCTGTTCCATGATTTCGCCATCACGGTTGACAACTCCGTTGTGTCCTCCTCCCAGAGTGCGAAGAGCCTTGGCGTGACCCTGGACAACACCCTGTCGTTCTCCGCTAACATCAAGGCGGTGACCCGATCCTGTAGGTTCATGCTCTACAACATTCGGAGAGTACGACCCTGCCTTACACAGGAAGCGGCACAGGTCCTAATCCAGGCACTTGTCATCTCCCGTCTGGATTACTGCAACTCGCTGTTGGCTGGGCTCCCTGCCTGTGCCATTAAACCCCTACAACTCATCCAGAATGCCGCAGCCCATCTGGTGTTCAACCTTCCCAAGTTCTCTCACGTCACCCCGCTCCTCCGCACACTCCACTGGCTTCCAGTTGAAGCTCGCATCTGCTACACGACCATGGTGCTTGCCTACGGAGCTGTGAGGGGAACGGCACCTCCATACCTTCAGGCTCTGATCAGTCCCTACACCCAAACGAGGGCATTGCGTTCATCCACCTCTGGCCTGCTGGCTCCCCTACCTCTGCGGAAGCATAGTTCCCGCTCAGCCCAGTCAAAACTGTTCGCTGCTCTGGCACCCCAATGGTGTAACAAGCTCCCTCACGACGCCAGGACAGCGGAGTCACTCACCACCTTCCGGAGACATTTGAAACCCCACCTCTTTAAGGAATACCTGGGATAGGATAAAGTAATCCTTCTACCCCCCCCCCCCCCCCCCCAAAAAAAAAACAAAAACAAAAACAATGTAAAGTGGTTATCCCACTGGCTATAGGGTGAATGCACCAATTTGTAAGTCGCTCTGGATAAGAGCGTCTGCTAAATGACGTAAATGTAAATGTAAATGTTCTTCATTAAGAGGCTCCTCTGTCCTCCACTCGTTACCTGTATTAATGGCACCTGTTTGAACTTGTTATCAGTATAAAAGACACCTGTCCACAACCTCAAACAGTCACACTCCAAACTCCACTATGGCCAAGACCAAAGAGCTGGCAAAGGACACCAGAAACAAAATTGTAGACCTGCACCAGGCTGGGAAGACTGAATCAGCAATAGGTAAGCAGCTTGGTTTGAAGAAATCAACTGTGGGAGCAATTATTAGGAAATGGAAGACATACAAGACCACTGATAATCTCCCTCGATCTGGGGCTCCACGCAAGATCTCACCCCGTGGGGTCAAAATGATCACAAGAACGGTGAGCAAAAATCCCAGAACCACACGGGGGGACCTAGTGAATGACCTGCAGAGAGCTGGGACCAAAGTAACAAAGCCTACCATCAGTAACACACTACGCCGCCAGGGACTCAAATCCTGCAGTGCCAGACGTGTCCCCCTGCTTAAGCCAGTACATGTCCAGGCCCGTCTGAAGTTTGCTAGAGTGCATTTGGATGATCCAGAAGAGAATTGGGAGAATGTCATATGGTCAGATGAAACCAAAATAGAACTTTTTTGTAAAAACTCAACTCGTCATGTTTGGAGGACAAAGAATGCTGAGTTGCATCCAAAGAACACCATACCTACTGTGAAGCATGGGGGTGGAAACATCATGCTTTGGGGCTGTTTTTCTGCAAAGGGACCAGGACGACTGATCCGTGTAAAGAAAATAATGAATGGGGCCATGTATCGTGAGATTTTGAGTGAAAACCTCCTTCCATCAGCAAGGGCATTGAAGATGAAACGTGGCTGGGTCTTTCAGCATGACAATGATCCCAAACACACCGCCCGGGCAATGAAGGAGTGGCTTCGTAAGAAGCATTTCAAGGTCCTGGAGTGGCCTAGCCAGTCTCCAGATCTCAACCCCATAGAAAATCTTTGGAGGGAGTTGAAAGTCCATGTTGCCCAGCGACAGCCCCAAAACATCACTGCTCTAGAGGAGATCTGCATGGAGGAATGGGCCAAAATACCAGCAACAGTGTGTGAAAACCTTGTGAAGACTTACAGAAAACGTTTGACCTGTGTCATTGCCAACAAAGGGTATATAACAAAGTATTGAGAAACTTTTGTTATTGACCAAATACTTATTTTCCACCATAATTTGCAAATAAATTCATTAAAAATCCTACAATGTGATTTTCTGGATTTTTTTTTCTCATTTTGTCTGTCATATTTGACGTGTACCTATGATGAAAATTACAGGCCTCTCTCATCTTTTTAAGTGGGAGAACTTGCACAATTGGTGGCTGACAAAATATTTTTTTCCCCCACTGTATAGTCGTCTAGAGAACTTTCACTAAATCAAATCAAATCAAATCAAATCAAATTTTATTGGTCACATGCGCCGAATACAACAGGTGCAGACATTACAGTGAAATGCTTACTTACAGCCCTTAACCAACTGTGCATTTATTTTAAACAAAAAAAGTACGAATAAAACAACAACAAAAAAGTGTTGAGAAAAAAAGAGCAGAAGTAAAATAAAGTGACAGTAGGGAGGCTATATATACAGTAAAATAAAGTGACAGTAGGGAGGCTATATATACAGGGGGGTACCGTTGCATAGTCAATGTGCGGGGGCACCGGCTAGTTGAGGTAGTTGAGGTAATATGTACACAAGACACAAGAGGAGAGGACAATCCATCTCAGACAACCGCTAGTACATCTGAAGTGTCCATTCTAACCACAACTACGACCAGAAACTCTACCAAGGACATTGGGATCTATGGTGGGCAAACCAGAGTCCTACATCATCAACTCAACTATCGAGGACAGCTACACGTAAATACATGTTGCATTTCTAATCCGAATGAGTGTTTAGTGGGGTTTTAAGCATTTGTATTTCAGTGAGCATAGTTTCCAAGGTAACCACGATAGTTTGAATCTCTGTCTCTCCCTTCCACTCTGACCCTCCTTCTACCCAAGCATTCATGCTATTGTTAGTCCAGTCCACTAGGGAGCTGTTTTCATTGTATTACGTTAGGGTTCTTGCAGGTTCAAGGATTATGTGACGTTCAGAATGAGACTGATAAGAGGTCATTATTTAATAAGTGACTGTTATCGATATAACATATATATCTTCTAGGAGTTTAATTCGGGAGATGGTAACTCATTAAACAACTTATTCCGTGGTGCCCCAAATTCATAATGAGTTAATTGTTACATGATTAATTTAATCAAGTGACAATTAAACATAGTTAGGTGATTCGATAAATAACAGTCATACATTAAAGTAAATAACGTCACGACAACTGCATGTAGATTATCAATCCATTGAAACACTGCATGTAGATTATCAATCCATTTAAACACTGCATGAGGATTATCAACCCATTGGAAACACTGCATGTAGATTATCAACCCATTGGAAACACTGCATGTAGATTATCAACCCATTGGAAACACTGCATGTAGATTATCAGCCCATTGGAAACACTGCATGTAGATTATCAATCCATTGAAACACTGCATGTAGATTATCA
Source organism: Coregonus sp. 'balchen' (assembly GCA_902810595.1). Taxonomy (NCBI): domain Eukaryota; kingdom Metazoa; phylum Chordata; class Actinopteri; order Salmoniformes; family Salmonidae; genus Coregonus; species Coregonus sp. 'balchen'. The sequence continues at coordinate 153,368 of LR778277.1, forward strand.
ACCCATTGAAACACTGCATGTAGATTATCAATCCATTGAAACACTGCATGTAGATTATCAATCCATTGAAACACTGCATGTAGATTATCAACCCATTGGAAACACTGCATGTAGATTATCAACCCATTGGAAACACTGCATGTAGATTATCAGCCCATTGGAAACACTGCATGTAGATTATCAATCCATTGAAACACTGCATGTAGATTATCAATCCATTGAAACACTGCATGTAGATTATCAATCCATTGAAACACTGCATGTAGATTATCAGCCCATTGGAAACACTGCATGTAGATTATCAATCCATTGAAACACTGCATGTAGATTATCAATCCATTGAAACACTGCATGAGGATTATCAACCCATTGAAACACTGCATGTAGATTATCAACCCATTGGAAACACTGCATGTAGATTATCAACCCATTGGAAACACTGCATGTAGATTATCAGCCCATTGGAAACACTGCATGTAGATTATCAATCCATTGAAACACTGCATGTAGATTATCAATCCATTGAAACACTGTAAAGTGGTTATCCATTGTAAAGTGGTTATCCCACTGGCTATAAGGTGAATGCACCTATTTGTAAGTCGCTCTGGATAAGAGCGTCTGCTAAATGACGTAAATGTAAATGTAAAAATGTAATGCATCTAGATACCATCTGTTTTCAACTTCGCCATAACCTTGAGAGAGGACAGACCAGAACAACAGTTTAGTTTAGGGCATTTCTGATTCAGGAAATCCAGACAAATGATTTACTGTATGACAAATTATTACTACTACCTGATTCAGGAAATCCAGATTTCTAAAACAAATGTCAAAGAGAATAACAACACACAGTTGAAACCATTTTAGTTTTTTTCAAATTGTCTTATACTCCCGATCATCTTGGTGACCTCACTGCAGAGTTAGAGGTCAGGGAGTTAGAGGGCTAATCCTTATAGAGATCCTGACCATCCAGGGCTAATCCTTAGAGAGATCCTGACCATCCAGGGCTAATCCTTAGAGAGATCCTGACCATCCAGGGCTAATCCTTAGAGAGATCCTGACCATCCAGGGCTAATCCTTAGAGAGATCCTGACCATCCAGGGCTAATCCTTAGAGAGATCCTGACCATCCAGGGCTAATCCTTAGAGAGATCCTGACCATCCAGGGCTAATCCTTAGAGAGACATCCTGACCATCCAGGGCTAATCCTTAGAGAGATCCTGACCATCCAGGGCTAATCCTTAGAGAGATCCTGACCATCCAGGGCTAATCCTTAGAGAGATCCTGACCATCCAGGGCTAATCCTTAGAGAGATCCTGACCATCCAGGGCTAATCCTTAGAGAGATCCTGACCATCCAGGGCTAATCCTTAGAGAGATCCTGACCATCCAGGGCTAATCCTTAGAGACATCCTGACCATCCAGGGCTAATCCTTAGAGAGATCCTGACCATCCAGGGCTAATCCTTAGAGAGACATCCTGACCATCCAGGGCTAATCCTTAGAGAGATCCTGACCATCCAGGGCTAATCCTTAGAGAGACATCCTGACCATCCAGGGCTAATCCTTAGAGAGACATCCTGACCATCCAGGGCTAATCCTTAGAGAGATCCTGACCATCCAGGGCTAATCCTTAGAGAGATCCTGACCATCCAGGGCTAATCCTTAGAGAGACATCCTGACCATCCAGGGCTAATCCTTAGAGAGATCCTGACCATCCAGGGCTAATCCTTAGAGAGATCCTGACCATCCAGGGCTAATCCTTAGAGAGATCCTGACCATCCAGGGCTAATCCTTAGAGAGACATCCTGACCATCCAGGGCTAATCCTTAGAGAGATCCTGACCTTCCAGGGCTAATCCTTAGAGAGATCCTGACCATCCAGGGCTAATCCTTAGAGAGATCCTGACCATCCAGGGCTAATCCTTAGAGAGATCCTGACCATCCAGGGCTAATCCTTAGAGAGATCCTGACCATCCAGGCTAATCCTTAGAGAGATCCGACCATCCAGGGCAAATCCTTAGAGAGATCCTGACCATCCAGGGCTAATCCTTAGAGAGACATCCTGACCATCCAGGGCTAATCCTTAGAGAGACATCCTGACCATCCAGGGCTAATCCTTAGAGAGAATCCTGACCATCCAGGGCTAATCCTTAGAGAGATCCTGACCATCCAGGGCTAATCCTTAGAGAGATCCTGACCATCCAGGGCTAATCCTTAGAGAGATCCTGACCATCCAGGGCTAATCCTTAGAGAGATCCTGACCATCCAGGGCTAATCCTTAGAGAGACATCCTGACCATCCAGGGCTAATCCTTAGAGAGACATCCTGACCATCCAGGGCTAATCCTTAGAGAGACATCCTGACCATCCAGGGCTAATCCTTAGAGAGAATCCTGACCATCCAGGGCTAATCCTTAGAGAGATCCTGACCATCCAGGGCTAATCCTTAGAGAGATCCTGACCATCCAGGGCTAATCCTTAGAGAGATCCTGACCATCCAGGGCTAATCCTTAGAGAGACATCCTGACCATCCAGGGCTAATCCTTAGAGAGACATCCTGACCATCCAGGGCTAATCCTTAGAGAGACATCCTGACCATCCAGGGCTAATCCTTAGAGAGACATCCTGACCATCCAGGGCTAATCCTTAGAGAGATCCTGACCATCCAGGGCTAATCCTTAGAGAGATCCTGACCATCCAGGGCTAATCCTTAGAGAGACATCCTGACCATCCAGGGCTAATCCTTAGAGAGACCATCCTGACCATCCAGGGCTAATCCTTAGAGAGACATCCTGACCATCCAGGGCTAATCCTTAGAGAGACATCCTGACCATCCAGGGCTAATCCTTAGAGAGACATCCTGACCATCCAGGGCTAATCCTTAGAGAGATCCTGACCATCCAGGGCTAATCCTTAGAGAGACATCCTGACCATCCAGGGCTAATCCTTAGAGAGGACATCCTGACCATCCAGGGCTAATCCTTAGAGAGATCCTGACCATCCAGGGGCTAATCCTTAGAGAGAGATCCTGACCATCCAGGGCTAATCCTTAGAGAGGACATCCTGACCATCCAGGGCTAATCCTTAGAGAGACATCCTGACATCCAGGGCTAATCCTTAGAGAGATCCTGACCATCCAGGGCTAATCCTTAGAGAGACATCCTGACCATCCAGGGCTAATCCTTAGAGAGGACATCCTGACCATCCAGGGCTAATCCTTTAGAGAGACATCCTGACCATCCAGGGCTAATCCTTAGAGAGACATCCTGACCATCCAGGGCTAATCCTTAGAGAGATCCTGACCATCCAGGGCTAATCCTTAGAGAGACATCCTGACCATCCAGGGCTAATCCTTAGAGAGACATCCTGACCATCCAGGGCTAATCCTTAGAGAGATCCTGACCATCCAGGGCTAATCCTTAGAGAGATCCTGACCATCCAGGGCTAATCCTTAGAGAGCTACTCCTACTATACTAGACTCTCCTATCATCTTGGCGATCTCACTGCAGAGTTACAGGGTCAGGGAGTTAGAGAGCTAATCCTTAGGGAGAAATCCCCACCATCCAGCAGACCCAATCTGGTGAGATTTGTTGTTGAAGCAAGACAAAAACAAAGAAAAGAAAAGAAAAGAAAACAACAACAGCAATAAACATATATCACTCGAGGTGGGGAAAACTTCAATCCATTTGGAGTAACTGTCAACCATTACCAACATATATTTCTTATTTTATAGGCAGGCATATGAACAAAATCAATTTGCTTATTTACCAAAGGGTATTTGCATATTTACCAAAGGGCCCCAGGGGACTGGTAATTCCCCCTTTGGACACATGACTCACATCGTGATTCATGCGTCCAAAAAAACAACAACACTGCCTGTTAAATCAAAAACAAACAAATTAGAATAACAAATCAAATGAGAATTACAACTCTTGTTAGCTCCATAAGGAAATAATTGTATTCCATAAGGTAATGGTAAAATAGACTAGAGACAGGTGTCCCTCATTCAGGGGCAGCGCTCTCTCTCTGTCCTTCGCATGTAGAGACAGGTGTCCCTCATTCAGGGGCAGTGCTCTCTCTCTGTCCTTCTCATGTAGAGACAGGTGTCCCTCATTCAGGGGCAGCGCTCTCTCTCTGTCCTTCTCATGTAGAGACAGGTGTCCCTCATTCAGGGGCAGTGCTCTCTCTCTGTCCTTCTCGTGGTCCGAATCACACATGGGACTATTGATAAATTATAAACTTCTTCTATAAATTAGAGTTTACATAGCCCATTTAAATCTCACCCAATGTCTCCAGTCTTTCTAGTGAGGGTGATCAGGCCTTAACAGGAAGTCAGAACAGAGGTCAGAGGTCAGTCAGCCCTATTAAGTGAGTGTTTGTTTTCCTGTACCTCAGACATTATTTAAAGATATTTCAAACATTTCAAACATGTATCAGGTTTACATTGGGTTTTTCAGTGTTTTTCTTCTAATCAAGAGAATTTATATGTGTGCACCCAAAACTCTGACAATTGAAACTTCAGAAAATGTCATTTGTCTACAGCGTCCTAAAATAAAAATAAAAAGACCCTCAAAATAAATCAGAGTAATAACCACTAACAAAAATGCATTAACAGGTGGGTTGTGTGTGGGTGCTGGCATGTGTGTGGTAAAGATCGTAGGGTTTTAATGGGAGGTCCCTTAACAGCTGGATCCGGGTACTTTTAACTGCTCTCCTAAGACACCTGCCTCAGGAAGCCTTTCAAATTGAGAGATACAGAATCATTGATAAACATGTTTGTTTTTTTAACTTGGTAGCGGACATTCATCAGTCCTGGAAGAAAGAAAATAAACATAATGGAGTTTACTGCATCTTGGGCAGGAAGTCTTAATAAACCCATACTGCATCTTGGGCAGGAAGTCTTAATAAACCAGGAAGTCTTAATAAACCAGGAAGTCTTAATAAACCAGGAAGTCTTAATAAACCAGGAAGTCTTAATAAACCAGGAAGTCTTAATAAACCAGGAAGTCTTAATAAACAAGGAAGTCTTAATAAACCAGGAAGTCTTAATAAACCAGGAAGTCTTAATAAACCAGGAAGTCTTAATAAACCAGGAAGTCTTAATAAACCAGGAAGTCTTAATAAACCCATCCGTTTACAAAATTATACTTCAGACACATTTATACTTCAGACACATCAGATGATACGTTGTCCCTTGAAGCTGAATTAGGCACCTTCTAACGTAAACAATCCCAGAGCCCCTCTTAAATCCCTGGTGCTTCCCAAACTATAGAATTGAGAAATAAAATGTCAAAAATGTGTCTTATTCAATTATTCACCTCGATTTTTCCCACTGTCTCTCTTACAGCCTGTTGAAGTTCAGTGTGTACTGGTGGCTATATATTGTTCCACAGGAAGCTTATCTCTTAACCCACACACCAGATGGCTTAAACACGAGAGCAGTGGACCAGGCCTTGAAGAGTGAGAGGCCTCTAATTTAAGTCTCAATGCTCAATCCCTCTGTCTTACTTCTTCAAATTACTAAGATATTGCATTATTAGAATACTATCTGAAAGCCAATTGACTTTGTTACTTTCACTAGTCTCCATATCTGTTTCCTTCAACTAGGACTCCCTTCTTCCTAATAGGAAGACCTTCTTAATCTACTTCTTATTCATTCATTTTAGTACACCTTCAAAAAGTAACTCTATATTTTTATTACCATTCTCTGTTGGATATTCACTTTCTACTTCAATATTTATTAAATATCTATTATTTTAAGATTCATGTGTAATGCTTTGGAATGATCGTTATGTATTAACTGGGTTGGCACTGTCTCAGTCCCCAGTAGATGGCGCGCTCCGTCCATAATAAGTCTGGCACCTGAGACAGCAGGGAAACAGATGCAGTCTCCATTTTGCCTACTCACAAATTGGTTTAGAACGTCATCATTTGGGATATCAACGAAAACTCCATCAGGAGTACAATAAATTGTAGCCTTTTTTAGTTTAGTTAATAGAAAATAATGTTTAACATTCATTGGTTCTATTTAACAGGGTATGGGGTTCATTTCAAAATGCATTACCAGGGTGGAGGAAATCTTCTAAGCGTTTATAGTTTTAGTGGTTAGGGGTAAGTCAAGTCCCATACAATGCTTTAACCTTATCATACCTCAAATGATCCATAAAGGGCCCACTCTGAACATTTCTCAGAATACTTTCTACCACTTACGTACGTTTACGTGTGGGTGTGGGTGTGGGTAGGATGTGGGTGTGGGTGTGGGTGTGGGTAGGGTGTGGGTGTGGGTGTGGGTGTGGGTAGGGTGTGGGTGTGGGTGTGTGGGAAAGAGTTGGTGGATTTTTGGTGTGGGTTTTAGTTTGAATTTTTTGGGTTTTGGGTTTTTTTGTTTTTTGGGTTTGGGTTTTTGGGGGTTTTTGTGGGTGGGGGTTTTTTTTGTGGGGGTTTTTGTGTGGGTGTTGGGGGTTGGGGGTGGGGGGTTTGGGTGGGTTGGGTTGTTGGGTTTGGTGTGGGTTTTGGGTTTGGGGGGGTGTGGGTGGTTTGGGGTGGGTTTGGGTTGGGTGTGGTGTGTGGGGGTGGGTGTTGGGTTGGGTGGTTTGGGGGGGTGGGGGGGTTTGGGGTGGGTCGGGTTTTGGGGGGTGGGTGTGGGTCTGCGTTTTGCGTGTGCGTGGGGTTGCCCTGTGCGTGTGGGGGTTTTTGGGGGTGGGTTTTGGGTGTGGGTGTGGGTGTGCCCTGGCGTGTGGGTGTGCGTTTTGCCCTGTGGGTTTGGGGGTGGGGTGGGTGTGGGTTTTGGGTGTGGGTGTCCCTTCCTTTTTTTCTTCTATTTTTCTTGTTTCCTTTTTTTCCCCCCCCTTTTCCCCCCTCCCCCCTGCCCCCCCCCCCCTTCACCCCCCCCCCCCTCCCAGTTTTTCTGTTTCCCCCTTTTTTCCCCCCCTCCCCCCCCCCCGGGGCCTCCTCCTCCCCCCTTTTTCTTTTTCCTTTTTTTTCCCCCCTTTTCCTTTTTACTTCCCCCTTCCCCCCCCCCCCAAACCTATACTTTTTTTGTTGTCCCCCTTCCCCCCCAAACTTTTGTCAATAAAACCCCTTTTCCAATATGATGTTACTTCCACTTCCCCCTCAAAGGGGTCATCAAACCAACCCATTTTAAATCAATATGATGTTTTTCAGATCACACCAAAAACCATTATCCCCAAAAATGGGGGTGTTTTAACCTTTCCCTTGCACTTCCTCAGATCTCTCATAAACCCCTTATACTCAAAATGATGTTTTCTTTTCAGATCAACACCCTAAAACCCTTATACCAATTGATTTACCCACTTTCCCCAGATCATCAAACCCAAAACCCTTATCTCAAAATGATTTTCTTCCTCAGATCAAACATCATAAACCATTATACTCAATTTTGGTTTTTCCCCTTTTAAAAAAATTACCCTAAACCCTTATACTCAATATGTGTTTACTTTTCAGATCATCACCCTAAACCATTATAAATAATATGATGTTACTTTTCCCCAAACATCACCCTAAAACCCTTATTTCTCCAAAAATGATGTTTTTTAAATTTTCCCCCAAAATCATCTCATAAACCATTAAACTCAATTGATTTAATTTCAATCAAACACATAAACCATTATACTCAAAATGAAAGTTACTTCCTCAGATCACATCAAAACCCCTTATCCCCAAATTTAGTTTTCTTCCTTTTCCCCCAGACAAACATCATAAACCAAATTTTACTCAATAGAAAGTTAAATTCCCAAAATTTATCAATAAACCCGTTTTACTCAATTTTTAAAAGTTACTTTTTCAGAAACACAAATAAAACCCTTATCCCCAATTTGAGGGTTTCTTCCCCTATCACAAACAAAAAACCCTTATACTCAATAAAGAAATTTTCTTTCCCCAATCAAACAACATAAAACCCTTTTACTCCAAAATGATGTTACTTCCCCGTTTTAAAAATTCCTCAAAAATTTAAACACCATAAACCATTATACTCAATAATGTTTAAATTTCCTCATTCCCCTCCTTTATAACCCCTTTTTCCCCAATTGAAAGTTTCTACTTCCTCAGATCATCATCAAAACCATTATACCAAAATGATTTCTTTTCAATCATCCCATAAACCATTGACTCAATATATGTTTTTTTTTCCTCAGATTTATCATAAAAAACCCCTTATCCCCAATATGATGTTTCTTTTTTAAAATTTAACAAACCTTCCTTTGGAATTTTATCATTTATAAACCATTATACCAAAAATTTATGTTACTTTCCTCAGAAAACCCTCTCATAAACCCTTATAATCAAAATTTATGGGTTTCTTTCCTCGATCAAACTCATAAACCATTTAAATCAATTGAGTTACTTTTCCCAATCCTCATCATAAAACCCTTATACTCCAAAATGAATTTTCCCACTTCCTCGATCATCATCATAAACCTTTACTCAATATGGGTGTTTCCCCCTCAGATCATCATCATAAAACCCTTATACTTTCCCAAATGATGTTACCCCTTTTTCAGATCATCAACCCTAAACCCCTTTACTCAATATGAATTTACTTCCTCAATCATCATCATAAACCATTCCTTCCCAAAATTTAAATTTTTCTTTTCCCCGATCCCATCATAAACCATTTTACCAATATGATGTTTCTTTTTCCCGATCATCAAAAAAACCATTATACTCATATGATGTTCCCTTCCCCAGATCACATCATAAAAAAATATACTCAAAAATGTTACTTTTACTTTCCCCCAAACATCCTCATAAACCATTATACTCAATATGAGGGTTTCTTCCTCAGATCATCACATAAACCATTTTTACTCAATTTTGTTTTTACTTCCCAGATCATATCATAAACCCTTAACTCCCAAAAGGGTGTTACTTCCTCAGATCATCATCATAAAACCCCCATACTCAATTATTTACTTTCAGATCATCCTCATAAAACCCTTTACTCAAAATGATTTTTACTTTTCAGATCATCAAAAATAAACCATTAACTCAATATATTTTTTCCTTTTCCCCAAAACATCTCATAAACCCTTACCCCAATTATGACCCCTTTTTTTTTTTTTTAAATATTTCCCCAAACATCCATCAAACCTTACCAAAATGAAAATTTTCTTCCTCTTCCCTCATCATAAAAACCCTTATACTCAATAAAATGTTACCTTTCCCAATCATCATCATAAAACCCTTAACTCAAAAATATGTTACTTTTCAATCATATCATAAACCCTTTAATCAATAGGGTGTTCCCTTTCCTTTTCAGTCATCCCTCCCTAAACCCCTTATTTCTCAATATGATTTTACCTTCCTCAGATCATCATCATAAACCCTTTACTCAATATGATGTTTCCCTTTCCCCGTCATCATCATAAACCATTAACTCAATAGATTTTACTTTTCTTTCCCAATCTCATAAAAAACCATTATACTCAATATTAAAATTTTTTTTCCCAATCATCCCATAAAACCCTTATACTCCAAAAGATTTACTCTTCCCCGATCCCTCATCATAAACCATTATCCCAATATGATGTTACTACTTCCTCAACATCATCAAACCATTATACCCCAAAAGGGTGTTAAATTCCTCAAATCATCTCATAAACCCTTATACTCAATATTTGTTTTCTTCCCCCCAATCATCATAAAAAACCCCTTATACTCAATAGATGTTACTTTTCATATCATCATCATAAAACCCTTTTAAACCAAAATGAATTTAATCCAGATCATCTCATAAAACCCTTTTAAACCCCAAAAGGAATTTTTCCTTTTTCCCCAGATCATCTCATAAACCATTAACCAAAATGAATGTTACTTCCCCAGATCATCATCATAAACCATTATACCAAAATGATGTTACTTTCAAATCCATCAACCCTAAACCATTATCCCCAATATGATGTTTACTTCCTCAAACATCACCCTAACCTTATACTCAAATATTTTACTTTTCAGATATCACCCAAAAACCCTTAAAACCCCAATTGATGTTTACTTCCTTCCCAGATCATCATCCTAAACCTTTTACTCAATTGAAATTTTTACTTTTCAGATCACGTCATAAACCATTTAACCCAATAGGATTTTCTTCCCCCCCTCCATCCCAAAATAAACCCCTTTTACCAATATGAATTTTTTCTTTTTCCCCAATCCATCATAACCATTATACTCAATTGAAAGTTACCCCTTTCCCCAATCATCTTTATAAAACCCTTTTTAACCCCCAATAGATGGGTTTTTTTTCAAACCATCTCATAAACCATTATACTCAAAAGGGTTTACTTTCCCCCAGATCCTCAAACATAAAACCAAAATACTCAATATGATTTTTTCTTTTCAATCATCACCCTAAACCATTTACTCCAAATTTGGGTTCTTCCTCAGATCATCATATAAACCCTTAAAACTTTAATTTATGGTTTCTTTTTCAGATCATCACAAAAAACCCTTATACTCAATATGAAAGTTACTTTTCAAAATTTATCATAAACCATTATAAATTTAATATATGTTTACTTTATCCGATCCTCCATAAAACCAAATTTTCTCATATATGTTACTTCCTCCGATCATCATCATAAAACCCTTATACTCAATAGATTTACTTTTCAGATCAAAACATCATAAACCCTTATACTCAATATGATGTTTCTTCCTTTAGATATCATCATAAAACCCTTATACCAAAATTTATTTTTACTTTTCAGATCTCATCATAACCCTTTTACTCAATATGATTTACTTTTCCCCAGATCATCATCATAAAAACCCTTATCCCCAAAATTTAAAGTTACTTTTTCCCAGAAACAATCATAAAAACCCTTATACTCAATATGAGTTACTTTCTTCCTCAAAACATCCAAAAAACCAAATTTTACTCAATATGATGTTACCTTTCCTCAAATCATCATCATAAACCAAATTTTACCCCAAAAAAATGATTTACTTTTTCAGATCCTCATCATAAAACCCTTTTACCAAATTTAAAAATTACTTTTTCAAATCATCCTAACCATTTTTACCAAAAATGATTTTTTTCCCCCAATCATCATCTAACCATTAAAACTCAATGGATTTTTTACTCCTTTTAGATCATCACCCTAAACCCTTATACCAAAATGATGTTTCTTCCTCAGATCATCACCCCAAAAACCTTATACTCAATTGAGGTTTTCCCTTTCCCCAATCACTCCCTAAACCCCTTTTACCCAATTGATGTTTCTTCCTCAATCATCACATAAACCATTTTACTCAATATGATGTTTTTCTTTTTTCAATCATCACGAAAAACCCCCTTTTTACTCAATATGAAATTTTCTCCTTCCCTTTTATCATCAATAAACCATTATACTCAATATATGTTACTCTCCCCCTCAATCATCATCATAAAAACCCTTAACCAAAAATGAAAGTTACTTTCAGATCATCATCATAAACCATTTTTACTCAAAATGATGTTACTTTTTCCTCAGATCTCCCATAAACCTTTTTAAATCAATTATGATTTTACTTCCTCAGATCATCATCATAAAACCCTTTATACTCAAAATGAGGGTTAAAATAATAATTTCCCCAAATCCCACCCTAAACCATTATACTCAATTGATGTTACTTTTCGATCATCAACATAAAACCCTTTTACTCAAAAAATTATTTTACTTTTCAGCTCATCATTTAAAACCCTTATCTCAAATGATGTTTTAAATTCCTCCCAAACATCTCATAAAACCCTTTTACTCAATATGATGTTTTCTTTTCAGAAACATCATCATAAAACCCCTTAAAACTCAATATGATTTTCTTCCTCAATCATTTTCATAAACCTTTAAAACTCAATTGATTTACTTTTCCCCAGATCACCTCCCAAAACCTTTTTTCCCCAATATGAATTTTTCCTTCCTCAAACATCAAACATAAACCATTTTACTCAATTTGTTACTTCCTAGATCCACCAAAAAACCAAATTTTCTCAATATGAGGTTTTTTTTTCAGATCATTTTCATAAACCATTATACCCCAATAAAATTTTACTCCCTCAATCAACATCATAAACCATTAACCAATATGATTTACTTTTCTTTTCAGGGTCATCACATAAACCATTAAAACTCCAAAATGATGTTTCTTTTTTCAGATCATCATCAACCCTTTCCCCAAATGATGTTACTTCCTCAGATCAAACGTCCCTAAACCCCCTTAAAACTCAATATAAAGTTTCTTCCTCAAATCATCATCAAAACCATTTTAAATCAATTGATTTTTTCTTTTCCCCGATCATCTCATAAAACCCTTATACTCAATTTATGTTTTTCTTCCTCAGATCATCTCATAAAAACCTTATACCAATTTAAGGGTTACTTTTCAGATCATCATAAAAAACCATTTTACTCAAAATGATGTTTCTTTTCAGAAACATCTAAAAAACCAAATTTTACTCAATAATGTTTACACTTTTTTTTCAGATCATCATCATAAACCCTTTTTACTCAATAGATGTTACTTTTTCAATTTATCATCATAAACCCTTATACTCAATATGATGTTTTCTTCCCAGGGTCATCCATAAACCCCTTAAAAAAACTCAATAGAAAGTACTTTTCAGACATCAACCCTAAACCATTTTACTCAATTGATGTTTTACTTCCTCAGATTTATCGTCATAAAAATTTAATTTAAAAGATTTCTTTTTCCCCAATCATCACATAACCATTTACCCAAAAATTTTATGTTATTTTTTCCTTTGATCCCTCAATAAACCCTTTTTACTCAAATTATTTTACTTCCTCAGAATTTATCATCATAAACCCTTTTTACTCAATGATTTTTACCCTTTTTCAGTCATCATAAAAAACCATTATACTCAAAATGATGTTTTCTTTAATTTAAACTCCCTAAAAACCCTTATACCAATATGAAATGTTACTTTTTCAATCATCATCATAAAACCCTTTTTTATCTCAATAATGTTACTTTTTCGATCATCATCATAAACCCTTATACCAAAATGAAATTTTCTTTTCAATCATCTCATAAACATTATCCCCAATAGATGTTACTTATTAAACCTCAACCATAAACCTTATAAATCAATAGTTTTTGGTCCCCGATCATCTCATAAACCATTATATCCAATATGATTTACTTTACTTTCCCCAATCATCATCATAACCTTTTACTCAATATGTGTTACTTTTCCCCAGATCATCGTTTATAACCCCTTATACTCAATTATGTTACTTTCCCCCCAGATCATCACCCCAAAAACCTTATACTCCCTATGATGTTTTCTTTTTCAGATCATCATCATAAACCATTATACTCAATATGATTTCCTTTTTCAATCATCCATAAACCCATTATACTCAATATGATGTTACTTTATCAATCAAACACCCTAAAACCCTTTATACTCAAAATGATTTTCTTTTTCCAAAACCCTCATAAAACCCTTAAAACTCAATTGATTTTACCTTTTTCCGATCATCATCCTAAACCCAATTTCTCATATGATGTTTTTACTTTTTATTCCCCAGATCATCATCCCAAAAATTAAAACTCATATGATGTTAAATTCCTCCGATCCTCATCATAAAACCCTTTTCTCAATATGATTTTTTTCCTCGAAACATCATCCCTAAACCTTATACTCAATAGATGTTTTCTTCCTTTTTTCAAATCTCATAAACCCCTTATACTCAATTGTGTTACTTTTAATCTCAAATAAAACCCTTATACTCAATATGATGTTACTCTACTTTCCCCCCCCGATCATCTCAAAACCCTTATCTCAATTAAGTTACTTTTTCAATCATCATCCTAAACCCTTAAAACTCAATATGATGTTAAATTTTCGATCATCACCCTAAACCATTACTCAAATATGATTTTTCCTTTCCCCAGATCTCAAACATAAACCATTAACCATATGATTTACTTCCTCATCAGTCATAAACATTATACTCAATATATTTTACTTCCTCAGATCATCATCAAACCATATACTCATATGATTTACTTCCTCAGATCATCTAACCATTATACTCAATATTTTCTTCCTCAGATCACGTCATAAACCATTATACTCAATAGATGTTACTTCTAAACAGTCATCAATCATAAACCATATGTTACTTCTAGATATCTCATAACATATCTCAAAATATTACCTTTACTCAATATCATCTTAACATTTTTACTCATATATATACTTCCCCAAGATGATCATTACTAAACCATTATAATCAATCATTACATTTCCTCAGATCAATCATCATAAACATTATACTCATATATTTACATTAACTCAATATATATAACCTTACTTCAATAGATTTCATCTCATAAACCATTAACCATTATACTATTACTTTCTCAGATCCTCAATAACATTATTAAACCATGTTACTCAATATGATGATAACTTAACATCATCATAAACCATTATACTCAATATGATGTTACTTCCTCAGATCATCATCATAAACCATTATACTCAATATGATGTTACTTTATCAATCATCAATAAACCATTATACTCAATATGATGTTACTTCCTATCATCATCACAATAAACCATTATACTCAATATGATGTTACTTCCTCAGATCATCATCATAAACCATTATACTCAATATGATGTTACTTTATCAGATCATCATCATAAACCATTATACTCAATATGATGTTACTTCCTCAGATCATCATCATAAACCATAAACCATTATACTTTACATTAGTACATCATAAACCATTAACCTAAACATTATACTAATATGAATTCTTCCTAAGACCTATACTCATAATTTAGCTATATTACTTCCTCAGATCATCATCATAAACCATTATACTCAATATGATGTTACTTCCTCAGATCATCGTCATAAACCATTATACTCAATATGATGTTACTTCCTCAGATCATCATCATAAACCATTATACTCAATATGATGTTACTTCCTCAGATCATCATCATAAACCATTATACTCAATATGATGTTACTTCCTCAGATCATCATCATAAACCATTATACTCAATATGATGTTACTTATCAATCACACATACTTTCCTCAATATGATTACTCCTCAGACCATCATCATAACCATATACTCAATATGATGTTACTTTATCAGATCATCCATAAACCATTATACTCAATATGATGTACTTCTAGATCATCATCATAAACCATTATACTCAAATATGTTACTCTTCCATCTCATCATCATCATAAACCATTATACTCAATATGAGTTATCTTACTCATCATAAATCATATCTCAATATAGTTATTCCTCAGATCATCTCATAACTTTACTCAATATGTACTTCAGATCATCAAATAAACCATTATACTCAATATGAATTTCACTTCTCAGATCACTTCATACTAAACCAGTTACTCTCATAGATACTTATAAACATCATCATCAAAACTTATACTCAATGTGTTACTTTCCTCAGTCATCATCATAAACCATTATACTCAATATGATGTTACTTTATCAGATCATCATCATAAACCATTATACTCAATATGATGTTACTTCCTCAGATCATCATCATAAACCATTATACTCAATATGATGTTACTTCCTCAGATCATCATCATAACCATTAATCACTATGATGTTACTTCTCAATATCATTAACTATACTCAGATATGATTAATTCCTAGTCATCTCTAATAATATAAAATGTTACTTCCAGATCGTCTAAACCATTTATCACTCAGATGATTTACTTTTCAGATCATCATCATAAACCATATTACTCAATATGATGTTACTTTCATCAATCATCATAAAACCATTATACTCAATATGATGTTACTTTCTCAGATCCATCATAAACCATTATACTCAATATGATTTATTCCTCAGATCATCATCATAAACCATATACTCATATGATGTCTTTCTCAATCATCGTATAAACCATTATACTAATATGATTTACTTCCTCAGATCATATCAAACCATTATACTCAATATGATGTTTCTTTCTCAATCATCATCATAAAAACCCTTATACTCAATATGATGTTACTTTATCAGATCATCATCATAAACCATTATACTCAATATTGTACTTCCTCTCTACACCATTCTAACCATGTTAATCTCCAATATTCCTTACCTTTCTAATCATACAAAATATATACTCATATGTTCTATTTAACAGATATCAATATCTATATCAATACCATTATATCAAAACGTATACATCACTCCCTCAGATACTCATAAACCATTATACAATATGAGTCACTTCCTCGAATATGTCATCCGTTAAACTGATTAAATGTTATCCCTCAGTTATAATAAAGCATTCTCTAGATTATTCGTTATCAGATCATCATCATAAACTATCTCATATGTTACTTCTCAGATCATCTCCTAAACATTATACCTCAATATGATGTACTCTTTCAGATCATCATCATAACCATTAACTCAAATTGAGACTGTTATCCTTATACAGACTTCCTCGATCATATAAACCATTATACTCAATAATGATTGTGACTTTTTCCTCGTAATCATAAACCATTATATCAATTGATGTTACTAACCAAACATAACATTACTCTCTAATGATACTTCATCAGTTATCTCATTAATAACTCAATATGATGTTACCCTTCCTCAGACATCTCAGACCATTTATACTCAATAGATGATTTCCTCAGATCTATTCGTACAAAACCTATCTCAATTGGTTCTTTCCTCAACGGATCATCCATAATACCTTATAGTTCCTTCGTACTAACGCATCTTAACTTATCCGTTACACGATAAATCGATTATACTTATCTCTATACGAGACATCTCATACAATATTATGTTACTAACAGAATCTTAGACGTATCCACTTACTAGACACCATCCTGAGACATGTTATACTTACACATCTGAGACTGTTAACCTCTTCTCAATATCTGAAATTATCCTGAGAGACATCTATAACATTA
Organism: Coregonus sp. 'balchen'; assembly: GCA_902810595.1. Classification (NCBI taxonomy): domain Eukaryota; kingdom Metazoa; phylum Chordata; class Actinopteri; order Salmoniformes; family Salmonidae; genus Coregonus; species Coregonus sp. 'balchen'. The sequence goes on from LR778277.1 coordinate 170,357, forward strand.
TCCTCATACTCGACTCCTAACATCCATTACACGAACAATATCTCTAGGATGTTACTTCGTTACTCTAACAGACTCCTCAACATGTTACCTCTGACTACGAGTACTCTCGTCAGATCATCTTCAATGAGAACCATTTACGTAATCTGTTTACTCCTATATTCTAACAAATCCTCTGAGAATGTTATTTCTACGAACATCCTCATATAATCCATCTTACAAAGGGACATTCCTAGATATCATCTAGAACCTCTTAGTACTTACCATACGGTGTCTCTACTTTATCCTCGTCAGCATTCATAACCTTATCTCATACATCCATCTGAGGAATGTATCTCATAACATTAAAGAGTAATTTCTAACAGTTATCTTCACTAGAACCATTACCTCTGACATGTTACCTCGTTACTAACGAGACATCCTCTGAGACATGTTATCCTGTTCTACGAGACTCCCCTGAGCATTATCCTCGTCTAACGAGAATCTCTGAACATGTTATCCTCTAAACGAGACATCTCTGAACAGTTATCCTCGTTATAACGAGACATCCTCTGAGACATGTATCCTCGTATAACAGACATCCTCTGATGCATGTTATCCTTTACTCAGACATCCTCTAGACATGTATCTCGTACTAGAGACTCTTCAGAATGTTATCCTCGTCTAAAGCAATCCTCTGAACGTATCCCTTGCTAACGAAACATCCTATGACAGTTACCTCGTTACTAAGAACATCCTCAGACATTATGCTCGTTACTAACGAGACATCCTCTGAGATGTTATCCTCTTACACGAGACACCTCGAGACATGTTATCCTCGTTATAACAGACATCCTTTGAATGTTTATCCTCGTTACTAACGAGACTCTCTGGACAGTTATCCTCGTACTAACGAGACATCCTCTGAGCATGTTATCCTCGTTACTAACGAGACATCCTCTGAGACTGATCCTATCTACCCAGACTACTAACGATTATCCCTCTGAGACATGTTATCCTCGTTACTAACGAGACATCCTCTGAGACCATGTTTTATCCTCGTTACTAAACGAGACATCCTCTGAGACATTTTTCCTCGTTACTAACGAGACATCCTCTGAGACCATGTTATCCTCGTTACTAACGAGACATCCCTCTGAGACATGTTATCCTCGTAACTAACGAGGCATCCTCTGATGACATGTTGATCCTCGTTACTAACGGAGGACATCCTCTGAGGCATGTTATCATCGTTAATAACGAGGACATCCTCTGAGACCATGTTATCCTCGTTACTAACGAGACATCCTATGGGAACATGTTTATCCTCGTTACTAACGCCGACATCCTTCTGAGAATGTTATCCTCGTTACTAACGAGACATCCTCTGAGACATTGTTATCCTCGTTACTTAACGAGCCATCCTATGAGGACATGTTATCCTCGTTACTAACGAGACATCCTTGAGACATGTTATCCTCGTTACTAACGAGACATCTCTGGACATGTTATCCTCGTTACTAACGAGGACATCCTCTGAGACATGTTATCCCGTTACTAACGAGACATCCTCTGAGACATGTTTTCCTCGTTACTAAGAGACATCCTCTGAGACATGTTATCCTCGTTACTAACGAGACATCCTCTGAGACATGTTATCCTCGTTTACTAACGAGACATCCTCTGAGACATGTTATCCTCGTTACTAACGAGACATCCTGAGACATGTTTATCCTCGTTACTAACGAGACATCCTCTGAGACATGTTATCCTCGTTACTAACGAGACATCCTCGACATGTTATCCTCGTTACTAACGAGACATCCTCTGAGACATGTATCCTCGTTACTAACGAGACATCCTTGAGAAGTTATCCTCGTTACTAACGAGACATCCTCTGAGACATGTTATCCTCGTTACTAACAGAACTCGAGCTGTTACTCGTTACTAACGAGACTCTGAGACATGTATCCTCGTACTAACGAGATTACCTGGACAATTATCCGACTAAGAGCATCCTCTGAGACATGTTATCCTCGTTACTAACGAGACATCCTCTGAGACATGTTATCCTCGTTACTAACGAGACATCCTCTGAGACATGTTATCCTCGTTACTAACGAGACATCCTCTGAGACATGTTATCCTCGTTACTAACGAGACATCCTCTGAGACATGTTATCCTCGTTACTAACGAGACATCCTCTGAGACATGTTATCCTCGTTACTAACGAGACATCCTCTGAGGACATGTTATCCTCGTTACTAACGAGACATCCTCTGAGACACTGTTTATCCTCGTTACTAACGAGACATCCTCTGAGCATGTTTCCTCGTTACTAACGAGACATCCTCTGAGACATGTTATCCTCGTTACTAACGAGACATCCTCTGAGACATGTTATCCTCGTTACTAACGAGACATCCTCTGAGACATGTTTATCCTCGTTTACTAACGAGACATCCTCTGAGACATGTTATCCTCGTTACTAACGAGGACATCCTCTGAGACATGTTATCCTCGTTACTAACGAGGACATCCATCTGAGGACATGTTATCCTCGTTACTAACGAGACATCCTCTGAGACATGTTATCCTCGTTACTAACGAGACATCCTCTGAGACAGTTATCCTCGTTACTAACGAGACATCCTCTGAGACATGGTTATCCTCGTACTAACGAGACATCCTCTGAGACATGTTATCCTCGTTAACCCAGACATCTCGAACATGTTACCTCGTTATAACGAGACATCCTCTGACATGTTATCCTCGTTACTAACGAGACATCCTCTGAGACATGTTATCCTCGTTACTAACGAGACATCCTCTGAGACATGTTATCTCGTTACTACGAACTCCACGAGACTATCCTCTATACTAGTACATCTCTGAGACATCTTATCCATGTTATCCTAGCTACTCTAAGACCTCTGATAATATCCGTTACTCAACAGGATCCTCTGAACATGTATCCTCGTTACTAAGAGACATCCTCTGAGACATTTATCTCGTTACTACGAGAATCCTTAACATGTTATCCTCGTTATACAGACATCCTGAGCACAGTACCTCTCTAACCGGACACCTGAAATGTATCCTTTACTACAGACAATCCTGAAATGTTATCCCACCCGTTACATAAGAACCCCGAATTGATCCTGTTTAGAGCAATCCTCTGAGACTGTTATCCTCGTTACTAACGAGACATCCTCCTGAGACATGTTATCCTCGTTACTAACGAGACTGTTTATCCTCTGAAATCCTCTATGTATCCTCGAACGAGACATCCTCTGAGAATGTTATCCTCGTACTAACCATATCTGAGACATGTTATCCTCGTTACTAAGAGAATCCTCTGAGACATGTTATCCTCGTACTAACGAGACATCCTCTGAGACATGTATCCTCTTATAACGAGACATCTTGAGAAATGTGATCCTCTTACTAACGAGAATCTCTGGACAATCCTCGTTTCTACGAGACATCCTCTGAGACATGTTGATCCTCGTTACTAAGGAGACATCCTCTGAGACGTTATCCTCTACCTGTAGATAACATAGATAACATTATAGATCAGCTCACACAGAACTGGAAAACTCAGGGGAGCTCTGACAGCTCTCATTCATTCAATATTTAATAGTTAAATGTCAATCCTCTTATCATCCAAATTTCAATCTTAATAGTAATAATTTCAATCCATTTATTATCCAAATTTCAATCAGCCAAATTTCAATAAGTTTATATGTCCTCTGTAGCTCAGCTGGTAGAGCACGGCGCTTGTAACGCCAAGGTAGTGGGTTCGATCCCCGGGACCACCCATACACATAAATGTATGCACGTATGACTGTAAGTCGCTTTGGATAAAAGCGTCTGCTAAATGGCATATTATTATTATGTCATATCTCACAATCACACAACACATCCACATTCACTTAGTACTATTATTATTATTATTAGTACTATTCCCAAACACACTCTGTAATCTATTTTACTGCCTCCTGTGTATCTGCAACGGTTCTCTTGTCGTTACTTGCGATACATCTAAATAACACCCCGTATTCAAAATTACCTCGTGTTATTTTGTAGTGGCTGCAGACCACATAGACATTTCTTCTAAATGCCTACACACAGCTGACAGCAGGCCTTTCCATGGTATCGTTACGCCCTCCCTCTTGTCTTCTCATAAAACTAATGAATAGTATTCTCTCTATAACTAGTGAATAGTCTCTATAAACCAGTGAATAGTCTCTACAGACTAGTGAATAGTCTCTACAGACTAGTGAATAGTCTCTATGGACTAGTGAATAGTCTCTATGGACTAGTGAATAGTCTCTATAAAAAAGTGAATAGTCTCTATAGGCTAGTGAATAGTCTCTATAGACTAGTGAATAGTCTCTATGGACTAGTGAATAGTCTCTACAAACTAGTGAATAGTCTTTGTGGACTGGTGAATAGTCTCTATAGACCTGTGAATAGTCTCTGTAGACTGGTGAATAGTCTCTATGGACTAGTGAATGGTCTTATGGACTAGTGAATAGTCTCTATAGACTGGTGAATAGTCTCTATGGACTAGTGAATAGTCTCTATAGAAAGTGAATAGTCTCTATAGACCATTGAATAGTCTCTATAGACCAGTGAATAGTCTCTATAGACCAGTGAATAGTCTCTATATACCAGCAAATAGTTTTTATATCCTAGTGAATAGCCTCTATAAATTAGTGAATACTCTCTATAGATTAGTAAATAGTCTCTATAGACTCGTGAATCGTCTCTATGGACTGGTGAATAGTCTCTATAGACTAGTGAATAGTCTCTATATACTGTTGAATAGTCTCTATAGACTCGTGAATAGTCTCTGTGGACTGGTGAATAGTCTCTATAGACTAGTGAATGGTCTCTATATACTGTTGAATAGTCTCTATAGACTTGTGAATAGTCTCTATAGACTGGTGAATAGTCTTCTCTTTATAGACTAGTGAATAGTCTCTATAGACTAGTGAATAGTCTCTATAAACTAGTGAATATTCTTCTCTTTATAGACTGGTGAATAGTCTTCTCTCTATAGACTAGTGAATAGACTTTTCTTCATAACTAGTGAATAGTCTTCTCTCTATAGACTAGTGAATAGTCTCAATAGACTAGTGAATAGTCTCTATAGACTAGTGTATAGTCTTTTTATAGACTAGTGAATAGTCTCTATAGACTAGTGAATAGTCTCTGTAAACTAGTGAATAGTCTCTATAGACTAGTGAATAGTCTTCTCTTTATAGACTAGTGAATAGTTTCTATAGCTAGTGAATAGTCTATATACAAGTGAATAGTCTTCTCTTTATAGACTAGTGAATAGTCTCTATAGCTAGTGAATAGTCTCCATAGACTAGTGAATAGTCTTCTCTTTATAGACTAGTGAATAGCCTTCTCTTTATAGACCAGTGAATAGTCTCTATAGACTAGTGAATAGTCTTCTCTTTATAGACTAGTGAATAGTCTCTATAGACTAGTGAATAGTCTCCTCTTTATAAACTAGTGAATAGTCTCTATAAACTAGTGAATAGTCTCTATAGACTAGTGAATAGTCTTCTCTTTATAGACTAGTGAATAGTCTCTATAGACTAGTGAATAGTCTTCTCTTTATAGACTGGTGAATAATCTTCTCTTTATAGACTAGTTAATAGTCTTCTCTCTATAGACCAGTGAATAGTCTTCTCTCTATAGACTATGGTAACCCTAACCCTAACCCTATGGGTACCTTTTTATGTGTTACTCGCCTTTATGTAATTTTTTATGATTTATTTTTATTCAGATTCATTTAAATTGACTTATTGAAGTCAGTTGCCTCTCTGAAATTGTTCGCTGATGATGTGTCTCCTCCTGGGCAGCTCACAGTAAGGGTCTGGTCGGGTCTGATCGTCTTTTGGTCAGTAGGGAATTTCCCTCACGCTTCATAAAATGCGTCACCGGTTTTCCTCGCAGACCCCCACTGGAAAGCTCCTCAGGCAGAATTAATCATCCTGTTCGTTGACAACAAATTTTGTGGAAATTCTTATACAGGGACACTCGAAGTCAATCTTAAATTAATCATGTTTTATTGTCAGCGTGCTGGAGAGGTTCCAACCAACTCAATGCACAATAGTACACATGTCAATCAGGAGCTCTGCCGGGGCAGTCCCAGCAGTTGTCTTATATACGGCTATACACAGACAAGTTATATTTGCATGATTTAGCATAATTTATTAATAATTAACCGTTTTGTTTCATTCATGTGACAGACCAATACCTCACGAGGCTTCTTCTCTCTAAGCTGAGACCTTGAAACTGAGATAGTTTTCGTTCTCAAAACAAGGTCTGGGCGTACTGCCAAATTGCAGATACTGATATGGGAGTATTCGTCCAATCAGTCACTTGCATGAAGAGAGAAATTGGTTATTAGAACAGCGCATGAATAGAAGACAGAAATTAGTTATAAGAAAAGCACATGTATAACGTTTCCATCACAACACCAACATATATTAAATAAGAATAATGAGTCAGAAGTGCTTTCAAATAGAGGAAATAAAGGGGATGGATGGGGAAGAAGTCAAATCAGAAGTCAAATCAGAAGTCAAATCAGAAGTCAAATCAGAAGTCAAATCAGAAGTCAAATCAGAAGTCAAATCAGAAGTCAACTCCCTGAAAGACGGAGGAAAAATTTACATTTCAAACTAAAATATGCCTCTGAGGAATTATTTCCATCTCACCATATCTACCAAATCCACACAAAAGTAATCAAAGGGAAAGAGAATTCTACAGGAGTCCAGACAAAACATAATAATCATGACAAGTACAATGGATTTGGAGCTTTATCCTAAACCAATTCAAAAATCCCAGTGGAGACTCCAAGTGCCTAAAACAGCCACAAGATGGAGACAAATTACTGGATTGCTTAGTATTTCTCATTAAGGCCTAGGGAGGATCAATGGTTCCTACTGTTCTAATCCATTGTTGCTCAGCCCTCTGTCTTTGAGTTTTTGAACACCCCATATTGGTCTCCGGGCCAACAGTTCTAAGGTTCTCCACTGTATGAGCCCTAAAGTGGACATACAACACAGTTGATCAGAGTTGAGCCCCACCAGAGCCTGAGAATAAGTCCCCACAAATAGAACCACAGTTATCCCTCTCTACCTTATCTGCCTCATGGGTCTGGAAGGGCTGATTGACCTCAGCCTAAACCTCTCTCAGGAACCACCTGGAGTAGCCCCTGGGTCTGATTGGCCTCAGCCTAAACCTCTCTCAGGAACCACCTGGAGTAGCCCCTGGGTCTGATTGGCCTCAGCCTAAACCTCTCTCAGGAACCACCTGGAGTAGCCCCTGGGTCTGATTGGCCTCAGCCTTAACCTCTCTCAGGAACCACCTGGAGTAGCCCCTGGGTCTGATTGGCCTCAGCCTTAACCTCTCTCAGGAACCACCTGGAGTAGCCCCTGGGCCTGATTGGCCTCAGCCTTAACCTCTCAGGAACCACCTGGAGTAGCCCCTGGGTCTGATTGGCCTCAGCCTTAACCTCTCTCAGGAACCACCTGGAGTAGCCCCTGGGTCTTATTGGCCTCAGCCTAAACCTCTCTCAGGAACCACCTGGAGTAGCCCCTGGGTCTGATTGACCTCAGCCTAAACCTCTCTCAGGAACCACCTGGAGTAGCCCCTGGGTCTGATTGACCTCAGCCTTAACCTCTCTCAGGAACCGCCTGGAGTAGCCCCTGGGCCTTAAGTCTGAGAAGAGGATTATTGTGGCCTCCTCTATATCCCCAGGGAAACTACAGATTCCTCCTCTATATCCCCAGGGAAACTACAGATTCCTCCTCTATATCCCCAGGGAAACTACAGATTCCTCCTCTATATCCCCAGGGAAACTACAGATTCTGTGGAAACGTATTAATTTGTGATTTGATCAACCCCCTATATGTGTGTTTTGGATGAAAACAAAATTTTTGAAGGAGAGCATGTCTATCCGTTTCCTTAAAGAAACCTTTAGTTGCCAATTGTTTGGGTTTTCCTCTAGTCTTCAGGCCCCTAGAAACCAGAACCCCAGCACAAAACATAGTAGGGAAACTCTTGTTAGGGTATGGTCCCCTGTAGCTCAGTTGGTAGAGCATGGCGCTTGCAATGACAGGGTTGTGGGTTCGTTTCCCACGGGGGGCCAGTATGAAAATGTATGCACTCACTAACTGTAAGTCGCTCTGGATAAGAGCATCTGCTAAATGACTAAAATGTAAATGTCTGATTCCAGTATTCCTAGACCCTCCTGTGGAATTGAGGTGGCAGTGCTGGTAGATCCGTCTACCCTTCATAGGGTCGTTTGCCTGAGCCCACATATACAGAATTAAGTAACTGTTAGGGCTTCTCTTTCCCAATGGGGGAAACAAAAAACGGGGAATAAGAGTGAGTCCCCAAGCCCGAATGGTTGGTCTTCTGGGTCAGACACAGTTGAGTTACAAATAACAGCCTCCCATATTTTGAACCCCTCTAGTCCATCTACTCAGCAGGAAGAGAGTACTATTGCTGTAGATCAGGAACAGTTCCCCAGAAACAGTGTAGTGATGCCGACGGTGCCATACAGTGATGTGGTGCTGCCATGTAGTAACTCCATCTGTTCTGCTTCTCCTCCAGACACAGAACAGCAGGGGTCCCAGGGTGGGGCGGAGCAGGCTCAGTGTGCTATTGTCAAAGTACAGCCAATAGGTGGACAGAAAGTGATGATGGGTGGTACTCCTAAAAGCCAGTGTTCTCGGAGTGATTCCCAATCTGAGTCCCCTACTAATATTTTAAGGACGTGTCCACCACATGGATCTGCTCCTGCTCCACACCTGGAACCAATAAGACACCCTAGGTCAGAGAGGAAGATTCAGGACTAGAACCAATAAGACACCCTAGGTCAGAGAGGAAGATTCAGGACTAGAACCAATAAGACACCCTAGGTCAGAGAGGAAGATTCAGGACTAGAACCAATAAGACACCCTAGGTCAGAGAGGAACATTCAGGAGTGGGAAATACAGATAGACAAACCAATAGTGACTGTGGGGGATTCTAATCTAGCACGTATTCAAGATTTGTTAGATTCTCATGTACATGTGGATAGCTTTCCTGGGGCATCCTTTAATCATATTAACGGTGTTTCCAAGAAGCTTCAACCAAACCCACAGACGAGAAGGTAGTGTTGTATTTGTATTTATTACGGATCCCCATTAGCGGTTGCCAAGGCAGCAGCTACTCTTCCTGGGGTCCAACCACAATTGACATACAATAAAACAATCCATAACACAACCCCTTATTACACACTACTCTACCATAACATATTTACAATACAAAATCAATAATACAGCAAAATAACTATATTAAAATGTGTGTGTGTAGAGTGCGTGTGTTAGCATGTGTTTGTGAATGTGACTGTAGGCCTCAACAATCGTCTGCTACATCTTGGAAGCAGTTACAGCAACTGTTGAGGACTAGTAAGGAGGCCTTCCCCAATGCAACAGTCTACGTACCACTCATACATTAATCAGATAGACTAGCTAAGGATCAGCAGTCTGGTACAGAAGCTGAATAAGACCATAGGGGAGAGTTGGGATTGTTTAAATTACCGTAATAAACTCAGGTTTCGCACAGACCCCCGGGATCCGGTTCACTGGAGTAGGGATACTGTCTCAGACCCCAGGGATCCTGGTTCACTGGAGTAGGGATACTGTCTCAGACCCCTGGGATCCGGTTCACTGGAGTAGGGATACTGTCTCAGACCCCCGGGATCCGGTTCACTGGAGTAGGGATACTGTCTCAGACCCCCGGGATCCTGGTTCACTGGAGTAGGGATACTGTCTCAGACCCCCGGGATCCTGGTTCACTGGAGTAGGGATACTGTCTCAGACCCCTGGGATCCGATTCACTGGAGTAGGGATACTGTCTCAGACCCCCGGGATCCTGGTTCACTGGAGTAGGGATACTGTCTCAGACCCCTGGGATCCGGTTCACTGGAGTAGGGATACTGTCTCAGACCCCTGGGATCCGATTCACTGGAGTATGGATACTGCCTCTGACCTTTTTTAAATACTGGCTAGAACAGTTAAACATGTAATGGGGGAGGAGTGTCCTCTTACAACTCCCCAACATTCTAACATTAAAAACCTCTCTTCCTCCTTCAGGTTCAACCAAGCTGAGAGTGAGGTTCTAGAAAGAGGATTGACTTTCATTCCAACTCCTAAACGGGTGGACCGCGGAGAGCTCCGGAGAGATCTACACGTCTATCATAGAAGATTGAAATTATTAGACCATTTTGATTATTAAATATATTTTCCCCATACACCATTTACAAATCCCTCACATTGGGAACCTAAGTTGGAGTCAGTATCAGAACCTATGCAGACCCTTATACAGTACCAGTCAAACGTTTGGACACACCTACTCATTCAAGGGCTTTTCTTTATTTTTACTATTTTCTACATTGTAGAATAATAGTGAAGACATCAATACTATGAAATAACATATATGGAATCATGCAGTAACCAAAAAAGTGTTAAACAAATCAAAATATATTTTAGATTTTAGATTCTTCAAAGTAGCCACCCTTTGCCTTGATGACAGCTTTGCACACTCTTGGCATTCTCTCAACCAGCTTCATGAGGAATGCTTTTCCAACAGTCTTGAAGTAGTTCCCACATATGCTGAGCATTTGTTGGCTGCTTTTCCTTCACTCTGCAGTCTAACTCATCCCAAACCATCTCAATTGGCTTTTGACATTATCGATCATAGTCTGTTGCTGGAAAGACTTATGTGTTATGACTTTACTCACCCTGCTATATTCTGGATAAAGAGTTACCTGTCTAACAAAACACAGAGGGTGTTCTTTAATGGAAGCCTCTCCAGCAAAATCCAGGTAGAATCAGGAATTCCCCAGGGCAGCTGTCTAGGCCCCTTACTCTTTTCAATTTTTACTAACGACATGCTACTGGCTTTGAGTAAAACCAGTGTGTCTATGTATGCGGATGACTCAACACTATACACGCCAGCTACCACAGCGACTGAAATGACAGCAACACTTAACCTCTACGGGATCGGTGTCCCGTATATGCGACGGTTGAGCTAATGTGCACTAATGTGATTAGCATGACTGTTGTAAGTAACAGCAAACTTTCCAGGACATATGTCTTATATGGGCAGAAAGCTTAAATTCGTGTTAATCTAACTGAACTGTCCAATTTACAGTAACTATTACAGTGAAGAAATACCATGCTATTGTTTGAGGAGAGTGCACAAAAACAAATAAATTATCACGGCAACTGGTTTGATACATTCACCTCTGAAGGTAAATAATGTACTTACATTCAGTAATCTTGCTCTGATTTGTCATCCTAAGGATCTCAGAGATCAAATGTAGCATAGTTTTGTTTGATAAATACATTTTTATATTCAAATGTAGGAACTGGGTTCTACAGTTTGAACCTCTGCTGTCTCTGGCTCCACACCCACCCCACCCGGCCATTTAGATGTGTGAAAGTTAGTGTATAAGCTAATGATCCATCATGTATGACATTCCTGGGAGTGTGTAAACTTACATTTTGTATTACCATATCATTTTTGTATGTTCTCTATAGTTATGGACTTGAAAATGTATAAATTGACCAATTCGGCACATTTGGGCAGACTTCATAGAAAATAGTCTAGTATTGCAATGACTCACTGCATCAATCTGAAACTTTGCACACACGCTGCCATCTAGTGGCCAAAATCTAAATTGCGCCTAAACTGTAATATTATAGTGTGGTCTTTCTCTTGCAAGATGATGGAGAAAAAACAAAAATAGAAAACGCATGTTTTTGTGTTTGTATTATCTTTTACCAGCTCTAAAATGTTATATTCTCCTACATTATTTTCACATTTCCACAAACTTCAAAGTGTTTCCTTTCAAATGGTATCATGAATATGCATATCCTTGCTTCAGGTCCTGAGCTACAGGCAGTCATTTCAAATTGAAAAAAAAGAGTCCGATCCTTAAGAGGTTAACAAAGAGCTGCAGTTAGTTTCAGAGTGTCTTGCAAGGAACAAAGTTAGTCCTAAATATTTCAAAACCTAAAAGCTTTGTATTTGGGACAAATCATTTACTAAACCCTAAACCTCAACTAAATCTTGTATTGAATAATGTGGAAATTGAGCAAGTTGATGAGACTAAATTGCTTGGAGTAACCCTGGATTGTAAACTGTCATGGTCAAAACATGTTGATACAACAGTAGCTAGGATGGGGAGAAGTCTGTCCATAATAAAGTGCTGCTCTGCCTTCTTAACAGCACTATCAACAAGGCAGGTCCTACAGGCTCTAGTTTTGTCGCACCTGGACTACTGTTCAGTTGTGTAGTCAGGTGCCACAAAGAGGGACTTAGGAAAATTGCAATTGGCTCAAAAAAGGGCAGCACGGCTGGCCCTTGGATGTACACAGAGGGCTAACATTAATAATATGCACGTCAATCTCTCCTGGCTCAAAGTGGAGGAGAGATTGACGTCATCACTACATACCCCACAGGACATGTCACCAGAGGTCTCTTCACAGTCCCCAAGTCAAGAACAGTCTATGGGAGGCGCACAGTACTACATAGAGCCATGACTACATGGAACTCTATTCCACATCAAGTAACTCATGCCAGCAGTACAATTAGATTTAAAAAACAGATATACTGTAAATACACCTTATGGAACAACGGGGACTGTGAAGTAACACAAACATTGACACATGCATACAAACACACAATAACATACAAGGGCTTTGTCCATACACACGTACACATGGATTGTATGTTATAGATATGTGGTAGTAGAGTAGAGGCCTGAGTACACACACTAAATATGTTGTGAAATCTGTAATGAATGTATTGTAATGTTTTTAGAATGTATAACTGTCACTGTGCTTTGTGTGATTCGTTCAGCCTCCTCCAGATGGTCCCTTTTTCCAGTCCCTTCGTGGTCTCCAATTATGTTGTAGAAAATTGTCCTTATCCTCAGTAAAACAAAAAGTACTTCCAGAGTTTTTGTAGAATTAAGATATACTTTATTACACAAGCAATAGAGCCGAGATGGTCTGCAGACCAACTCATTTTCCACCTCTCAGCTCTCAGTTTATATACAGTTTCATCCTTACTCATTTTACACACATTTTAGCTTAATCCCTCCCTGTTTAGTTCCTCCACCATTGTTTCCAAGTTTTCACCTCTTGACCGCTCCGCCCACTTCCTTATTTTATAATAGTGGTGCAATCTGACTTCATTCCCTTCTATTCAACATATTTATGAACCAATGGTGGCGGGACCAAGCCCTGTCATATAAGAAATAACAGAGCCATTTCCTGGCTCTGTTCTAAACCTTTAATTGATTCTTAAACATAGCATGTCCATTTTCTGTTAAACATAGCATGTCCATTTTCTGTTAAACATAGCATGTCCATTTTCTATTAAACATAGCATGTCCATTTTCTGTTAAACATAGCTTGTCCATTTTCTGTTAAACATAGCATGTCCATTTTCTGTTAAACATAGCATGTCCATTTTCTGTTAAACATAGCATGTCCATTTTTTGTTAAACATAGCATGTCCATTTTTTGTTAAACATAGCATGTCCATTTTTTGTTAAACATAGCATGTCCATTTTTTGTTAAACATAGCATGTCCATTTTCTGTTAAACATAGCATGTCCATTTTTTGTTAAACATAGCATGTCCATTTTTTGTTAAACATAGCATGTCCATTTTCTGTTAAACATAGCATGTCCATTTTCTGAGCCTCAATCAATTTTCAAAAGTTGTAGGTCCATGTCCTGAGCAATTTCCTGGCTTTGTTTCAGGCCTCTATCTTTTGCACCCTGTCCGGCCTCTATCTTTTTCACCATGCTTGGCTATGTCATGTTGTGATTAACTGTGCATTGTCAGCTTGTCATGTTGTGATTAACCATGCTCAACTGAAAAATTAACTATGCTCAACTGAAAAATCTCCAATAGCAGCAGCTAATGGGGATCCATAATAAATACAAAAAATACAATTTGGTTGAGGTCGGGTGATTGTGGAGGCCAGGTCATCTGTTGCAGTACTCCATCACTCTCCTTGGTCAAATAGCCCTTACACAGCCTGGAGGTGTGTTTTGGGCCATTGTCCTGTTGAAAAACAAATGATAGTCCCACTAAGCCCAAACCAGATGGGATGACGTATCGCTGCAGAAAGCTGTGGTAGCCATGCTCGTTAAGTTTGCCTTGAATTCTAAATAAATCACCAGCGTCACCAGCAAAGCACCCCCACACCATCACACCTCTTCCTCCATGCTTCACGATGGGAACCACATATGCGGAGATCATCCATTCACCTACTCTCCATCTCACAAAGACACAGTGGTTGGAACCAAAAATCTCAAATTTGGACTCATCAGACCAAAGGACAGATTTCCAACGGTCTAATGTCCATTGCCCGTGTTTCTTGGCCCAAGTAAGTCTCTTCCTATTATTGGTGTTCTTTAGTTATGGTTTCTCCTCTGAAAAGTTGATGTTGAGATGTGTCTGTTACTTGAACTCTGTGAAGCATTTATTTGGGCTGCAATCTGAGGTGCAGTTAACTCTAATGAACTTATCCTCTGCAGCAGAGGTAACTCTGGGACTTCCATTCCTGTGGCGGTCCTCATGAGAGCCAGTTTCATCATAGCGCTTGATGGTTTTTGCGACTGCACTTGAGAAACGTTCAAAGTTCTTGAAATTTCCGTATTGACTGATCTTCATGTCTTAAAGTAATGAAGGACTGTCGTTTCTCTTTGCTTATTTGAGCTGTTCTTGCCATAATATGGACTTGGTATTTTACTAAATAGGGCTATCTTCTGTATACCACCCCTACCTTGTCACAACACAACTGATTGGTTCAAAAGCATTAAGAAGGAAAGGAATTCCACAAATTAAGTAAAGAATTGATAAGTAAAAAATTAAATATAGAAAATAATTAAAGAGCAGCAGTAATGCAAATAGTCCGGGTTGCCATGATTAGCTGTTCAGGAGTCTGATGGCTTGGGGGTAGAAGCTGTTAAGAAGCCTTTTGGACCTAGACTTGGCACTCTGGTACCGCTTGCCGTGCGGTAGCAAAGAGAACAGTCTATGACTAGGGTGGCTGGAGTCTTTGACAATTTTTAGGGCCTTCCTCTGACACCGCCTGGTATAGAGGTCCTGGATGGCAGGAAGCACTACCCTCTGTAGTGCCTTGCGGTCGGAGGCTGAGCAGTTGCCATACCAGGCAGTGATGCAACCAGTCAGGATGCTCTCGATGGTGCAGCTGTAGAACCTTTTGAGGATATGAGGACCCATGCTGAATCTTTTCAGTCTCCTGAGGGGGAATAGGCTTTGTCGTGCCCTCTTCACGACTGTCTTGGTGTGTTTGGACCATGATAGTTTGTTGGTGATGTAGGGCGGCAGGTAGCTTAGTGGGTAAGAGCGTTGTGCCAGTAACCGAAAGGTCGCTGGTTCTAATCCCCGAGCCGACTAGGTGAAAAATCTGTCGATGTGCCCTTGAGCAAGGCACTTAACCCTAATTGCTCCTGTAAGTCGCTCTGGATAAGAGCGTCTGCTAAATGACTAAAATGTAAATGTAATGTGGACACTAAGGAACTTGAAGCTCTCAACCTGTTCCACTACAGCCCTGTCTTTTTTTTCCTGTAGTCCACAATCATCTCCTTTGTCTTGCTCACGTTGAGGGAACAGGGAGGATAGGAGGGGCCCCCGTGTTGAGGATCAGCGTGGAAGATGTGTTGTTACCCTTACCACCTGGGGGCGGCCCGTGAGGAAGTCCAGGATCCAGTTGCAGAGGGAGGTGTTTAGTCCCAGGGTCCTTAGCTTAGTGATGAGCTTTGAGGGCACTATGGTGTTGAACGCTGCGCTGTAGTCTCCCGAGTGGCTCAGTGATCTAAGGCACTGCATCGCAGTGCTAGCTGTGCCACTAGAGATCCTGGTTCGAATCCAGGCTCTGTCGTAGCCGGCCGCGACTGGGAGACCCATGGGGCGGTGCACAGCGTCGTCCAGGGTAGGGGAGGGAATGGCCGGCAGGGATGTAGCTCAGTTGGTAGAGCATGGTGTTTGCAACGCCAGGGTTGTGGGTTTGATTCCCACCGGGGGCCAGTATGAAAAAAAATAATTATGCACTCACTAACTGTAAGTCGCTCTGGATAAGAGCGTCTGCTAAATGACGTAAATGTAGTCAATGAATAGCATTCTCACATCGGTGTTCCTCTTGTCCATGTGGGAAAGGGCAGTGTGGAGTGCAATAGAGATTGCATCATCTGTGGATCTGTTGGGGCGGTATGCAAATTGGAGTGGGTCTAGGGTTTCTGGGATAATGGTGTTGATGTGAGCCATGACCAGCCTTTCGAAGCACTTCATAGCTACAGACGTGAGTGCTACGGGTCGGTAGTCATTTAGGCAGGTTATCTTAGTGTCCTTCGGCACAGGGACTATGGTGGTCTGCTTGAAACATGTTGGTATTACAGACTCAGTCAGAGACATGTTGAAAATGTCAGTGAAGACACTTGTCAGTTAGTCAGCGCGTGCACGGAGTGCACGGAGTACACGTCCTGGTAATCCATCTGGCCCTGCGGCCTTGTGAATGTTGACCTGCTTAAAAGTCTTACTCACATCGACTATGGAGAGCGTGATCACATAGTCATCCGGAACAGCTCTCATGCATGCTTCAGTGTTGCTTGGCTCAAAACGAGCATAGAAGTGATTTAGCTCGTCTGGTAGGCTTGTGTCACTGGGCAGCTCGCGGCTGTGCTTCCCTTTGTAGTCTGTGATAGTTTTTAAGCCCTGCCGCATCAGATGAGCGTCGGAGTCGGTGTAGTAGGATTCAATCTTAGTCCTGTATTGACTCTTTGCCTTTTTGATGGTTCGTCGGAGGGCATAGCGGGTTTCTTATAAGCGTCTGGGTTAGAGTCCCGCTCCTTGAAAGCGGCAGCTCTACCCTTTAGCTCAGTGCGGATGTTGCCTGTAATCCATGGCTTCTGGTTGGGGTATGTACGTATGGTCACTGTGGGGATGACGTCATCAATGCACTTATTGAGGAAGCCAGTGACTGATGTGGTGTACTCCTCAATGCTATCAGAAGAATCCCGGAACATATTCCAGTCTGTGCTAGCAAAACAGTCCTGTAGCTTAGCAAGGCACACCTGTTACTTGAAATGCATTCCAGGGGATTACCTCATGAAGCTGGTTGAGAGAATGCCAAGAGTGTGCAACGCTGGCTACTTTGAAGAATCTCAAATATAACATATATTTTGATTTGTTTAACACTTTTTTGGTTACTACATGATTCCATACAGTATGTGTTATTTCATAGTTTTGATGTCTTCACTATTATTCTACAATGTATAAAATTGTAAAAATAAAGAAAAACCCTTGAATGAGTAGGTGTGTCCAAACGTTTGACTGGTACTGTACGTAGGGATGTGGATTCCTGGCTCTAACCAGAATAGAAAGAGGAGTGGGAGGCCCCGGTGCACAACTGAGCAAGATGACAAATACATTAGAGTGTCTAGTTTGAGAAACAGGCGCCTCACAGATCCTCAACTGGCAGCTTCATTAAATAGTACCCGCAAAACACCAGTCTCAACGTCAACAGTGAAGAGGCGACTCTGAGATGCTGACCTTCTAGGCAGAGTTGCAAAGAAAAAGCCATATCTCAGACTGCCCATCTTAATCTTTTAATTTTTATTGGCCAGTCTGAGATATGGTTTTTTCTTTGCAACTCTGCCTAGAAGGTCAGCATCCCGGAGTTGGTTGCAGCCGGGTGATCCGGCCGGTGTTATGCTCGGTCCACCGGCCGCCAGTTCCCGTCCATGCCTAGTTGGTTGTGGGGTGCGATGGTAGCGTGGAGATGTAGGTTCCAGTTGAGGTGTGGGTTCCATCTGTTGGTTAGGGTTAGGGTTAGGGTTAGGGTAGGGTTGGGGTTAGGGTAAGGTTAGGGTTAGGGTTGGGGTTAGAGTAAGGTTAGGGTTAGGGTTAGGGTTAGGGTAGGGTTGGGGTTAGGGTTAGGGTTAGGGTAGGGGTTAGGGTTAGGGTTAGGGTTAGGGTTAGGGTAGGGTTGGGGTTAGGGTGGGTGTTAGGGTAAGGTTAGGGTTAGGGTTAGGGTTAGGGTTGGGGTTAGGGTTAGGGTTAGGGTTAGGGTTAGGGTTAGGGTTAGGTTAAGGTAAGGGTTAGGATCAGAATAGGGGTTAGGGTAAGGTTAGGTCCTATTGTAATGAATCCCCAATGTCAATCCGACGCCTTCCAGCCGTGCGGAGACCGAGGGGGAGGGCACTCCGCTTGCCGGACAGAGGCCCCTGGGGGTCCAGGCACAACCAGCCCAGGACTTAGGGATAGGTGTTTGGTTGCAGCCAGGGTGTCCCAGCCCGTGTTACGCTTAGTCCGCTGGCTGCCAGTGCCCATCCACGCCCAGTTGGTTGTGGGGTGCGATTGTAGAGTGAAGATGTAGGTTCCCGTTGAGGTGTAGGTTCCGTCCGTTGGTTAGGTTAGTTGCTCCGTCACTAGGTCTACGGTGGTTGAGCAGGCAAAAACCCAAGGGGGCCACTCCTTTCCAGGATCGTCGCCCTCTGTCGGTTGCCATGCATCCGCACCGAATTGGTCTGTCATTGAGTCCTCAGTGTTTGAGCAGGCAAAAACCATAGGGGGCCACTCCCTTCCAGGATCGTCACCCCCAGTCGGTTGCCATGCATCCACACCGAGTTGGTCTGTCATTGAGTCTTGAGTGTTTGAGCAGGCAAAAACCAAGAGGGCCACTCCCTTCCAGGATCGTCGCCCCCTATCGGTTGCCAGGCATCCGCACCGATTTGCCTTGTGGTGTTTGAGTGATGATGGAAAGTGAAAACTGTATTGAGATCAAATGTTTAATCGATGAGGAAATTAGCAGAATGTCAGCCCAATTACATCTTCTCCCACTGCCAGCCACTGGGCTGAGTGGAAACGCCAAGCGGATGCTTCACATTTAAACATCCGTTGAAATATCTGTCTAATTTAATATCAAGTTACTTAAGGTTAACCCACAAGGTTTACGCTAGTAAATGTCATTGCTACTGTAGTATCTAAACAGTTTATGATTTTGCTGACGTTTGCAAATGGTGTGTTAGAGGAACTTGGCTCTGCGGAAACATCTGGAAAGCATTACTACATAGGTTTCTTGGAATAGAGGAGAGTCTGCTATGTAGAGGCCAGGGATTGGTTTATTAAAATCATGCCATATTATGTTACATAGGATATAAATACCATGTTCTGAACAAAGGAGGGAGAGACAACAGATTGGGCCGTTGTTCTCCAGATGCTTGCAGATATCTGTAAATTGATACTGTGATCTTTGATACAAATAAACCTTTATAATCAAAGTACAGTGTAAGCGGACTTCTTATCATCACAGCATAAATCAGCATCGTTGTCTCGGACACCACACTACCAACAGCGAAGCTAGTATTGTGACGTGGCACAATGGGTTAGGAAAAGAATGTTCGGAAGTCGAGTTGGTGCCACAGCGCTCAAGAACTAATAGGAGCTGTCAGGGTGAAAAATGCCCTAAAATAAGTCCTGTTTTCCCGCGATTACTTCAAAACTATGGCAAGCAGCTAGGACATAAGGTAATATTATGAAACTGGACTCCATGGCATATCAAATAAACTGAATTGCATCAGAAAAAGGCATTGTTAAAAATACCTACAAACTATTGTTGTTATTATTTATTTCACAAGAAAGACCTGTCCTTAATCCTTACTCTAAATGGCTAGCTGTGTTTAGTGCCCTTAAGAAACTGCTCATTGCTTTCCCTCGCCTAAAAACACACAAGTTGTCACTATAATTTCAACAAATAGCCATTTTCTGGCTTGTGTTTGTGTCGCTTGGCAGTGGAGCATGAGCTCCCAGAATTATTGACGCAGGCCAATCATATTTGATGAGAAACCCCAAGTGGGCGAGTTTTGGAAAAAGTGGACCCTTGCCTTTTGGCTGATCCCTTTGTGGTTTCAGGGTGGGTGAAAACAGAGTTGGGTGCTGTGGAATCGGTGAGGGTAACCAGAAGTGGTCTAGTGATAATTGTTTGTGTTTCTGCTGGTCAGAGGGAGAAGGCGCTCAGAGTTAAACAAATGGGGGCAAGAAATGTGAATTGTTTCCATCTCAAGAAAAGGGCACCATTGAAAGGAGTGATTACTGGGGTAGCAGTAAATGTAAAAGTGGACCAACTGAAGGGGATGATTCCCGGTGTTTGTGATGCTCGTCGTTTGGTGCGACGCAGACAGGGGGGGGGGGGGGGGGGGGAAACAGAGGAGTCATTGTCTGTTCTTTTGAGTTTTGATGTTGAGTCTTTGCCCGACAAAGTGAAGTTAGGATATATAAGTTATCCTTTACGAGCTTATGTGCCGAATACATTACGATGTTACAGGTGTCAAACTCATGGGCATGTGGCAGCAGTGTGTAGGAGGGAGGTTCCAAGGTGTGAGAAGTGTGCAGAAGGGCATGAGACAAAGGAATGTGTAACATTGGGGAAAGAAGTGGTATGTGCTAATTGTATGGGTGGCCATGAGGCTGGGGATCAGACATGTCCTGTGCGAGAGAAGCAGGTTGAGGTTTCCAGGGTTACAGTAGTGAAGAAGTCATATGCTGAGGCAGTGAAGAAAGTAGAGGAAGATGGGTCAAGGGGGAGGAGTGGTGAGAGTAGGAGATCTGTACCAGTACAGAGGGATAGGCAAAGAAGTGATATATGTTTCAGTAAGATTGGATTTTTAGCATTTATAGCAATGGTTATTAATTGTACTGCAGGGATGGAATGTAAGGTTGTAGTGGCAGCTGCAGAGAGGTATTTGGGTGTGCGGGACTTGACATCAGAAGAGTTACAGGGTGTGTTAAGTAGTGAGGTAGGAATAAATAGATTTAAATAGTGGAGTAGGGTGGTGTTAATTGTATTTTTCAAGCAAGATATAAGGGAGTTGTACTCCAGTGTAGTAGGTGGCGGCAATGCAACATATTGGATGCCAACCGCCGTTAAACCTCATCGAAGAAGAAGAAGTGGGCGAGTGTTTTTGGGTAGGCGCTATCGACAGTATGGCGGACGATGGAGACAGTTGGAGTGGAGCAGTTGACAGTAGTGGCGGGCTGGGGACTTCAGATGAGTCGGACCCGTTCAGTCTTGGCGGGATGTTGTTAAATTTAAGTATTTTAGTTTTAGTGGTTGCGATCTGCTATGTTATTTATCGGCGATGGGGTAAACGAATTGTCGATGACGCGGCCCAGGCAAGCGAGGCCTCGTCTCTTCCAAAGATGCGAAGACGTGATTTCACTTTGGAGCAACTGAGGGAATACGATGGACTTCAAAACCCCCGGATCATGATGGCAGTTAATATGAAAGTATTCGATGTTACCACCGGCAAAACGTTTTATGGCCGAGGTAAGAACCCCTTCATGGAAAATAACACACTGGATTGCATCGGTTATTTGGGCGCAGTAGTTAGCTTCGACTAGCTTGGTAGCTAGCTAACTAACTCCATTAAAGCAAGGTAGCAGCTAGCTACCCAAGCAGTTATTTTAGTTGGCTAACGTGCTAAATGAAATCACTAACTTAGCTAACTAGTTAGTCTGGCACTTTGCAATGTTAGCATTTAATTGGCTTGTTAGCTAGTTTGTTTGCGTAAGTAGTTAGTTTCTTCTAGGTTGTAGTTAGACACGTGTGCATGTTTACTGTACTAAGTAACGTTAACGTTAGCTAGCTAATCTGCATATAACTTAACGTTAGCTGGCTAATCTGCATATAACTTAACGTTAGCTAGCTAATCTGCATATAACTTAACGTTAGCTAGCTAATCTGCATATAACTTAACGTTAGCTAGCTAATCTGCATATAACTTAACGTTAGTTAAACTAGCTACAAAAGCAACACTACACTGACGCCTGTTAGCTACATCACTCAGTTAAAGTATTACGGAAATGTCCACAAAAAGCTGCATCCGAGGTTGTTTAAAAAAAAAAGAGTTCGCTAACGTGAAGTTATAGTTCGCTATCTATATAGCTACCTAACGTTAGCTAGCTGGTGTGATTAACGTTAATGTAACTAGCTAGCTCAAGTTAACTTAGAGCTACCTATGGAACAACAAGTTGAGCAAATGTTAACGTACAAATGCAGATTAGCTAGCTAGCTCGTTAGCTAAACAGACTGATTAGCGTTTGCTGAAGCGGGGACCAAGAGTAAGCTAACGTTAGCTATCTAGCTAGTTATTCCCAACAGTGTGTCAAACTGAGCCCCTGTGTTAGGGAGTGGTGGGGAGTCGACTCCTTGCCCATTGACTCCCATTTCTGGGTGCTAAGCTTCGATTCCACTCCTAAGATTCAGTATTTTTGCAAGAGAGGAAACTGTTTCCGTAGTCTACTTCGAGAACACAAACTCTCGCATCTTTCACAGCAAAGAAAGAGCGAGCTAGCGAGAGAGAGATGGAAGGGGCCATAGGTAGGCATGTCGGCCACCAGGCAGACAGTCAGAACCGTTCATCGGTAATCAGAAGATGTAGGCTATCACAATGCTGTATTTCGCAATTTCTTGGCATGCAATGACTCGCGGAAGTTCACTAAAGTAGGGGCTATCAATGAGTAGGCTGAGCTATTCTACACGCAACAGTCCGAAGACCAAACACACACAGGAGCATGCAGAGAGATATAGTCAGAACTGTGCGCACAGGCTAGGTCATCTAGCAATGCCTCGTAAACTCACCAAAAGCATATTAAAGTATATATTAGGCAATCAATGAGTATGGCTAAGTTATTCTTCATAGTGCCAGTGAATTGAAGTTGAACGTCGCCAAATGCATCAGTTTAATTAGGCCTAAATGTGCAATAAAAAGTATTGCCTATAGCTTATTTAATGAAACCCTGGCTGTTGGTGTCCTAGGTCAGGGCTCTCCAACCCTGTTTCTGGAAAGCTACCTTCCTGTAGGTTTTCGCTCCCACCCCAGTTGTAACTAACCTGATTCAGTTTTTCAACCAGGTAATTATTGAACTAGATGCGCTAGAATAGTGTTGGAGTGAAAACCTACAGGATGGTAGCTCTCCACGAACAGGGTTGGAATGAAAACCTACAGGATGGTAGCTCTCCACGAACAGGGTTGGAGAGCCCTGTCCTAGGTGATAGATCACAAAGCAGCATCCCCGCTAAAGTTCACTTTCTCATCCATAAACAAGTGCAAATACGGTTCAGCTGCTCAAATCAGCAGAATGAGGGGCCTTTTATTAGGAAGGACGTCTACCATGGATGGATCGCTAAAATAATGATTATGATCACACTTCATCAATTTCAATATTATGGGGAGACCTATACAGTACATTTGTGGCAGCCAAGTACGAGTTACCAGTGTAGCGTATTATTGTGTAGACATGACGTTGACATATCTTTACGTCTACAATAAAAACCTCCAGGCTTCCGTCATAAGGGTCAATTTAATTCGAAAAAAATAAGAATTACAGGGGGCAGTTTGGAAAAACGAATCCTGTGTGAAACGTCCTCTGGAATAATGCACATGCTTGTATAATAATTACAAAACCAACGTCTCTTGTAATACCTGTCCAATAGGGCTATAACATGGAAAATAATAGGCTTATCAATGTAGAGGGCGCTGCAATTTTTTTTTAAATTTCACCTTTTTAGTATTAACACTGGAATGATAGATGTGCAAGAGATGATGTGCAAATAGAGATATTGGGGTGCAAATGAGCAAAATGAATAACAATATGGGGATGAGGTAGTTGGGTGGGCATCATCCCATGGGATCAGTCCAAAAAAAATATGCCATTTAGCAGACGCTTTTATCCAAAGCGACTTACAGTCATGCGTGCATAATTTTTTTTTTGTGTATGGGTGGTCCCGGGGATCGAACCCACTACCTTGGCGTTACAAGCGCCGTGCTCTACCAGCTGAGCTACAGAGGACCACAATCAAGGCTGCACACAGCAGAAATATCACTGAAATATTCTAGTTCCTACACATCACCTTCTATATTAAAACAAAATATACCTTTTATAGACAAATGGGCAGCATCATGCTCATGTCAATCCTCTAGAACGCAAATGTAGTCTTCCTAGTAGGACTCTGTAATAATGAGGTGTGCACGTATTTGTTTCAGCGTGTTTTGGGAGTCGAGCAAGAGTCGACTCCAATCACAGTTGACTCCAAAAATCCTGGAGTTGTGCACCACTAGTGTTAGCTAGCACTAAATCATGTTTTAAAGCCAGGCATAGCTCAATTTGCTAGCTAGCTAACTGGCAAACAACTTTGCCAGCTGGCTAAATTATCCTACTGATATCTGTCATTAGCAAACTGTTTTGAGATCATATCAAGTTAGCTAGAAACTAACGTTATAGGTTGACCAACCAGCCGTATTCTGAGGATTAATGCTATGCTAACTAGGGCTGACCCCATTTAGTCGACTGGTCAATGGGCTGCTGGTCGATGGGCTGTTGGTCGATGGGCTGTTGGTCGATGGGCTGCTGGTCGATGGGCTGCTGGTCGATGGGCTGCTGGTCGATGGGCTGCTGGTCGATGGGCTGCTGGTCGATGGGCTGTTGGTCGATGGGCTGTTGGTCGATGGGCTGCTGGTCGATGGGCTGCTGGTCGATGGGCTGCTGGTCAATGGGCTGTTGGTTGCTGGTCGATGGGCTGCTGGTCGATGGGCTGCTGGTCAATGGGCTGTTGGTTGCTGGTCGATGGGCTGCTGGTCGATGGGCTGCTGGTCGATGGGCTGTTGGTCGATGGGCTGTTGGTCGATGGGCTGTTGGTTGATGGGCTGTTGGTCGATGGGCTGCTGGTCGATGGGCTGTTGGTCGATGGGCTGCTGGTCGATGGGCTGCTGGTCAATGGGCTGTTGGTGCTGGTCGATGGGCTGCTGGTCGATGGGCTGCTGGTCAATGGGCTGTTGGTTGCTGGTCGATGGGGCTGCTGGTCGATGGGCTGCTGGTCGATGGGCTGTTGGTCGATGGGCTGCTGGTCGATGGGCTGTTGGTCGATGGGCTGTTGGTCGATGGGCTGTTGGTCGATGGGCTGTTGGTCGATGGGCTGTTGGTCGATGGGCTGTTGGTTGATGGCTGTTGGTCGATGGGTGCTGGTCGATGGGCTGTTGGTCGATGGGCTGTTGGTCGATGGGCTGCTGGTCGATGGGCTGCTGGTCAATGGGCTGTTGGTTGCTGGTCGATGGGCTGCTGGTCGATGGGCTGCTGGTCAATGGGCTGTTGGTTGCTGGTCGATGGGCTGCTGGTCGATGGGCTGCTGGTCAATGGGCTGTTGGTTGCTGGTCGATGGGCTGCTGGTCGATGGGCTGCTGGTCGATGGGCTGTTGGTCGATGGGCTGCTGGTCGATGGGCTGTTGGTCGATGGGCTGCTGGTCGATGGGCTGCTGGTCGATGGGCTGTTGGTCGACCGATATTTCTTTAGTCGAGGAGTAGCAAAAAAATAAATAATTACGGTGGACGAGACACCTGTCTGATTGGAGCCTGTCTGATTGGAGCCTGGCTGAGTGGACTGATCCATTGTGGAGGCCGTTGGGACACCTGTCTGATTGGAGCCTGTCTGAGTGGACTGATCCATTGTGGAGGCCGTTGGGACACCTGTCTGATTGGAGCCTGTCTGAGTGGACTGATCCATTGTGGAGGCCGTTGGGACACCTGTCTGATTGGAGCCTGTCTGAGTGGACTGATCCATTGTGGAGGCCGTGGGGACACCTGTCTGATTGGAGCCTGTCTGAGTGGACTGATCCATTGTGGAGGCCGTGGGGACACCTGTCTGATTGGAGCCTGTCTGAGTGGACTGATCCATTGTGGAGGCCGTTGGGACACCTGTCTGATTGGAGCCTGTCTGAGTGGACTGATCCATTGTGGAGGCCGTTGGGACACCTGTCTGATTGGAGCCTGTCTGAGTGGACTGATCCATTGTGGAGGCCGTTGGGACACCTGTCTGATTGGAGCCTGTCTGAGTGGACTGATCCATTGTGGAGGCCGTTGGGACACCTGTCTGATTGGAGCCTGTCTGAGTGGACTGATCCATTGTGGAGGCCGTGGGGACACCTGTCTGATTGGAGCCTGTCTGAGTGGACTGATCCATTGTGGAGGCCGTTGTGACACCTGTCTGATTGGAGCCTGTCTGAGTGGACTGATCCATTGTGGAGGCCGTTGGGACACCTGTCTGATTGGAGCCTGTCTGAGTGGACTGATCCATTGTGGAGGCCGTTGGGACACCTGTCTGATTGGAGCCTGTCTGAGTGGACTGATCCATTGTGGAGGCCGTGGGGACACCTGTCTGATTGGAGCCTGTCTGAGTGGACTGATCCATTGTGGAGGCCGTGGGGATGGCACAGTCCATCAGTCTAAGACAAGTGTTACTGAAATTGTATATGGTTATATTATGTAAGAACAATGGTGCAACACTAATACAAATTATATTATCTTATAGCAAATGCGCTTTCTCCCACGTTGGATAGTGGTCGCTGTCCGCGGTTCTGAAACACATCAGTGTGCTTTTGAATTGCCGCCTTTTCCTAGACCATGTTGCTATGTGCATAATAGCAAAGTTAACCAGCATATTGGTGTTGAGAACAAAGCGGGGGAGGCAGCAGCGGAGGAAGGAGATGAGGAAACAGCCCTTGCCTTAATTGTCTAAGAAAAGTGAGGCGAGAGGAAACCCCAACTTAATTAGGTCTATAATCAATAGTCATTTTTTCTTGATCTCTTATTGTTATTACTATTATGATCATTATAATAATAAGTCATGTCATTATCATTAGTAGGCTTAGTATAGCAGCCTTGTATAACCACCATGGAGCTGTAGGCCTAAGAGCGCATCCTGTTTAGTCTTAATACCGTAACATACTGGGGAAGGGTACCAAAACATTTCTGCAGCATTGAAGGTCCCTAAGAACACAGTGGGCTCCATCATTCTTAAATGGAAGAAGTTTGGAACCACCAAGACTCTTCCTAGAGCTGGCTGCCCGGCCAAACTGAGCAATCTGGGGAGAAGGGCCTTGGTCAGGGAGATGACCAAGAACCCAATGGTCACGCTGACAGAGCTCCAGAGTTCCTCTGTGGAGATGGGAGAAACTTCCAGAAGGACAACCATCTCTGCAGCACTCCACCAATCGGGCCTTTATGGTAGAGTGGCCAGATGGAAGCCTGCTTGGAGTTTGCCAAAAGGCACCTAAAGGACTCTGACAATGAGAAACAATATTCTCTGGTCTGATGAAACGAAGATAGAACTCTTTGGCCTGAATGCCAAGCATCACGTCTGGAGGAAACCTGGCACCATCCCTACGGTGAAGCATGGTGGTGGCAGTATCATGCTGTGGGGATGTTTTTCAGTGGCTAGTCAGGATTGAGGCAAACATGAACGGAGCAATGTACAGAGATCCTTGAAGAAAACCTACTCCAGAGCGCTCAGGACCTCAGACTGGGGTGAAGGTTCACCTTCCAACAGGACAACGACCCTAAGCACACAGCCAAGACAACGCAGGAGTGGCTTCGGAACAAACATAAAAAAATAAAAATACAACTGTTTTTGCTTTGTCATTATGGGGTATTATTATGGGGTATTGTGTGTAGATTGAGGATAACCCCCACAATTTAATCAATTTTAGAATAAGGCTGGAAGGAATAAGGCTGGAAGGAATAAGGCTGGAACGTAACAAAATGTGGAAAAAGGAAAGGCCCTGAGGCCTTATAGTAAGACAGTAAAACACCAGGAAATCAGCTCAGTGATTTTAATTGTGGAAATCTGTTCCCAAGTATTCCTATGTGATCGTATGCAAATGTAGGCAAGGTTTGATATTAAAATATAATCAAATATCTGTTTGCGCTTCTTGCGGTCAATTTGCAGTCTACAAATTATTTGTAATTATGTTCTGTCCCCCCGACCAGCCACGGCTGGATCTAGTTGATGATCCCTGCTATAGACGGACCATATAGAACTGGACCATACAGTTAAATATATTCTGTTTAATGTACTGTCTTTCCCTATACAGAAGGTCCATATGGTATATTTGCGGGCCGGGATGCATCGAGGGGTCTGGCCACCTTTTGTCTGGAGAAAGATGCCCTGAGGGAGGAGTACGATGACCTGTCAGACCTCAACGCTGTTCAGATGGAGTCCGTCAGAGAGTGGGAGATGCAGTTCATGGGTAAGATATGGATATGGAGGATACAGGGCCTAAAACACCCGCCAAATGTGGGTCGATTTTGGCGTTGGCGGCTAAGAATGTCTAATTCACCAGCCACGTTGGCAGGTAGTCACACTCAGGCCTCTACAGTGCGAGCATTTCATAAAAATAGTAAAAAATTCAAGTATGGCACATGGAGTTGTGATTTATAGCAAAATAAATGCTGCAGTAGCTGTTTTCAAAGTATTTCTGGCGTTTTGTTTCATGCTGGTAATGGACAAAGAAATCTGAATCCTAACATTATAGCTATCCCACCTCACACAGCAACACTGTCTGGCTGGCGGCTGTGTGCACTGGATGTAGTGCTGCTGAAAGATTTATTTGAGAAGCAATGTGCACAGGCATAAAATAGTCTAATTTACTCCAATGTCTACGAAAGTGAGACTTTGTCCTCATGTTTTTTGGCTATTTATACATTGTTTTGTTCACAAGCTAGGTTGCTTTTCAATGTTTGAGTTTGCTTCCACTGCTAGCAAAGAGACATCATCGGCTCTACTAGTGAGATTCTCACAGGCACACATGATGACAGGAGTGGCCCCGTTACCAAGGTAACCTTAAAGGGCCAGCTGAACGTTTTTGTCTCATCTATGATATTTTGCTTAAAGGACTCAGGTCACAGAGTATTACATTAAATTGAGCAATGTACCACATTACTTTGTTTTAGGCCCTGGTAGGATATATGTTGGTGCTCGATTTAGAGTGCAGTTTGATTTGACCCCTGTGATCTCTCATTACAGAAAAATATGATTATGTTGGTCGGCTGTTAAAGCCAGGGGATGAGCCGTCAGAATACACAGATGAGGAGGACATCAAGGACCACCTGAAACATGACTGAACTGTTGCCCTGTTCGGTTCTGTTCACACCACCAACCAAAGCCAGGACCCAAACAGCTGCCAGCGCCCTGAAACATGACTGAACTGTTGCCCTGTTCAGTTCTGTTCACACCACCAACCAAAGCCAGGACCCAAACAGCTGACAGCACCTGCCTGTCCCCCCTCACCTCCCCTCCTCTTCCCCCCCAAGCCCCCTCCTCTTCCCCTGTTCTCCTTCTACTCCCTTGTTCTCCTCTTCTCCTCCTCTTCCCCTGTTCTCCTTCTACTCCCTTGTTCTCCTCTTCTCCTCCTCTTCCCCTGTTCTCCTTCTACTCCTTGTTCTCCTCTTCCCCTGCTCCTCCTCTGTTCTCCTTCTACTCCCTTGTTCTCCTCTTCTCCTCCTCTTCCCCTGTTCTCCTTCTACTCCCTTGTTCTCCTCCTCTTCCCGTTCTCCTCTACTCTCCCCTATTTCTCCTCTTTGAAGCCCCCCCGCTCCCACCTATTTCCTCTGATTGGATAGCCCAGTCCCTTTCCTCTGATTGGATAGCCCAGTCCCTTTCCTCTGATTGGATAGCCCAGTCCTTTTCCTCTGATTGGATAGCCCAGTCCCTTTCCTCTGATTTGATGGTCCAGTCCTGGATTGGATGGCTGTGCTGGATGGGAGGGCCCTGGACTGACTCCTCCCCTCACCATACAGATCACCACCAACAGAAACCAATGATGAAACACTGTTTCAGGGGGATTTGAATGACATTAACTTGTCTGAGTTTTGTGCGGTTAGTATATTTGAAAACGGAAAAGAAACGCAAAACATTTTATAGAATTTTCCTTGGAATGTCCCTGTTGTATAAATGTGAACAGAAGCATAGAGGTCCTTGCCACAACATATTTAGAATCACTCAGATTGATTGATTGGGAATACAAAGGGAAGGTCAGCTGACAGTTCTAACCCAATCGACTGTTTACAAACCACACTACTGGATGTCTGTCCAATCCCCTGGACAGGAAATGGTCAAAGTATTAATTGTGCCTTATTTTGTTTTTTATACTATTAAAATCCTGTCTAAAAAAGAGAAGGAAAACAATTCTGCCCATTGATGTTTATTAGTTAATTTCTTGGAGGTGTTCTATAGAGCGGTTTCCTTTTAAAGCGATCAGTCTAAGGCTCTGGTCTGTCACACCGACTGGCAGAGAGACTCCACGCATCACAACCTTGTATATAGACCTCAGTGTTACTGCCATATTTATGTAGTTAATGATGAACTCCATAAATTGCTGTGTTGTATTGGCCGAAAGCCCATGGTTTGTGTATTTCTTTAGTTTTTTTTCCTGAAGTTCTTTTTAAACGTGGGTTGAATTTCAAAAGGAACGTTGAAAGTGCTGTGGTTTGGGACGGGATTGGGGAATGTTCACATTTGGGAGAGAAGTCGCTTATCTTGTAAATATATCTATCATTTTATTAAAGCATGTGCGTCAATGCTGAATTCCCACCAAGTCATGTATTTAAATGTTGGGTATGTCTGCAGAGAGAGACAGAGGCATGCATAATAAAGTGATTTGGTTAATAATTCATGTCTTGAGTTATTTCATTCCAAACACAAATGTTTGTCATATAAGACAGAAATATATAGGATGTAACCATACCTAGTCAAATATATAGGATGTACCATGAGGTAATAACATGGCTATATACAGGGAGTACCAGTACTGAGTCAATGTGCAGGGGTACGAGGTAAGAACATGGCTATATACAGGGAGTACCAGTACTGAGTTGATGTGCAGGGGTACGAGGTAATAACATGGCTATATACAGGGAGTACCAGTACTGAGTCAATGTGCAGGGGTACGAGGTAAGAACATGGCTATATACAGGGAGTACCAGTACTGAGTTGATGTGCAGGGGTACGAGGTAATAACATGGCTATATACAGGGAGTAGCAGTACTGAGTCAATGTGCAGGGGTACGAGGTAATAACATGGCTATATACAGGGAGTACCAGTACTGAGTTGATGTGCAGGGGTACGAGGTAATTGAGGTAATATGTACATACAGTGGGGAAAAAAAGTATTTAGTCAGCCACCAATTGTGCAAGTTCTCCCACTTAAAAAGATGAGAGAGGCCTGTAATTTTCATCATAGGTACACGTCAACTATGACAGACAAATTGAGGGAAAAAAAATCAAGAAAATCACATTGTAGGATTTTTTATGAATTTATTTGCAAATTATGGTGGAAAAAAAGTATTTGGTCACCTACAAACAAGCAAGATTTCTGGCTCTCACAGACCTGTAACTTCTGCTTTAAGAGGCTCCTCTGTCCTCCACTCGTTACCTGTATTAATGGCACCTGTTTGAACTTGTTATCAGTATAAAAGACACCTGTCCACAACCTCAAACAGTCACACTCCAAACTCCACTATGGCCAAGACCAAAGAGCTGTCAAAGGACACCAGAAACAAAATTGTAGACCTGCACCAGGCTGGGAAGACTGAATCTGCAATAGTTAAGCAGCTTGGTTTGAAGATATCATCTGTGGGAGCAATTATTAGGAAATGGAAGACATACAAGACCACTGATAATCTCCCTCGATCTGGGGCTCCACGCAAGATCTCACCCCGTGGGGTCAAAATGATCACAAGAACGGTGAGCAAAAATCCCAGAACCACACGGGGGGACCTAGTGAATGACCTGCAGAGAGCTGGGACCAAAGTAACAAAGCCTACCATCAGTAACATACTACGCCGCCAGGGACTCAAATCCTGCAGTGCCAGACGTGTCCCCCTGCTTAAGCCAGTACATGTCCAGGCCCATCTGAAGTTTGCTAGAGTGCATTTGGATGATCCAGAAGAGGATTGGGAAAATGTCATATGGTCAGATGAAACCAAAATAGAACTTTTTGGTAAAAACTCAACTCGTCGTGTTTGGAGGACAAAGAAAGCTGAGTTGCATCCAAAGAACACCATACCTACTGTGAAGCATGGGGGTGGAAACATCATGCTTTGGGGCTGTTTTTCTGCAAAGGGACCAGGACGACTGATCCGTGTAAAGGAAAGAATGAATGGGGCCATGTATCATGAGATTTTGAGTGAAAACCTCCTTCCATCAGCAAGGGCATTGAAGATGAAACGTGGCTGGGTCTTTCAGCATGACAATGATCCCAAACACACCGCCCGGGCAACAAAGGAGTGGCTTCGTAAGAAGCATTTCAAGGTCCTGGAGTGGCCTAGCCAGTCTCCAGATCTCAACCCCATAGACAATCTTTGGAGGGAGTTGAAAGTCTGTGTTGCCCAGCGACAGCCCCAAAACATCACTGCTCTAGAGGAGATCTGCATGGAGGAATGGGCCAAAATACCAGCAACAGTGTGTGAAAACCTTGTGAAGACTTACAGAAAACGTTTGACCTGTGTCATTGCCAACAAAGGGTATATAACAAAGTATTGAGAAACTTTTGTTATTGACCAAATACTTATTTTCCACCATAATTTGCAAATAAATTCATAAAAAATCCTACAATGTGATTTTCTGGATTTTTTTCCCTCATTTTGTCTGTCATAGTTGACGTGTACCTATGATGAAAATTACAGGCCTCTCTCATCTTTTTAAGTGGGAGAACTTGCACAATTGGTGGCTGACTAAATACTTTTTTTCCCCACTGTATACAGTAAGTAAGGGTAAAGTGACTAGGCAACAGGATAGATAAACGGCAGCAGTGTATGTGATGAGTCATAGTGCAAAAACTATCAATGCAGGTAGCTATTGGTTAACTATTTAAGTAACAATTTAGCAGTCTTATGGCTTGGGGGTAGAAACTGTTAAGGGTCCTGTTGGTTTCATACTTGGTGCATCGGTACTGCTTGCTGTGCGGTAGCAGAGAGAACAGCCTGACTTGGGTGGCTGGAGTCTTGACAATTTTTAGGGCCTTCTTCTGACATTGCTTGGTATAGAGGTCCTGGATGGCAGGGAGTTCGGCCCCAGTGATGTACTGGGCCGTACGCACTACCCTCTAGCGCCTTGCAGTCGGAGGCCAAGCAGTTGCTGTACCAAGCAGAGATGCAGCCAGTCAAGATGCTCTCAATGGTGCAGCTGTAGAATGTTTTGAGGATCGGAGGGCCCATGCCAAATCTTTTCAGTCTCCTGAGGGGGAAGAGGTGTTGTAGTGACTTCTTCATGACTTGGTGTGTGTGGACCATGATAATTCCCTAGTGATGTGGACAATGAGGAACTTGAAGGTCTCGACCCACTACAGCCCCGTCGATGTAGATGGGGGTGTGCTCGGCCCTCTGTTTCCTGTAGTCCAATATCAGCTCCTTTGTCTTGCTGACATTGAGGGAGAGGTTCTTATCCTGGCACCACACAGCCAGGTCACTGACCTCCTCCCTATAGGCTGTCTCATCATTGTTGGTGATCAGGGCTACCACAATCGTGTCGTCGGTTAACTTAATGATGGTGTTGGAGTCGTGTTTGGCCACGCAGTCGTGGGTGAACAGGGAGTACAGGAGGGGACTGAGCACGCACCCCTGAGGGGCCCCCGTGTTGAGCGAAAGCGTGGCGGATGTGTTGTTGCCTACCCTCACCACCTGGGGGCATTCCGTCAGGAAGTCCAGGATCCAGTTGCAGAGGGAGGTGTTTAGTCCCAGGGTCCTTAGCTTAGTGATGAGCTTTGTAGGCACTATGGTGTTGAACGCTGAGCTGTAGTCAATGAACAGCATTCTTACGTAGGTGTTCCTCTTGTCCAGGTGGGAAAGGGCAGTGTGGAGTGCAATAGAGATTGCATCATCTGTAGATCTGTTAGGGTGGTATGTGAATTGGAGTGGGTCTAGGGTTTCTGGGATGATGGTATTGATGTGAGCCATGACCAGCCATTCAAAGCTGGGGCGGCAGGTAGCTTAGTGGTTAAGAGCGTTGTGCCAGTAATCGAAAGGTCGCTGGTTCTAATCCCCGAGCCGACTAGGTGA
This sequence comes from Coregonus sp. 'balchen', assembly GCA_902810595.1. Classification (NCBI taxonomy): domain Eukaryota; kingdom Metazoa; phylum Chordata; class Actinopteri; order Salmoniformes; family Salmonidae; genus Coregonus; species Coregonus sp. 'balchen'. Next base: position 204,341 of record LR778277.1, read on the forward strand.
AAAATCTGTCGATGTGCCCTTGAGCAAGGCACTTAACCCTAATTGCTCCTGTAAGTCGCTCTGGATAAGAGCGTCTGCTAAATGACAAAAAAAAAAAAAAGCATTTCATAGCTACAGATAGTCATTTAGACAGGTTACCTTGGCGTTCTTGGGCACAGGGACTATGGTGGTCTGCTTGAAACATGTAGGTATTACAGACTGGGTCAGGGAGAGGTTGAACATGTCAGTGAAGACACTGGCCCTGAGGCCTTGTGAAGCTCTGAGTATGTATCCTGGTAATCCGTCTGGCCCTGAGGCCTTGTGAAGCTCTGAGTATGTATCCTGGTAATCCGTCAGGCCCTGAGGCCTTGTGAAGCTCTGAATATGTATCCTGGTAATCCGTCTGGCCCTGAGGCCTTGTGAAGCTCTGAGTATGTATCCTGGTAATCCGTCTGGCCCTGAGGCCTTGTGCAGCTCTGAGTATGTATCCTGGTAATCCATCTGGCCCTGAGGCCTTGTGCAGCTCTGAGTATGTATCCTGGTAATCCGTCTGGCCCTGAGGCCTTGTGAAGCTCTGAGTATGTATCCTGGTAATCCATCTGGCCCTGAGGCCTTGTGAAGCTCTGAGTATGTATCCTGGTAATCAGTCTGGTCCTGAGGCCTTGTGAAGCTCTGAGTATGTATCCTGGTAATCCGTCTGGCCCTGAGGCCTTGTGAAGCTCTGAGTATGTATCCTGGTAATCAGTCTGGCCCTGAGGCCTTGTGAAGCTCTGAGTATGTATCCTGGTAATCCATCTGGCCCTGAGGCCTTGTGAAGCTCTGAGTATGTATCCTGGTAATCCATCTGGCCCTGAGGCCTTGTGAAGCTCTGAGTATGTATCCTGGTAATCCATCTGGCCCTGAGGCCTTGTGAAGCTCTGAGTATGTATCCTGGTAATCCATCTGGCCCTGAGGCCTTGTGAAGCTCTGAGTATGTATCCTGGTAATCCATCTGGCCCTGAGGCCTTGTGAAGCTCTGAGTATGTATCCTGGTAATCCATCTGGCCCTGAGGCCTTGTGAAGCTCTGAGTATGTATCCTGGTAATCCATCTGGCCCTGAGGCCTTGTGAAGCTCTGAGTATGTATCCTGGTAATCCATCTGGCCCTGAGGCCTTGTGAAGCTCTGAGTATGTATCCTGGTAATCCATCTGGCCCTGAGGCCTTGTGAAGCTCTGAGTATGTATCCTGGTAATCCATCTGGCCCTGAGGCCTTGTGAAGCTCTGAGTATGTATCCTGGTAATCCATCTGGCCCTGAGGCCTTGTGAATGTTAACCTGTTTAAAGGTCTTACATCGGCTATGGAGAGTGTGATCACACAGTCGTCCGGAACAGCTGTTGCTCTCATGCATGGTTCAAGTGTTGCTTGCATAGAAGGAGTTTAGCTCATCTGGTCGGCTCACGCAGCTACCGGCTGGGTTTCCCTTTATAATCTGTGATAGTTTGCAAGCCCTGTCACATCCAACGATTATCAGTGCCGGCGTAGTAGGATTCGATCTTAGTCCTGTATTGACGTTTTGACTGATGGCTCGTTGGAGGTCGTAGTGGGATTTCTTATAAACGTCCGGATTAGTTTCCTGCGCCTTGAAAGCGGAAGCTGTAGCATTTAGCTCAGTTCGGATGTTACCAGTAATCCATGGCTTCTGGTTGGGATATGTACAGCATGTACGGTCTCTGTGGGGACGACGTTGTACATGCACCTATTAATGAAGCTGGTGACTGATTTCAAATGTTATCGGATGAATCCCGGAACATATTCCATTCTGTCATCTCCCGTCTGGATTACTGCAACTCACTGTTGGCTGGGCTCCCTGCCTGTGCCATTAAACCCCTACAACTCATCCAGAACGCTGCAGCCCGTCTGGTGTTCGACCTTCCCAAGTTCTCTCATGTCACCCCGCTCCTCGGCACACTCCACTGGCTTCCAGTTGAAGCTCACATCTACTACAAGACCATGGCGCTTGCCTATGGAGCTGTGAGGGGAACGGCACCTCCTTACCTTCAGGCTCTGATCAGACCCTACACCCAAACGAGGGCACTACGTTCATCCACCTCTGGCCTGCTAGCTCCCCTACCTCTACGGAAGCACAGTTCCCGCTCAGCCCAGTCAAAGCTATTCACTGCTCTGGCACCCCAATGGTGGAACAAGCTCCCCCACGACGCCAGGACAGCGGAGTCACTGACCACCTTCCGGAGACACTTGAAACCCTACCTCTTTAAGGAATACCTGGAATAGTATAAAGTAATCCTTCTACCCCCCCCCCCCCCCCCCCCATAAAAAAAAGCTTTTCACTGGTACTTCCTGTTTGAGGTTTTGCATGTAAGCAGGAATCAGGAGGATGTAGTTATGGTCAGATTTGCCAAATGGAGGGGGAGAGGGAGAGCTTTGTATGCGTTTCTGTGGTGGAGTAAAGGTGATCTAGAGTTTTTTTGCCTCTAGTTGCACAGGTGACATGCTGGTAAAAATGAGGTAAAATGGATTTCAGTTTCCCTGCATTAAAATCACCAGCCACTAGGAGCGCTGGAAGGCATGTGTCGATAAACGCATGACACAATCTATTTAGGCTAATTACATTAACAGTAAACAAACACAGTAAACAAAAGGCAAATATGGAAAACCATGCCGCTTATGAGTACAGCAACACGTTGTCATATGGCACAATACAGTCGTGGTCAAAAGTTTTGAGAATGACACAAATACTAATTTTCACAAAGTCTGCTGCCTCAGGTTTGATGATGGCAATTTGCATATACTCCAGAATGTTATGAAGAGTGATCAGATGAATTGCAATTAATTGCAAAGTCCCTCTTTGCATGAAAATTAACTTAATCCCCAAAAAAACATTTCCACTGCATTTCAGCCCTGCCACAAAAGGACCAGCTGACATCATGTCAGTGATTCTCTCGTTAACACAGGTGAGAGTGTTGACAAGGGCAAGGCTGGAGATTACTCTGTCATGCTGATTGAGTTAGAATAACAGACTGGAAGCTTTAAAAGGAGGGTGGTGCTTGAAATCTTTGTTCTTCCTCTGTTAACCATGGTTATCTGCAAGAAAACACGTGCCGTCATCATTGCTTTGCACAAAAAGGGCTTCACAGGCAAGGATATTGCTGCTAGTAAGATTGCACCTAAATCAACCATTTATCGGATCATCAAGAACTTCAAGGAGAGAGGTTCAATTGTTGTAAAGAAGGCTTCAGGGCGCCCAAAAAAGTCCAGCAAGCGCCAGGACCGTCTCCTAAAGTTGATTCAGCTGCGGGATTGGGGCACCACCAGTGCAGAGCTTGCTCAGGAATGGCAGCAGGCAGGTGTGAGTGCATCTGCACGCACAGTGAGGCGAAGACTTTTGGAGGATGGCCTGGTGTCAAGAATGGCAGCAAAGAAGCCACTTCTCCCCAGGAAAAACATCAGGGACAGACTGATAGTCTGCAAAAGGTACAGGGATTGGACTGCTGAGGACTGGGGTAAAGTCATTTTCTCTGATGAATCCCCTTTCCGATTGTTTGGGGCATCCGGAAAACACCTTGTCCGGAGAAGGCAAGGTGAGCGCTACCATCAGTCCTGTGTCATGCCAACAGTAAAGCATCCTGAGACCATTCATGTGTGGGGTTGCTTCTCAGCCAAGGGAGTGGGCTCACTCACAATTATTCCTAAGAACACAGACATGAATAAAGAATGGTACCAACACATCCTCCGAGAGCAACTTCTCCCAACCATCCAAGAACAGTTTGGTGACGACCAATGCCTTTTCCAGCATGATGGACCACCTTGCCATAAGGCAAAAGTGATAACTAAGTGGTCCAGGAAACTACCCAGACCATAATCCCATTGAGAACTTGTGGTCGATCCTCAAGAGGCGGGTGGACAAACAAAAACCCACAAATTCTGACAAACTCCAAGCATTGATTATGCAAGAATGGGCTGCCATCGGTCAGGATGTGGCCCAGTAGTTAATTGACAGTATGCCAGGGCAGATTGCAGAGGTCTTGAAAAAGAAGGATCAACACTGCAAATATTGACTCTTTGCATAAACTTAATCTAATTGTCAATAAAAGCCTTTGACACTTATGGAATTCTTGTAATTATACTTCAGTATACCATAGTAACATCTGACGAAAATATCTCATAACACTGAAGCAGCGAACTTTGTGAAGACCAATACTTGTGTCATTCTCAAAACTTTTGACCACGACTGTACACAAAATAGTCCAAATTGGTGAAGTGAAAGGAAAAAAATAACCTGTTCAAAAAATTCAACAAAATAAATAACAGAAAAGTGGTGCGTGCATGTGTATTCACCCCCTTCGCTATGAAGCCCCTAAATAAGATCTGGTGCAACCAATTACCTTCAGAAGTCACATAATCACATTTACATTTACGTCATTTAGCAGACACTCTTATCCAGAGCGACTTACAAATAGGAGCATTCACCTTATAGCCAGTGGGATAACCACTTTACACATTTTTTTTTTTTTGGGGGGGGGGGGGGGGGGGTGGGTTGGGGTAAGGGGGGGGGTAGAAGGATTACTTTATCCTATCCCAGGTATTCCTTAAAGAGGTGGGGTTTCAAATGTCTCCGGAAGGTGGTGAGTGACTCCGCTGTCCTGGCGTCGTGAGGGAGCTTGTTCCACCATTGGGGTGCCAGAGCAGCGAACAGTTTTGATTGGGCTGAGCGGGAACTATGCTTCCGCAGAGGTAGGGGAGCCAGCAGGCCAGAGGTGGATGAACGCAATGCCCTCGTTTGGGTGTAGGGACTGATCAGAGCCTGAAGGTACGGAGGTGCCGTTCCCCTCACAGCTCCGTAGGCAAGCACCATGGTCTTGTAGCAGATGCGAGCTTCAACTGGAAGCCAGTGGAGTGTGCGGAGGAGCGGGGTGACGTGAGAGAACTTGGGAAGGTTGAACACCAGACGGGCTGCGGCATTCTGGATGAGTTGTAGGGGTTTAATGGCACAGGCAGGGAGCCCAGCCAACAGCGAGTTGCAGTAATCCAGACGGGAGATGACAAGTGCCTGGATTAGGACCTGTGCCGCTTCCTGTGTAAGGCAGGGTCGTACTCTCCGAATGTTGTAGAGCATGAACCTACAGGATCGGGTCACCGCCTTGATGTTAGCGGAGAACGACAGGGTGTTGTCCAGGGTCACGCCAAGGCTCTTCGCACTCTGGGAGGAGGACACAACGGAGTTGTCAACCGTGATGGCGAGATCATGGAACAGGCAGTCCTTCCCCGGGAGGAAGAGCAGCTCCGTCTTGCCGAGGTTCAGCTTGAGGTGGTGATCCGTCATCCATACTGATATGTCTGCCAGACATGCAGAGATGCGATTCGCCACCTGGTTATCAGAAGGGGGAAAGGAGAAGATTAGTTGTAAGTAAATTAGTTAAATAAAGTCCACATGTGTGCAATTTAAGTGTCACATGATCTGTCACATGATCTCAGTATATACAGTTGAAGTCGGAAGTTTACGTACACTTAGGTTGGAGTTATTAAAAATTGTTTTTCAACCACTCCACACATTTCTTTTTAACAAACTATAGTTTTGGCAATTCGGTTAGGACATCTACTTTGTGCATGACACAAGTAATATTTCCAACAATTGTTTACAGACAGATTATTTCACTTATAATTCACTGTATCACAATTCCAGCGGGTCAGAAGTTTACATACACTAAGTTGACTGTGCCTTTAAACAGCTTGGTAAATTCCAGAAAATGATGTCATGGCTTTAGAAGCTTCTGATAGGCTAATTGACATCATTTGAGTCAATTGGAGGTGTACCTGTGGATGTATTTCAAGGCCTACCTTCAAACTCAGTGCCTCTTCGCTTGACATCATGGGAAAATCAAAAGAAATCAGCCAAGACCTCAGAACAATAATTGTAGACCTCCACAAGTCTGGTTCATCCTTGGGAGCAATTTCCAAACGCCTGAAGGTACCACGTTCATCTGTACAAACAATAGTATGCAAGTATAAACACCATGGGACCACGCAGCCGTCATATCGCTCAAGAAGGAGACGCGTTCTGTCTCCTAGAGATGAACGTACTTTGGTGTGAAAAGTGCAAATCAATCCCAGAACAACAGCAAAGGACCTTGTGAAGATGCAGGAAGAAACAGGTACAAAAGTATCTATATCCACAGTAAAACAAGTCCTATATCGACATAACCTGAAAAGGCCACTCAGCAAGGAAGAAGCCACTGCTCCAAAACCGCCATAAAAAAGCCATGGGGACAAAGATCGTACTTTTTGGAGAAATGTCCTCTGGTCTGATGAAACAAAAATAGAACTGTTTGGCCATAATGACCATCGTTATGTTTGGAGGAAAAAGGGGGTTGCTTGTACAGTGGGGAAAAAAAGTATTTAGTCAGCCACCAATTGTGCAAGTTCTCCCACTTAAAAAGATGAGAGAGGCCTGTAATTTTCATCATAGGTACACGTCAACTATGACAGACAAAATGAGAAAAAAAAATCCAGAAAATCAAATTGTAGGATTTTTAATGAATTTCTTTGCAAATGATAGTGGAAAATAAGTATTTGGTCAATAACAAAAGTTTCTCAATACTTTGTTATATACCCTTTGTTGGCAATGACACAGGTCAAACGTTTTCTGTAAGTCTTCACAAGGTTTTCACACACTGTTGCTGGTATTTTGGCCCATTCCTCCATGCAGATCTTCTCTAGAGCAGTGATGTTTTGGGGCTGTCGCTGGGCAACACAGACTTTCAACTCCCTCCAAAGATTTTCTATGGGATTGAGATTTGGAGACTGGCTAGGCCACTCCAGGACCTTGAAATGCTTCTTGCGAAGCCACTCCTTCGTTGCCCGGGTGGTGTGTTTGGGATCATTGTCATGCTGAAAGACCCAGCCACGTGTCATCTTCAATGCCCTTGCTGATGGAAGGAGGTTTTCACTCAAAATCTCACGATACATGGCCCCATTCATTCTTTCCTTTACACGGATCAGTCGTCCTGGTCCCTTTGCAGAAAAACAGCCCCAAAGCATGATGTTTCCACCCCCATGCTTCACAGTAGGTATGGTGTTCTTTGGATGCAACTCAGCATTCTTTGTCCTCCAAACACAACGAGTTGAGTTTTTACCAAAAAGTTATATTTTGGTTTCATCTGACCATATGACATTCTCCCAATCCTCTTCTGGATCATCCAAATGCACTCTAGCAAACTTCAGACAGGCCTGGACATGTACTGGCTTAAGCAGGGGGACACGTCTGACACTGCAGGATTTGAGTCCCTGGCGGCGTAGTGTGTTACTGATGGTAGGCTTTGTTACTTTGGTCCCAGCTCTCTGCAGGTCATTCACTAGGTCCCCCCGTGTGGTTCTGGGATTTTTGCTCACCGTTCTTGTGATCATTTTGACCCCACGGGGTGAGATCTTGCGTGGAGCCCCAGATCGAGGGAGATTATCAGTGGTCTTGTATGTCTTCCATTTCCTAATAATTGCTCCCACAGTAGATTTTTTCAAACCAAGCTGCTTACCTATTGCAGATTCAGTCTTCCCAGCCTGGTGCAGGTCTACAATTTTGTTTCTGGTGTCCTTTGACAGCTCTTTGGTCTTGGCCATAGTGGAGTTTGGAGTGTGACTGTTTGAGGTTGTGGACCGGTGTCTTTTATACTGATAACAAGTTCAAACAGGTGCCATTAATACAGGTAACGAGTGGAGGACAGAGGAGCCTCTTAAAGAAGAAGTTACAGGTCTGTGAGAGCCAGAAATCTTGCTTGTTTGAAGTTGACCAAATACTTATTTTCCACCATAATTTGCAAATAAATTCATTAAAAATCCTACAATGTGAGTTTCTGGATTTTTTTTTCTCATTTTGTCTGTCATAGTTGACGTGTACATATGATGAAAATTACAGGCCTCTCTCATCTTTTTAAGTGGGAGAACTTGCACAATTGGTGGCTAACTAAATACTTTTTTTCCCCACTGTATGCCGAAAAACACCATCCCAACCTGAAGCACGGGGGTGGCAGCATCATGCTGTGGGGGTGCTTTGCTGCAGGAGGGACTGGTACACTTCACAAAATAGATGGCATCATGAGGAAAGAAAATGATGTAGATATATTTATGGCAACATCTCAAGACATCAGTCAGGAAGTTAAAGCTTGGTCGCAAATGGGTCTTCCAAATGGACAATGACCCCAAGCATACTTCCAAAGTTGTGGCAAAATGGCTTGAGGACAACAAAGTCAAGGTATTGGAGTGGTCATCACAAAACTCTGACCTCAATCCTATAGAACATTTGTGGGCAGAACTGAAAAAGTGTGTGCGAGCAAGGAGGGCTACAAACCTGACTCAGTTACACCAGCTCTGTCAGGAGGAATGGGCCAAAATTCACCCAACTTATTGTGGGAAGCTTGTGGAAGGCTACCCAACACGTTTTACCCAAGTTAAACAATTCAAAGGCAATGCTACCAAATACTAATTGAGTGTATGTAAACTTCTGACCCACTGGGAATGTGATGAAAGAAATAAAAGTTGAAATAAATATTATTCTGACATTTCACATTCTTAAAATAAAGTGGTGATCCTAACTGACCTAAGACAGGGAAGTTTTACTAGGATTAAATGTCAGGAATTGTGAAAAACAGAGTTTAAATGTATTTGGCTATGGTGTATGTGAACTTCCGACTTCAACTGTATATACACCTGTTCTGAAAGGCCCCAGAGTCTGCAACACCACTAAGCAAGGGGCACCACCAACAAGCGGCACCATGAAGACCAAGGAGCTCTCAAACAGGTCAGGGACAAAGTTGTGGAGAAGTTCAGATCAGGGTTGGATTTTTTTTTTTAATGCCAAAACTTTGAACATCCCACGGAGCACCATTAAATCCATTATAAAAAAATTGAAAGAATATGGCACCACAACAAACCTGCCAAGAGAGGGCCGCCCACCAAAACTCACGGACCAGGCAAGGAGGGCATTAATCAGAGAGGCAACAAAGAGACCAAAGATAACCCTGAAGGAGCTGCAAAGCTCCACAGCGGAGATTGGAGTATCTGTCCATAGGACCACTTTAAGCCGTACACTCCACAGAGCTGGGCTTTACGGAAGAGTGGCAAGAAAAAAGCCATTGCTTAAAGAAAAAAATAAGCAACCACGTTTGGTGTTCGCCAAAAGGCATGTGGGAGACTCCCCAAACATATGGAAGAAGGTACTCTGGTCAGATGAGACTAAAATTTAGCTTTTTGCCCATCAAGGAAAACGCTATGTCTGGTGCAAACGCAACACCTCTCATCACCCCGAGAACACCATCCCCACAGTGAAGCATGGTGGTGGCAGCATCATGCTGTGGGGATGTTTTTCATTGGCAGGGACTGGGAAACTGGTCAGAATTGAAGGAATGATGGATGGCGCTAAATACAGGGAAATTCTTGTGGGAAACCTGTTTCAGTCTTCCAGAGATTTGTGACTGGGACGGAGGTTCACCTTCCAGCAGGACAATGACCCTAAGCATACTGCTAAAGCAACACTCAAGTGGTTTAAATGTCTTGGAATTGGGGGGGGGGGGGGGGGGGGGACATGTTGTGTAAATCAAATGATACAACCCCCCCAAAAATCCATTTTAATTCCAGGTTGTAAGGCAACAAAATAGGAAAAATGCCAAGGGGGGTGAATACTTTCGCAAGCCACTGTAAGTCCATTGTCTGTTCCACTTGGTTTTGAGCCTCTTCTGGCAGATGTATTGGGTTGTCCACAGGTGTGTCCTGTTCGGGGTCAACTGCAGGTTCTACATCAGTACCTTCGCTTCTTTCTGGGTACTCCCAAGACGGTATTTCATATCTGTAGTATTCGTCATAGTCGTCATCGTCCTGTTCGAGTTCTTCCATTTGCCCATTATCTTGGTTTGTTCCTCTTTTCTTTGGCTTGGAATGTTGCTGTGTTTGGAGTTCCAGGGGCAGGTGGTCACATGGTAAGAGTAAGTTGTGACACAAGACTTGTCTGGACTGTCCTTTTCCTTGTTCAGGTTTCAGTTCGTAGATAGGAATGTCTTCTCCCACCTGGCGTACAACTGTGTGAATGTTGTCTTCCCAGTGATTATGAAGTTTGCCTGTATCTCTATGTGGTGTCATGTTTCTGATGAGGACACGATTGCCTGGTTGAAACATTGAGGTTCTGACTTTGCTGTCGTAGTTCCTTTTACCCGTCTGCTGACTTTTTAACGTTCTCCCTTGCGATTCCGTATGCTTCCTGCATTCCTTGTTTCCATTTCTTAGAGTACTCTTGATGATTGCGGTTTCCTGACCCTGAGTTTAAGTTGAAGAGCATGTCAATGGGTAGTCTCGGTGATCGTCCATACAGGAGGGAAAACAGAGAGAATCCTGTCACTTCAGCAGTTATATGCATACAGCAGCTTGTTCAGTTACTCCTTCCGGTGTGTTCTCCTTCCGGTGTGTTCTCCTTCCGGTGTGTTCTCCTTCCGGTTTGTTTTCTGTCTGTGAGTGTCTTGAGCATCTGTAATAACGTTCTATTAAAGCGTTCAACCTGTCCATTCCTCTGCAGATGGTAGGGAGTTGTCCTTGGCCCTGCGCCACCACAGTACTTCTGCAGCTCCTTGAAAAGCTGGTTTTCAAATTCTCCTCCTTGATCGTGATGTATTCTTGTAGGAAATCCGAACTTCAGAGCGTAGTGTTAGAAATTGCGTAATTCAAATCTGGTATTGAAATAAGAATCAAGAGATCTTCAATCCAAGCTAAATTTATTATATGCAAAATGTATGTATGATAAGTATGTTGGTTCGTATACGGGCTCACTGAAAAACCTTGCAGGGCAGACAGAGAACTAATCCATTGTTTCAGATTGTTCTTCAAATACTCTGAGAGAGAGAGAGTTCCCACCTCTCTGCTGGCCAATCAGAGTAGAGACTTGAGCGTGGTTTAGACTTACTCAGCCAATCCGTTGGTGCACTGGCTGTTCCCCGCCTCTTAGCGCATCCCTGTTTCCAGGCATACGTTTATCATAACAACCTGTCATAGTGAGAAGAGCCAGCTCCCCTAGACACCATTCCTACGTCCAAGGAAGGTTCACAGATCACAAAGAACCAGTATAGTCTAGTAGTTGGAGACACAAATCCTTATCTCATTTTACCCCCTAAAACAGCTCTTCACATCAATCACAGCTTGCCAGGTGACACAACCTACATCAGCCCAGTCTAGAATGCATTCTTTCTAAGTTAGTCATCCCATCAATTAGGAGAATAATAAATCCCCCATAGTAGTCATTAAAGATCCGGTCTAGCACTGTTTTGCCTGATTTTGAGGTTGTAGCGTACGCCTGGGCAAAGCGCGTGAAATGGTCAACTATCACTAGTATGTACTCATAGCCTCCCTTGCATTTGTCTAAGTGTAGGAAGTCTATGGATACAAGTTCAAATGGCTGAGTTGTCAGTGGTGCTCTCGTTTCACAGCAAGGTGTTTTCTGTTTCAGGCAAGTGCAGCTTCTCATGACATGATGCATGTATAGCCAGAAGAACCTGTCTCGTATCAGAGATGTTGTGCACTCTACACCTTGATGGCCCATTTCGTCATGTAGTTCCTTCAAGACTGTAGGCTTGTACTTCTCTGGCAACACCAGTTGCGTTCTGTCAATAGAGGATACTATCCTCATCCAAGTTGAGCTTGTCTCACTCTCAAAGAAGACATCTGCTTTTCATGTTGAATGTTTTCAGTTCATGCCCTGTTGGTTTTGAACCTGATAGTTTGAGTTCCATCACTGGTCTGATGCTCTCATCTTCTCTCTGTGCCTGTTGTATCTCTGCTTTTAAGAAAGGCATGATGGATCTGGTTTCTGTTGTTGCTGCATACATAGCGGAGACTGCCATTGACCAGTTGCTCCAAATGAGTCCGATGTCAACTCCTCTGAAAATGTTCTCATCAGTGTTTCCATGTTTCAATGTTCTCTTTGCCTGGACGATATCTGATAGTAGAATGGAAATCGGCGAGTTCTGCAACCCATCTGCACCCTGTTGTGTTCAGCTTGGTAGTCAACAAGATGTAGGTAAGGGGATTGTTGTCACTGTACACTGTGAAGGTCGGTGCATAATATAAGTAGTCACAGAACTTTACTGTGATTGACCAGTACAGGGCTAGAAACTTTAATTTTCCTTAGTGGAGATTGTAGCTTTTCTCAGGTGCAGTCAAGGTCTGAGACGCGTAGACTATCACACTCAATTTTCCGTCTTGTTTCTGATACAACACAGGTCATAAACCTTTGTTTGATGTGTCTGTTTGAAGGATAAACGGCTCTGAGAAGTCTGGGAAACCGAGTACAGGAGGCTGTACTAAACAGTCAATCAGCCGCTCCAGTATCTGTTGATGCTCATCAGTCCACGTGATTGATTTGTGAGGAGGGCACTCTGTTTAATGGAAAACTCTTGTTTTCCATCTAAACATTCCTCCAAACAGCGCTGGAAGACTGCTGGTGCATTCATGAGTCCAAACAGAATCCGAACTCACTCATACAGGCCCCAGGGGGTCACAAAGGCTGTCATGGGCTTGCTTTCCGTTGCCATGAACCCCTTGTGATATGTTTTTCCCTGATCCAAGAGTGAAAACCAGGAATTTCCTCCAAGGCTGTCCATGATATCCTGTACTCTGGGTATTGGCTGGCAGTCAGGGTGAGTCTTCCTGTTCTGCTCCCTGTAGTCTACAGCGCATTCGGAAAGTATTCAGACACATTGACTTTTTCCACATTTTGTTACGTTACAGCCTTATTCTAAAATGGATTAAATAAAACATTTTCCTCATCAATCTACACACAATACCCCATAATGACAAAGTGAAAACTGGTTTTTAGAAATTTTTGCAAATGTATTAAAAATAAAAAACAGAAATACATTATTTACATAAGTATTCAGACCCTTTGCTATGAGACTCGAAATTGAGCTCAGGTGTATCCTGTTTCCATTGATCATCCTTGAGATGTTTCTACAACTTGATTGGAGTTCACCTCTGGTTTATTCAATTGATTGGACATGATTTGAAAAGGAACACACCTGTCTATATAAAGGTCCAACAGTTGACAGTGCATGTCAGAGCAAAAACCAAGCCATGTGGTCGAAGGAATTGTCCGTACAGCTCCGAGATAGGATTGTGTCGAGTCACAGTTCTGGGGAAGGGTACCAAAAAATGTCTGCGGCATTGAAGGTCCCCAAGAACACAGTGGCCTCCATCATTCTTAAATGGAAGAAGTTTGGAACCACCAAGACTCTTCCTACAGCTGGCCTCACTCTGACAGAGCTCCAGAGTTCCTCTGTGGAGATGGGAGAACCTTCTAGAAGAACAACCATCTCTGCAGCACTCCACCAATCAGGCCTTTATGGTAGAGTGGCCAGATGGAAGCCACTCCTCAGTAAAAGGCACATGACAGCCTGCTTGGAGTTTGCCAAAAGGCACCTAAAGACTCTCAGACCATGAGAAACAAGATTCTCTGGTCTGATGAAACCAAGATTGAACTCTTTGGCCTGAATACCAAACATCACGTCTGGAGGAAACCTACCACCATCCCTACGGTGAAGCATGGTGGTGGCAGCATACTGGTGAAGCATGGTGGTGGCAGCGTACTCCTGAGTGGCGCAGTGTTCTAAGGCACTGCATCGCAGTGCTAACTGTGCCACTAGAGATCCTGGTTCGAATCCAGGCTCTGTCGCAGCCGGCCGCGACCGGGAGACTCATGGGCGGCGCACAATTGGCCCAGCGTTGTCCAGGGTAGGGGAGGGAATGGCCGGCAGGGATGTAGCTCAGTTGATAGAGCATGGCGTTTGCAACGCCAGGGTTGTGGGTTCGATTCCCACGGGGGGCCAGTATAAAAAAATATGTATTCACTAACTCTAAGTCGCTCTGGATAAGAGCGTCTGCTAAATGACTAAAATGTAAATGTAAATGTAAGCATCATGTTGTGGGGATGTTTTTCAGCAGCAGGGACTGTGAGACTAGTCAGGATCAAGGGAAAGATGAACGGAGCAAAGTACAGAGAGATCCTTGATGAAAACCTGCTCCAGAGCACTCAGGACCTCAGACTGGGGTGAAGGTTCACCTTCCAACAGGACAACAACCCTAAGCACACAGCCAAGACAATGCAGGAGTGGCTTCGGGACAAGTCTCTGAATGTCCTTGAGTGGCCCAGCCAGAGCCCGGACTTGAACCCGATTGAACATCTCTGGAGAGACCTGAAAATAGCTGTGCAGCGACGCTCCCCATCCAACCTGACAGAGCTTGAGAGGATTTGCAGAGAAGAATGGGAGAAACTCCACAAATACAGGTGTGCCAAGCTTGTAGCATCATACCCAAGAAGACTCGAGGCTGTAATCGCTGACAAAGGTGCCTCAAAGTACTGAGGAAAGGGTCTGAATACTTATGTAAGTGTGAGTCATTTTATTTTATTTTAACAAACATTTCTAATAACCTATTTTTGCTTTGGCATTTTGGGGTATTGTGTGTAGATTGATTAGGGGGGGAAACGATTTAATCCATTTAAAAATAAGGCTGTAACGTAAAACATATGGAAAAAGTCAAGGGGTCTGGATACTTTCCGAATGCACCGTATGCACAGTCGTAAGCTGCCATCCTTTTTCCTTACAAATACAACTGGGGAGGAGTAAGAGGAGTTGGCCCTGTGCTATCAGGTTATGCAAGTAGTCTTTCATCTCTTTGTATAATGGCTTCGGCGCAGGTAGGTTCGTGCAACAGGATCACTGTCTTTCAATTAAATGCTCAGATTCAGATTCTCAATGCAGCCAATGTCCCTGTCTGTTTTGGAAAATGAGCTTGAATCCTCTCTCACAACATTTGGTGAATGATTTGTTGTCGCTGTGTGTTGAGGTAATATTATATGTATATATATAAATGTATTTAGGCTCAGATCAACAGGATGATCCCATAAGTCTTCAGTGTTTTCACTCTGTGTCTGAACAGTAACAGGGGGGAGGTTGAACTCTGTGTCTGAACTCTGTTGACAGTAACAGGGTTGATGACAGTTCCTCAGCATGGTGGTGGGATAGTCTGACTTTATTTCCTGCACAGTGCCAATTACAGTTCACCTTTTTAACATGTCCTCTGTAGCTCAATTGGTAGAGCATGGCGCTTGTAACGCCAGGGTAGTGGGTTCGATCCCCGGGACCACCCATACGTAAAAATTTATGCACACATGACTGTAAGTCGCTTTGGATAAAAGCGTCTGCTAAATGGCATATTATATTATTAACATGATGTCTTGGTCTGTGACGTTCTGAACATCAACGATGACATGTGGAGAGGCATCTTTTCTCAGCTTTACTAGAGTCTCACAGAACTCAAGTCCTTCTGCCCACTGAGGGTTTACATCAGGCTCAAAGATCAGTGTAGTGTCCTCTTTAACAGGCTGTCTGCACTCAACATTGAACCTGAACAGAGGTGCGTTTTGGTATGTTGATCACCAGGTACTGGTATGACTGTTCACTAGCTCTATGAAAGCCTGTACATTGATCTTCTTTAGGCTAGGAAAGGCCATTCTCACGGTCTCATGTAACTGCTCTGTGCATGTGCCTCCTGACTGTTCACTGTAGTTGACGAATTGCTCAATCACATTAAAGCCAATGATGGGAAGAGATAGACAGTAGATGCCCTTTATCACTATGGGATAACTTTATATATGATATCTTTAATGTCAGTTGCCTCTGAGGCTAGTTTGAAAGTCACTTCTATCCAACCTACATAAGGCATGTTCATTCCATTGGCAGCTACTATATGTAGTGAGTCAGGTGAGTCAATTCTATCTAAAACATTTCTCAGCCTAACACCAGGTAAGTTTTCATCTTTCCACAGTTCATCAATGATACACACCTTAGAGTCAGTGTCCCATATGGCTTGAGTTCTCTGACCCTGCAGATAGCATTCAACATTGTACTGTTTACCAACTAAGGCAGTTACAGAAGAAGGCTGGTTTAGCAGAAGGATTCTTTGTTATATTCATCTTCATACCCAAGACCAGCTCAGTTAATCCCTACCATTGTGACAATGAGTCGTCATAATGCTGCATTAAATGTACATTATCCTAGGGGCGTTGGCAGACACAATGTAAGTAACTTAAATTGTCCCCCTAACTGCCCTGAATACCTCTGTTGATCCTACAGCTATTGTATGCAGTAATCATGAGCCTATGAACCAGAGTTACACTGTCAGCACTGAGGCGGTGTGCCCTAGCAGGAAGTCCACTGTGTGCAGCTCACCCTGCACTATCAGCTCAAATATAAATAACATGAGCAAGTCTATGTTAGATTAATTTGTATTTTAAGAATAATGACTAAAGGATTTCACCCCAAATACAGTATAAATGTGTAAACTGTGTTAGAATTATCAACCCACTAACAGAGGGGGGCAGGACTAAACATTCCAGGGTGAAGGAGAAGGTGGAAACTGTTTAAGAAAGCCTCCTAAAGGTGGACGGAGCAAAGTGCCTTTGTGTGTCAAGAGGTATAAAACAGGAGGGTATGGGTTTTGGCGCCAGAGCTCTCCATGAATAAACATACAGATCATTCTTGCTGGTTGTGGACCTTGAATCATTTATGTTTAAAACCAGAGCCTTACAACCTCTGGTAATGATTCAAGCTTAGGTTGAATTAGAGATAGAAATTCTCTTAACAGTCTACTTAAGCTTCCCAGTAAAGCATTAAAAACAATCAAGCAACCCAGAAAAGTGCTAAAAATAGCCCATATTAACATATGCAGCCTGAGAAACAAGGTACATGAAGTCAATAACTTGCTTGTAACAGATGACATTCATATTCTGACCATCTCTGAAACTCACTTAGATAACACCTTTGATGATACAGTGGTAGCAATACAAGGTTATAACATTGACAGAAATGCCAACAGGGGCAGTGTTGCGGTCTATATTCAGAACCACATTCCTGTAAAGCTTAGAAGTTATATGGCTACAGGTTCATCTGCCTCACCTAAAGCCCATTCTGGTGGGAAGCTGCTATAGACCACCAAGTGCTAACAGTCAGTATCTGGATAACATGTGTGAAATGCTTGATAATGTATGTGATATCAATAGAGAGGTATATTTTCTGGGTGATTTAAATATTGACTGGCTCTCATCAAGCTGCCCACTCAAGAAAAAACTTCAAACTGTAACCAGTGCCTGCAACCTGGTTCAGGTTATCAGTCAACCTACCAGGGTAGTTACAAACAGCACAGGAATGAAATCATCAACATGTATTGATCACATCTTTACTAATGCTGCAGAAATTTGCTTTAAAGGTTTATCCAAATCCATAGGATGCAGTGATCACAATATAGTAGCCATATCTAGGAAAATCAAAGTTCCAAAGGCTGGGCCTAATATAGTGTATAAAAGGTCATACAATACGTTTTGTAGTGATTCCTATGTTGTTGATGTAAATAATATTTGTTGGTCCGTGGTGTGTAATGAGGAGCAACCAGACTCTGCATTTGACACATTTATGAAATTGCTTCTTCCAGTTACTAATAAGCATGGACCCATTAAGAAAATGACTGTAAAAACTGTTAAATCCCTGTGGATTGATGAGGAATTGAAAAATTGTATGGTTGAGAGGGATGAGGCAAAAGGTATGGCAAATTAGTCTGGCAGCCCAACTGATTGGGAAACGTACTGCAAATTAAGAAATCATGTGACTAAACTAAATAAAAATAAAAATAAACTATACTATGAAACAAAATAAATGATATAAAGAATGATAGTAAAAAGCTTTGGAGCACCTTAAATGACATTTTGGGAAAAAAGGCAAACTCGGCTCCATCATTCACTGAATCAGATGGCTCAAAATGTCATTTAATGGGTGAGGTCGTCAGGTGAGGTTGTGTCTCTCTCTGGCGGGAGGTAACCTTGGCTTATATGGCTTATATACATAGTTTGGGCTTTGTCGAGTTAAGCTTAAACTATGTATTTAGATTGTAGTTAGGTATTGTAGGTAGTTATCGTGGGTTGTTGTATGTAATTATTGTGGGTTAGTACTGTATTCGGCTAAGCCCGGTGAAGCACGAAGCTAGCTAACCCACTACCTGGACTAGCTAGCGGGTAGCTACTGGTAACTATCAGCAACTGTGGATAGTTGTTTCACGCCTGAGAGTACCTGTAATTACGCCAGCTAGCTGCCTACAATAATTACATACAATAATGCCTACCATTCAGCTGTTTTTCTAACCTCATTGTCTGAAGCGTTAACGTTAGGTAGTAAGTACCTACTGTGCTTGAAATTTAGCTAGTTTGTTGCTACCTGGATAGCTACTTAACAATAGCTGGAACGACCTAGCGAACAGACGCGAACTGGCTGAGTCAATTCAGTGGCTAGCTTTGCACTTGGCTAGCTAACAGTAGCTGCTAGGGGTAAGTTATAACCTACATTTGTGTTTTGTTTTTACATACTGGTAGCCAGAGTCATTCAAGGGAATTCGGGACATGGGTGACTAGTTAACGTTAGCTTGGCTCTCTCTGTGTGTTCGTGCCGTGGGAGGAGGGGTTTCTTCGTTGGCAGAAAGTAATGGCTAGCTAGTATGCTAACTATTCTAGCTAACTAACTGGCTGAATAAGTTGACGACGGACTCGCTCAAGCTGTCGGGACTAACCCACAACGTTAGACACGGACACGAATGATCTGCTTGGCGTGTTGACACACTGGTGGTTTGTTGTGGCCGAATATTGGTGCTAAACATTGTTGTTGGAGTCCGGCATGCTAGTTGGCTGTGGCGTCATATGACTAGGTGCCCTGGACGGTTTTCACAGAAGAATACTGTACCAAGTTAGCTAGCTGAATAAACTAAGTTAGTATATTCCTAGAAAACATTGAACCGCTGTAGTTTACAACAATTATAGTTTCTGAGGTGGAAGTTGGGAGAGTTATATTTGGGTGTTTCAGTGAAACGTAAGTGAGGGACGCCCCGCTCTCTCGCTTTCCCAGATGTTTAGTTCATTTCATTCCGATCTCCTTTGCATTATTGTAGCCATTTTCTGTAGCCTGTCAACTATGCCTATGTCTATCCCTGTTCTCTCCTCCCCGCACAGGCTATACAAATGCCTCACACCGCGTGGCTGCTGCCTCTCTAACCTGGTGGTCCCTGCACGCACCACCCACGTGGAGTTCCAGGTCTCCGGCAGCCTCTGGAACTGCCGTTCTGCGGCCAACAAGGCAGAGTTCATCTCAGCCTATGCTACCCTCCAGTCCCTCGACTTCATGGCGCTGACGGAAACATGGATTACCACTGAAAACACTGCTACTCCTACTGCTCTCTCCTCGTCTGACCATGTGTTCTCGCATACCCCGAGAGCATCTGGTCAGCGGGGTGGTGGCACAGGAATCCTCATCTCTCCCAAGTGGACATTCTCTCTTTTTCTCCTGACCCATCTGTCTATCTCCTCATTTGAATTCCATGCTGTCACAGTCACTAGCCCATTCAAGCTTAACATCCTTGTCATTTATCGCCCTCCAGGTTCCCTTGGAGAGTTCATCAATGAGCTTGACACCTTGATAAGTTCCTTTCCTGAGGATGGCTCACCCCACACAGTTCTGGGTGACTTCAACATCCCTACGTCTACCTTTGACTCATTTCTCTCTGCCTCCTTCTTTCCACTCCTCTCCTCTTTTGACCTCACCCTCTCACCGTCCCCCCCTACTCACAAGGCAGGCAATACGCTTGACCTCATCTTTACTAGATGCTGTTCTTCTACTAATCTCACTGCAACTCCCCTCCATGTCTCCGACCACTACTTTGTATCGTTTTCTCTCTCGCTCTCCTCCAACACTACTCACTCTGCCCCTACTCAGATGGTAATGCGCCGTCGCAACCTTCGCTCTCTCTCTCCCGCTACTCTCTCCTCTTCCATACTATCATCTCTTCCCTCTGCTCAATCCTTCTCCCTCCAATCTCCTGATTCTGCCTCCTCAACCCTCCTTTCTGCATCCTTTGACTCTCTATGTCCCCTATCCTCCCGGCCGGCTCGGTCCTCCCCTCCTGCTCCGTGGCTTGACGACTCATTGCGAGCTCAAAGAACAGGGCTCCGGTCAGCCGAGCGGAAATGGAGGAAAACTAGACTCCCTGCGGACCTGGCATATTTTCACTCTGTTTCTGCTGCTAAAGCCACTTTCTACCACTCTAAATTCCAAGCATCTGCCTCTAACCCTAGGAAGCTCTTTGCCACCTTCTCCTCCCTGCTGAATCCTCCTCCCCCTCCCCCCCTCCTCCCTCTCTGTGGATGACTTCGTCAACCATTTTGAAAAGAAGGTTGACGACATCCGATCCTCGTTTGTTAAGTCAAATGACACTGCTGGTCCTGCTCACACTGCCCTACCATATGCTTTGATTTCTTTCTCCCCTCTCTCTCCAGATGAAATCTTGTGACTTGTGACGGCCGGCCGCCCAACAACCTGCCCGCTTGACCCTATCCCATCCTCTCTTCTCCAGACCATCGCCGTTGACCTTCTCCCTTACCTCACCTCGCTCATCAACTCATCCTTCACCGCTGGCTATGTCCCTTCCGTCTTCAAGAGAGCGAGAGTTGCACCCCTTCTCAAAAAACCAACACTCGATCCCTCTGATGTCAACAACTACAGACCAGTATCCCTTCTTTCTTTTCTCTCCAAAACACTTGAGCGTGCCGTCTTTAGCCAACTCTCTTACTATCTCTCTCAGAACGACCTTCTTGATCCAAACCAGTCAGGTTTCAAGACTGGTCATTCAACTGAGACTGCTCTTCTCTGTGTCACGGAGGCTCTCCACACGGCTAAAGCTAACTCTCTCTCCTCTGCTCTTGTCCTTCTAGACCTGTCTGCTGCCTTTGATACTGTGAACCATCAGATCCTCCTCTCCACCCTCTCTGAGTTGGGCATCTCCGGCGCTGCTCACTCTTGGATTGCATCCTACCTGACCGGTCGCTCCTACCTGGTGGCGTGGCGAGAATCTGTCTCCGCACCACATGCTCTCACCACTGGTGTCCCCCAGGGCTCAGTTCTAGGCCCTCTCCTATTCTCGCTATACACCAAGTCACTTGGCTCTGTCATATCCTCACATGGCCTCTCCTATCATTGCTACGCAGACGACACACAACTAATCTTCTCCTTTCCCCCGTCTGATAACCAGGTGGCGAATCGCATCTCTGCATGTCTGGCAGACATATCAGTGTGGATGACGGATCACCATCTCAAGCTGAACCTTGGCAAGACGGAGCTGCTCTTCCTCCCGGGGAAGGACTGCCCGTTCCATGATCTCGCCATCACGGTTTACAACTCCGTTGTGTCCTCCTCCCAGAGTGCGAAGAGCCTTGGCGTGACCCTGGACAACACCTTGTCATTCTCCGCTAACATCAAGGCGGTGACCCGATCCTGTAGGTTCATGCTCTACAACATTTGGAGAGTACGACCCTGCCTTACACAGAAAGCGGCACAGGTCCTAATCCAGGCACTTGTCATCTCCCGTCTGGATTACTGCAACTCGCTGTTGGCTGGGCTCCCTGCCTGTGCCATTAAACCCCTACAACTCATCCAGAATGCCGCAGTCCGTCTGGTGTTCAACCTTCCCAAGTTCTCTCATGTCACCCCGCTCCTCCGCACACTCCACTGGCTTCCAGTTGAAGCTCGCATCTGCTACAAGACCAATGTGCTTGCCTACGGAGCTGTGAGGGGAACGGCACCTCCGTACCTTCAGGCTCTGATCAGTCCCTACACCCAAACGAGGGCATTGCGTTCATCCACCTCTGGCCTGCTGGCTCCCCTACCTCTGCGGAAGCACAGTTCCCACTCAGCCCAGTCAAAACTGTTCGCTGCTCTGGCACCCCAAATGTGGAACAAGCTCCCTCACGACGCCAGGACAGCGGAGTCACTCACCACCTTCCGGAGACACTAGAAACCCCACCTCTTTAAGGAATACCTGGGATAGGATAAAGTAATCCTTCTACCCCCCCTTACCCCACCCCCCAAAAAATAAAAATATATTTTAAAAAACCCACTGGCTATAAGGTGAATACACCAATTTGTAAGTCGCTCTGGATAAGAGCTTCTGCTAAATGACGTAAATGTAAATATAAATGTCATTCATCACAAAACCCACTGATATTGCCAACTACTTTAATGACTTCTTCATTGGCAAGATTAGCAAACTTAGGCATGACATGCCAGCAACAAACGCTGACACTACACATCCAAGTATATCTGACCAAATTATGAAAGACAAGAATTGTACTTTTGAATTCCGTAAAGTCAGTTTGGAAGAGGTGAAAAAATTATTGTTGTCTATCAACAATGACAAGCCAACGGGGTCTGACAACTTGGATGGAAAATTACTGAGGATAATAGTGGAAGATATTGCCACATCTTCAATTTAAGCCTACTAGAAAGTGTGTGCCCTCAGGCCTGGAGGGAAGCGAAAGTCATTCCGCTACCCAAGAATAGTAAAGCCCCCTTTACTGGCTCAAATAGCCGACCAATCAGCCTGTTATCAACCCTTAGTAAACTTCTGGAAGAAATGGTGTTTGACCAGATATAATGCTATTTCACAGTAAACAAACTGACAACAGACTTTCAGCACGCTTGTAGGGAAGGACACTCAACAAGCACAGCACTTACACAAATGACTGATGATTGGCTGAGAGTGGAAGAGAGATTGACTTCATCACTACTTGTTTTTGTAAGAGGTGTTAACAAGCTGAATGTAACGAGCTGTCTGTTTAAAATATTAGCACACAGCTCGGACACCCATGCATACCCCACAAGACATGCCACCAGAGGTCTCTTCACAGTCCCCAAGTCCAGAACAGACTATGGGAGGTGCACAGTACTACATAGAGCCATGACTACATGGAACTCTATTCCACATCAAGTAACTGATGCAAGCAGTAAAATTAGATTTTTTTTAACAGGTAAAAATAAACCTTATGGAACAACGGGGACTATGAAGAGACACACACAAAGGTACAGAGACATGCATACGCACACATTGTGATATTGTTGTATGGTGGCATTAAACATATTAAACATGTTGTATTGTAGATGTGTAGTGGTGTAATAATTTACATTGACAGCATTTAGCTCTTATCCAGAGCCACTTCCAGTCAGTGAGTCATTTAGCAGACGCTCTTATCCAGAGCCACTTCCAGTCAGTGAGTCATTTAGCAGACGCTCTTATCCAGAGCCACTTACAGTTAGTGAGTCATTTAGCAGACGCTCTTATCCAGAGCCACTTCCAGTCAGTGAGTCATTTAGCAGACGCTCTTATCCAGAGCCACTTACAGTTAGTGAGTCATTTAGCAGACGCTCTTATCCAGAGCCACTTACAGTTAGTGAGTCATTTAGCAGACGCTCTTATCCAGATGGACTTACAGTCAGTGAGTCATTTAGCAGACGCTCTTATCCAGAGCCACTTACAGTCAGTGAGTCATTTAGCAGACGCTCTTATCCAGAGCCACTTACAGTCAGTGAGTCATTTAGCAGACGCTCTTATCCAGAGCCACTTACAGTCAGTGAGTCATTTAGCAGACGCTCTTATCCAGAGCCACTTACAGTCAGTGAGTCATTTAGCAGACGCTCTTATCCAGAGCCACTTACAGTCAGTGAGTCATTTAGCAGACGCTCTTATCCAGAGCCACTTACAGTTAGTGAGTCATTTAGCAGACGCTCTTATCCAGAGCCACTTACAGTCAGTGAGTCATTTAGCAGACGCTCTTATCCAGAGCCACTTACAGTCAGTGAGTCATTTAGCAGACGCTCTGATCCAGAGCCACTTACAGTCAGTGAGTCATTTAGCAGACGCTCTTATCCAGAGCCACTTACAGTCAGTGAGTCATTTAGCAGACGCTCTTATCCAGAGCGACTTACAGTCAGTGAGTCATTTAGCAGACGCTCTGATACAGAGCGACTTACAAATTGGTGCATTCAACTTATGATAGCCAGTGGGACATCCACTTTTTTTATGGGGGGTGGGGGAGGGAGGGTAGAAGGATTACTGTTATACTATTCCAGGTATTCCTTAAAGAGGTGGGGTTTCAAGTGTCTCCGGAAGGTGGTCAGTGACTCCGCTGTCCTGGCGTCGTGGGGGAGCTTGTTCCACCATTGGGGCGAATAACTTTGACTGGGCTGAGCGGGAACTGTGCTTCCGTAGAGGTAGGGGGGCTAGCAGGCCAGAGGAGGATGAATGTAGTGCCCTCGTTTGGGTGTAGGGTCTGATCAGAGCCTGAAGGTAAGGAGGTGCCGTTCCCCACACAGCTCCATAGGCAAGCACCATGGTCTTGTAGTAGATGCAAGCCTCAACTGGAAGCCAGTGGAGTGTGCGGAGGAGCGGTGTGACATGAGAGAACTTGGGAAGGTTGAACACCAGACATGCTGCAGCATTCTGGATAAGTTGTAGGGGTTTAATGGCACAGGCAGGGAGCCCAGCCAACAGCGAGTTGCAGTAATCCAGACGGGAGATGACAAGTGCCTGGATTAGGACCTGTGCCGCTTTCTGTGTAAGGTATGGTCGTACTCTGCGAATGTTGTAGAGCATGAACCTGCAGGATCGGGTCACCACTTTGATGTTAACGGAGAACGACAGGGTGTTGTCCAGGGTCACGCCAAGGTTCTTTGCACTCTGGGAGGAGGACACAATGGAGTTGTCAACCGTGATGGTGAGATCATGGAGCGGGCAGTCCTTCCCCGGGAGGAAGAGCAGCTCCGTCTTGCCGAGGTTCAGCTTGAGGTGGTGATCCGACATCCACACTGATATGTCTGCCAGACATGCAGAGATGCGATTCGCCACCTGGTTATCAGAAGGGGGAAAGGAGAAAATTAATCGTGTGTCGTCTGTGTAGCAATGATAGGAGAGACCATGTGAGGATATGACAGAGCCAAGTGACTTGGTGTATAGCGAGAATAGGAGAGGGCCTAGAACTGAGCCCTGGGGGACACCAGTGGTGAGAGCATGTGGTGCGGAGACAGCTTCTCGCCATGCCACTTGGTAGGAGCGACCGGTCAGGTAGGACGCAATCCAAGAGTGAGCCGCGCCGGAGATGCCCAGCTCGGAGAGGGTGGAGAGGAGGATCTGATGGTTCACATTATCAAAGGCAGCAGACAGGTATAGAAGGACAAGAGCAGAGGAGAGAGAGTTAGCTTTAGCAGTGTGGAGAGCCTCCGTGACACAGAGAAGAGCAGTCTCAGTTGAATGACCAGTCTTGAAACCTGACTGGTTTGGATCAAGAAGATCATTCAGAGAGAGATAGCAAGAGAGTTGGCTAAAGACGGCACGCTCAATAGTTTTGGAGAGAAAAGAAAGAAGGGATACTGGTCTGTAGTTGTTGACATCAGAGGGATCAAGTGTTGGTTTTTTGAGGAGGGGTGCAACTCTCGCTCTCTTGAAGACGGAAGGGACATGGCCAGCGGTCAAGGATGAGTTGATCAGCGAGGTGAGGTAAGGGAGAAGGTCACCGGAGATGGTCTGGAGAAGAGAGGAGGGGATAGGGTCAAGCGGGCAGGTTGTTGGGCGGCCGGCCGTCACAAGTCGCATGATTTTATCTGGAGAGAGAGGGGAGAAAGAAGTCAAAGCATAGGGTAGGGCAGTGTGAGCAGGACCAGCAGTGTCATTTGACTTAACAAACGAGGATCGGATGTCATCAACCTTCTTTTCAAAATGGTTGACGAAGTCATCCACAGAGAGGGAGGAGGGGGGGGGGGGGGGGGGGAGGAGGATTCAGCAGGGAGGAGAAGGTGGCAAAGAGCTTCCTAGGGTTAGAGGCAGATGCTTGGAATTTAGAGTGGTAGAAAGTGGCCTTAGCAGCAGAAACAGATGAAGAAAATGTAGAGAGGAGGGAGTGAAAAGATGCCAGGTCCGCAGGGAGTCTAGTGTCTAGTTTTCCTCCATTTCCGCTCGGCTGCCCGGAGCCCTGTTCTGTGAGCTCGCAATGAGTCATCAAGCCACGGAGCTGGAGGGGAGGACCGAGCCGGCCGGGAGGATAGGGGACATAGAGAGTCAAAGGATGCAGAAAGGAGGGTTGAGGAGGCAGAATCAGGAGATTGGAGGGAGAAGGATTGAGCAGAGGGAAGAGATGATAGGATGGAAGAGGAGAGAGTAGCGGGAGAGAGAGAGCGAAGGTTGCGACGGCGCATAACCATCTGAGTAGGGGCAGAGTGAGTAGTGTTGGAGGAGAGCGAGAGAGAAAAGGATACAAAG
The DNA here is from genome assembly GCA_902810595.1 of Coregonus sp. 'balchen'. Lineage (NCBI taxonomy): Eukaryota > Metazoa > Chordata > Actinopteri > Salmoniformes > Salmonidae > Coregonus > Coregonus sp. 'balchen'. The sequence goes on from LR778277.1 coordinate 230,520, forward strand.
TAGTGGTCGGAGACATGGAGGGGGGTTGCAGTGAGATTAGTAGAAGAACAGCATCTAGTAAAGATGAGGTCAAGCGTATTGCCTGCCTTGTGAGTAGGGGGGGACGGTGAAAGGGTGAGGTCAAAAGAGGAGAGGAGTGGAAAGAAGGAGGCAGAGAGAAATGAGTCAAAGGTAGACGTAGGGATGTTGAAGTCACCCAGAACTGTAAGGGGTGAGCCATCCTCAGGAAAGGAACTTATCAAGGCATCAAGCTCATTGATGAACTCTCCAAGGGAACCTGGAGGGCGATAGATGACAAGGATATTAAGCTTAAATGGGCTAGTGACTGTGACAGCATGGAATTCAAATGAGGAGATAGACAGATGGGTCAGGGGAAAAATAGAGAATGTCCATTTGGGAGAGATGAGGATTCCTGTGCCACCACCCCGCTGACCAGATGCTCTCGGGGTATGCGAGAACACATGGTCAGACGAGGAGAGAGCAGTAGGAGTAGCAGTGTTTTCAGTGGTAATCCATGTTTCCGTCAGCGCCAAGAAGTCGAGGGACTGGAGGGTAGCATAGGCTGAGATGAACTCTGCCTTGTTGGCAGCAGAACGGCAGTTCCAGAGGCTGCCTGAGACCTGGAACTCCACGTTGGTGGTGCGTGCATGGACCACCAGGTTAGAGAGGCAGCAGCCACGCGGTGTGAGGCGTTTGTATTGCCTGTGCGGAGAGGAGAGAACAGGGATAGACAGAGGCATAGTTGACAGGCTGCAGAAAATGGCTACAATAATGCAAAGGAGATCGGAATGAAATGAACTAAACATCTGGGAAAGGAGAGTGCGGGGCCTCCCTCACCACAACACCCAAATATAACTCTCCCAACTTCCACCTCATAAACTATAATTGTTGTAAACTACAGCGGTTCAATGTTTTCTAGGAATAGACTAATTTAGTTTATTCAGCTAGCTAACTAGGTACAGTATTCTTCCGTGAAAATCGTCCAGGGCACCTAGTCATAAGATGCCACAGCCAGCTAGCATGCCGGACTCCAACAACACGGTTTAGCACCAATACTCGGCCACAACAAACCACCAGTGTGTCAACACGCCAAGCAGATCGTTCGTGTCCGTGTCTAACATTGTGGGTTAGTCCCGACAGCTTGAGCGAGTCCGTCGTCAACTTATTCAGCCAGTTAGTTAGCTAGAATAGTTAGCATACTAGATAGCCATTGCTTTCAGACAAAGAAGAAACCCCTCCTTTCACGGCACGAACACACAGAGAGAGCAAAACTGACGTTAACTAGTCACCCATGTCCCGAAATCCTTGAACGACTCTAGCTACCAATATGTAAAAATAAAACACAAATGTAGTTTATGACTTACCCCTAGCAGCTACTGTTAGCTAGCCAAGTGCAAAGCTAGCCACTGAATTGACTCAGCCAGTTCGCATCTGTTTGCTAGGTCGTTCCAGCTATTGTTTACTAGTAGCTATCCAGGTAGCAACAAGCTAGCTAAATTTCAAGCACAGTAGCCACTTACTACCTAACGTTAACGGTTCAGACAATGAGGTTAGAAAACAGCTGAATGGTAGGCAATTATTGTATGTAATTATTGTAGGCAGCCAGCTGGTGTAATTACAGGCCCTCTCAGGCGTGAAACAACTATACCGTTGCTAATAGTTGCCAGTAGCTACCCGCTAGGTAGTGGGTTAGCCAGCTAGCTTCGTGCTTCAACGGGCTCAGGCGAATACAATACTAACCTACAATAATTACATACAACAACCCACGATAACTACCTACAATACCTAACTACAATCTAAATACATAGTTTAAGCCTTACGCGACAAAGCCCAAACTATGTATGAAGCCAAGCTTACCCGACGACCCGACGACCTCACCCGACAACCTCTCATCAACGAGCTGTGACCTCTCATCCTGAACTCTAACCCTATTGGACCAGATATCCTGAACTCTAACCCTAACCCTATTGGACCTGATATCCTGAACTCTAACCCTATTGGACCTGATATCCTGAACTCTAACCCTATTGGACCGGATATCCTGAACTCTAACCCAAACCCTATTGGACCTGATATCCTGAACTCTAACCCTAACCCTATTGGACCGGATATCCTGAACTCTAACCCTATTGGACCTGATATTCTGAACTCTAACCCTAACCATATTGGACAGGATATCCTGAACTCTAACCCTATTGGACCGGATATCCTGAACTCTAACCCTAACCCTATTGGACCGGATATCCTGAACTCTAACCCTATTGGACCGGATATCCTGAACTCTAACCCTATTGGACTGGATATCCTGAACTCTAACCCTAACCCTATTGGACTGGATATCCTGAACTCTAACCCTAACCCTATTGGACCGGATATCCTGAACTCTAACCCTATTGGACCAGATATCCTGAACTCTAACCCTAACCCTATTGGACCGGATATCCTGAACTCTAACCCTAACGGACCGGATATCCTGAACTCTAACCCTATTGGACCGGATATCCTGAACTCTAACCCTATTGGACCGGATATCCTGAACTCTAACCCTAACCCTATTGGACCTGATATCCTGAACTCTAACCCTATTGGACCGGATATCCTGAACTCTAACCCTAACCCTATTGGACCGGATATCCTGAACTCTAACCCTAACCCTATTGGACCGGATATCCTGAACTCTAACCCTATTGGACTGATATCCTGAACTCTAACCCTATTGGACCGGATATCCTGAACTCTAACCCAAACCCTATTGGACCTGATATCCTGAACTCTAACCCTAACCCTATTGGACCGGATATCCTGAACTCTAACCCTATTGGACCGGATATCCTGAACTCTAACCCTATTGGACCGGATATCCTGAACTCTAACCCTAACCCTATTGGACCGGATATCCTGAATTCTAACCCTAACCCTATTGGACCTGATATCCTGAACTCTAACCCTAACCCTATTGGACCGGATATCCTGAATTCTAACCCTAACCCTATTGGACCAGATATCGTGAACTCTAACCCAAACCCTATTGGACCTGATATCCTGAACTCTAACCCTATTGGACTGGATATCCTGAACTCAAACCCTAACCCTAATGCACCTGATATCCTGAACTCTAACCCTATTGGACCTGATATCCTGAACTCTAACCCTATTGGACCGGATATCCTGAACTCTAACCCAAACCCTATTGGACCTGATATCCTGAACTCTAACCCTAACCCTATTGGACCGGATATCCTGAACTCTAACCCTATTGGACCGGATATCCTGAACTCTAACCCTATTGGACCGGATATCCTGAATTCTAACCCTAACCCTATTGGACCGGATATCCTGAATTCTAACCCTAACCCTATTGAACCTGATATCCTGAACTCTAACCCTAACCCTATTGGACCGGATATCCTGAATTCTAACCCTAACCCTATTGGACCAGATATCGTGAACTCTAACCCAAACCCTATTGGACCTGATATCCTGAACTCTAACTCTATTGGACCGGATATCCTGAACTCAAACCCTAACCCTATTGCACCTGATATCCTGAACTCTAACCCTATTGGACCTGATATCCTGAACTCTAACCCTATTGGACCGGATATCCTGAACTCTAACTCTAACCCTATTGGACCTGATATCCTGAACTCTAACCCTATTGGACCGGATATCCTGAACTCTAACCCTAACCCTATTGGACCGGATATCCTGAACTCTAACCCTAACGGACCGGATATCCTGAACTCTAACCCTATTGGACCGGATATCCTGAACTCTAACCCTATTGGACCGGATATCCTGAACTCTAACCCTAACCCTATTGGACCTGATATCCTGAACTCTAACCCTATTGGACCGGATATCCTGAACTCTAACCCTAACCCTATTGGACCGGATATCCTGAACTCTAACCCTAACCCTATTGGACCGGATATCCTGAACTCTAACCCTATTGGACTGATATCCTGAACTCTAACCCTATTGGACCGGATATCCTGAACTCTAACCCAAACCCTATTGGACCTGATATCCTGAACTCTAACCCTAACCCTATTGGACCGGATATCCTGAACTCTAACCCTATTGGACCGGATATCCTGAACTCTAACCCTATTGGACCGGATATCCTGAACTCTAACCCTAACCCTATTGGACCGGATATCCTGAATTCTAACCCTAACCCTATTGGACCTGATATCCTGAACTCTAACCCTAACCCTATTGGACCGGATATCCTGAATTCTAACCCTAACCCTATTGGACCAGATATCGTGAACTCTAACCCAAACCCTATTGGACCTGATATCCTGAACTCTAACCCTATTGGACTGGATATCCTGAACTCAAACCCTAACCCTAATGCACCTGATATCCTGAACTCTAACCCTATTGGACCTGATATCCTGAACTCTAACCCTATTGGACCGGATATCCTGAACTCTAACCCAAACCCTATTGGACCTGATATCCTGAACTCTAACCCTAACCCTATTGGACCGGATATCCTGAACTCTAACCCTATTGGACCGGATATCCTGAACTCTAACCCTATTGGACCGGATATCCTGAATTCTAACCCTAACCCTATTGGACCGGATATCCTGAATTCTAACCCTAACCCTATTGGACCTGATATCCTGAACTCTAACCCTAACCCTATTGGACCGGATATCCTGAATTCTAACCCTAACCCTATTGGACCAGATATCGTGAACTCTAACCCAAACCCTATTGGACCTGATATCCTGAACTCTAACTCTATTGGACCGGATATCCTGAACTCAAACCCTAACCCTATTGCACCTGATATCCTGAACTCTAACCCTATTGGACCTGATATCCTGAACTCTAACCCTATTGGACCGGATATCCTGAACTCTAACTCTAACCCTATTGGACCTGATATCCTGAACTCTAACGCTATTGGACCGGATATCCTGAACTCTAACCCTAACCCTATTGGAATTTATATCCTGAACTCTAACCCTATTGGACCGGATATCCTGAACTCTAACCCTAACCCTATTGGACCGGATATCCTGAACTCTAACCCTAACCCTATTGGACCGGATATCCTGAATTCTAACCCTAACCCTATTGGACCTGATATCCTGAACTCTAACCCTAACCCTATTGGACCGGATATCCTGAATTCTAACCCTAACCCTATTGGACCAGATATCGTGAACTCTAACCCAAACCCTATTGGACCTGATATCCTGAACTCTAACCCTATTGGACCGGATATCCTGAACTCAAACCCTAACCCTATTGCACCTGATATCCTGAACTCTAACCCTATTGGACCTGATATCCTGAACTCTAACCCTATTGGACCGGATATCCTGAACTCTAACCCTATTGGACCAGATATCCTGAACTCTAACCCTAACCCTATTGGAATTTATATCCTGAACTCTAACCCTATTGGACCGGATATCCTGAACTCTAACCCTAACCCTATTGGACCAGATATCCTGAACTCTAACCCTAACCCTATTGGACCAGATATCCTGAATTCTAACTCTAACCCTATTGGACCTGATATCCTGAACTCTAACCCTATTGGACCGGATATCCTGAACTCTAACCCTAACCCTATTGGACCGGATATCCTGAACTCTAACCCTATTGGACCAAATATCCTGAACTTTAACCCTAACCCTATTGGACCTGATACCCTGAACTCTAACCCTAACCCTATTGGACCGGATATCCTGAACTCTAACCCTATTGGACCGGATATCCTGAACTCTAACCCTATTGGACCGGATATCCTGAACTCTAACCCTAACCCTATTGGACCGGATATCCTGAATTCTAACCCTAACCCTATTGGACCTGATATCCTGAACTCTAACCCTAACCCTATTGGACCGGATATCCTGAATTCTAACCCTAACCCTATTGGACCAGATATCGTGAACTCTAACCCAAACCCTATTGGACCTGATATCCTGAACTCTAACCCTATTGGACCGGATATCCTGAACTCTAACCCTATTGGACCAGATATCCTGAACTCTAACCCTAACCCTATTGGAATTTATATCCTGAACTCTAACCCTATTGGACCGGATATCCTGAACTCTAACCCTAACCCTATTGGACCAGATATCCTGAACTCTAACCCTAACCCTATTGGACCAGATATCCTGAATTCTAACTCTAACCCTATTGGACCTGATATCCTGAACTCTAACCCTATTGGACCGGATATCCTGAACTCTAACCCTAACCCTATTGGACCGGATATCCTGAACTCTAACCCTATTGGACCAAATATCCTGAACTTTAACCCTAACCCTATTGGACCTGATACCCTGAACTCTAACCCTAACCCTATTGGACCGGATATCCTGAACTCTAACCCTATTGGACCGGATATCCTGAACTCTAACCCTATTGGACCGGATATCCTGAACTCTAACCCTAACCCTATTGGACCGGATATCCTGAATTCTAACCCTAACCCTATTGGACCTGATATCCTGAACTCTAACCCTAACCCTATTGGACCGGATATCCTGAATTCTAACCCTAACCCTATTGGACCAGATATCGTGAACTCTAACCCAAACCCTATTGGACCTGATATCCTGAACTCTAACCCTATTGGACCGGATATCCTGAACTCAAACCCTAACCCTATTGCACCTGATATCCTGAACTCTAACCCTATTGGACCTGATATCCTGAACTCTAACCCTATTGGACCGGATATCCTGAACTCTAACCCTATTGGACCAGATATCCTGAACTCTAACCCTAACCCTATTGGAATTTATATCCTGAACTCTAACCCTATTGGACCGGATATCCTGAACTCTAACCCTAACCCTATTGGACCAGATATCCTGAACTCTAACCCTAACCCTATTGGACCAGATATCCTGAATTCTAACTCTAACCCTATTGGACCTGATATCCTGAACTCTAACCCTATTGGACCGGATATCCTGAACTCTAACCCTAACCCTATTGGACCGGATATCCTGAACTCTAACCCTAACCCTATTGGACCGGATATCCTGAACTCTAACCCTATTGGACCGGATATCCTGAACTCTAACCCTATTGGACCGGATATCCTGAACTTTAACCCTAACCCTATTGGACCGGATATCCTGAACTCTAACCCTAACCCTATTGGACCGGATATCCTGAATTCTAACCCTAACCCTATTGGACCTGATATCCTGAACTCTAACCCTAACCCTATTGGACCAGATATCCTGAACTCTAACCCTAACCCTATTAGACCTGATATCCTGAACTCTAACCCTAACCCTATTGGACTGGATATCCTGAGCTCTAACCCTAACCCTATTGGACCGGATATCCTGAACTCTAACCCTATTGGAACGGATATCCTGAACTCTATCCCTAACCCTATTGGACCTGATATCCTGAACTCTAACCCTATTGGACCGGATATCCTGAACTCTAACCCTATTTGGGGGGCTGGTTTGAGGAAGGGGGGCCTGGTTTGAGGAAGGGGGCCTGGTTTAAGGAAGGGGGGCTGGTTTGAGGAAGGGGGGCCTGGTTTAAGGAAGGGGGGGCTGGTTTAAGGAAGGGGGGCTGGTTTGAGGAAGGGGGCCTGGTTTGAGGAAGGGGGGCTGGTTTAAGGAAGGGGGGGCTGGTTTAAGGAAGGGGGGCTGGTTTGAGGAAGGGGGCCTGGTTTGAGGAAGGGGGCCTGGTTTAAGGAAGGGGGGCTGGTTTGAGGAAGGGGGCTGGTTTAAGGAAGGGGGGCTGGTTTGAGGAAGGGGGCCTGGTTTAAGGAAGGGGGCCTGGTTTGAGGAAGGGGGGCTGGTTTGAGGAAGGGGGCCTGGTTTAAGGAAGGGGGGCTGGTTTGAGGAAGGGGGCCTGGTTTAAGGAAGGGGGCTGGTTTAAGGAAGTGGGCCTGGTTTAAGGAAGGGGGCCTGGTTTAAGGAAGGGGGCTGGTTGAGGAAGGGGGCCTGGTTTAAGGAAGGGGGCTGGTTTAAGGAAGGGGGCCTGGTTTAAGGAAGGGGGCTGGTTTAAGGAAGGGGGGCTGGTTTAAGGAAGGGGGCTGGTTTAAGGAAGGGGGGCTGGTTTAAGGAAGGGGGCTGGTTTAAGGAAGGGGGGCTGGTTTAAGGAAGGGGGCTGGTTTTTGTCAGTGTCATTTCCATTTTTGTTAACAAGCTCCTGCATCCCACTTTCCTTTTGTTTCATTGCTCTGTTGGTAGTTTATGTCCCTCCAGGTCTTTTATTTCTTCCTTCCAGATACACTACATGACTGCTCGTCCAACACCTCATTCCAAAATCATGGCCATTAATATGGAGTTGGTCCCCTCTTTGCTGCTATAACAGCCTCCACTCTTCTGGGAAGGCTTTCCACTAGATGTTGGAACATTGCTGCGGTGACTTGCTTCCATTCAGCCACAAGAGCATTAGTGAGGTCGGGCGCTGATGTTGGGCGATTAGACCTGGCTCGCAGTCGGTGTTCCAATTCATCCCAAAGGTGTTCGATGGGGTTAAAGACCAGGGCTCTGTGTAGGCCAGTCAAGTTCTTCCCCACCGATCTCAACAAACCAGATTCTCTAGACCTCGAGGGGGCATTGTCATGCTGAAACAGGAAAGGGCCTTCCCCAAACTGTTGCCACAAAGTTGGAAGTACAGAATCGTCTAGAATGTAATTGTATACTGTAGCGTTAAGATTTCCCTTCAATGGAACTAAGGGGCCTAGCCCGAACCATGAAAAACAGCCTCAGACCATTATTCCTCCTCCACCAAACTTTACAGTTGGCACTATGCATTGGGACAGGTAGCGTTCTCCTGGCTTCCGCCAAACCCAGATTCGTCTGTCGGACTGCCATATGGTGAAGCATGATTCATCACTCCAGAGAACGCGTTTCCACTGCTCCAGAGTCCAATGGCGGCGAGCTTTACACCACTCCAGCCGACGCTTGGCATTGCGCATGGTGATCTTAGGCTTGTGTGCGGCTGCTTGGCCATGGAAACCCATTTCATTAAGCTCCCGACGAACAGTTCTTGTGCTGAGGTGCTTCCAGTGGCAGTTTGGAACTTGGTAGTAAGTGTTGCAACAGAGGACAGATGATTGTTAACCCTAACCCTACGCTCTTCAGCACTCGGTGGTCCCGTTCTGTGAGCTTGTGTGGCCTACCACTTCATGGCTGAGCCGTTGTTGCTCCTAGACATTTCCACTTCACAATAACAGCACTGACAGTTGACCGGGGCAGCTCTAGCAGGGCAGAAATTTTACAAACTGACTTGTTGGAAAGGTGGCATCCTATGACTGTGCCACGTTGAAAGTTACTGAGGTCTTCAGTAAGGCCATTCTACTGCCAATGTTTGTCTATGGAGATTGCATGGCTGTGTGCTCAATTTTATACACCTGTCAGCAACGGGTGTGGCTGACATAGCCAAATCCACTAATTTATTTGAAGGGGTATCCACATCCTTTTGTATATATTGTGTATTTTATAACATGTGAAACAAGGGTCATGCATGTTTTACCCGTTAGATTCTCTTGGTTTGGTCCTGATGTTTCAAGGGTCATGGATGTTTTACCCGTTAGATTCTCTTGGTTTGGTCCTGATGTTTCAAGGGTCATGCATGTTTTACCCGTTAGATTCTCTTGGTTTGATCCTGATGTTTCAAGGGTCATGCATGTTTTACCCGTTAGATTCTCTTGGTTTGATCCTGATGTTTCAAGGGTCATGCATGTTTTACCCGTTAGATTCTCTTGGTTTGGTCCTGATGTTTCAAGGGTCATGCATGTTTTACCCGTTAGATTCTCTTGGTTTGATCCTGATGTTTCAAGGGTCATGCATGTTTTACCCGTTAGATTCTCTTGGTTTGGTCCTGATGTTTCAAGGGTCATGCATGTTTTACCCGTTAGATTATCTTGGTTTGGTCCTGATGTTTCAAGGGTCATGCATGTTTTACCCGTTAGATTCTCTTGGTTCGGTCCTGATGTTTCACTGAGATCATCTTTAGTCCGTTTATACAAAGCTCCTTTCACTTCCAATTAGCATATCCTCTAATGCTGGTTCCATAAGAGCAAACAATGGACAACAACGCTTTTAATGAAGGTTCTCTTTTACTGAATGGACCATGATGCTTCCTGATGTTCACTGACTTCAGTTTGCACGCACTCCTTTTCCAGTGTCTGTCGAACCTCCACCGTAGTCGTCTGTCACACTCTGTCGTCTGCTTGTGTTGGTTTTGAAGATGAATGTCGGTTGAGGGTCTTCCTATCTCGTGGAGATGATCTTAGGTACATTCATCTCAGCGGGGCCTCCAAAATGTTATACACCTGAAAGGGGGAAATATACACTACTCAAAAAAATAAAGGGAACACTTAAACAACACATCCTAGATCTGAATGAATGAAATAATCTTATTAAATACTTTTTTCTTTACATAGTTGAATGTGCTGACAACAAAATCACACAAAAATTATCAATGGAAATCAAATGTATCAACCCATGGAGGTCTGGATTTGGAGTCACCCTCAAAATTAAAGTGGAAAACCACACTACAGGCTGATCCAACTTTGATGTAATGTCCTTAAAACAAGTCAAAATGAGGCTCAGTAGTGTGTGTGGCCTCCACGTGCCTGTATGACCTCCCTACAACGCCTGGGCATGCTCCTGATGAGGTGGCGGATGGTCTCCTGAGGGATCTCCTCCCAGACCTGGACTAAAGCATCCGCCAACTCCTGGACAGTCTGTGCTGCAACATGGCGTTGGTGGATGGAGCGAGACATGATATCCCAGATGTGCTCAATTGGATTCAGGTCTGGGGAACGGGCGGTCCATAGCATCAATGCCTTCCTCTTGCAGGAACTGCTGACACACTCCAGCCACATGAGGTCTAGCATTGTCTTGCATTAGGAGGAACCCAGGGCCAACCGCACCAGCATATGGTCTCACAAGGGGTCTGAGGATCTCATCTCGGTACCTAATGGCAGTCAGGCTACCTCTGGCGAGCACATGGAGGGCTGTGCGGCCCCCCAAAGAAACGCCACCCCACACCATGACTGACCCACCGCCAAATCGGTCATGCTGGAGGATGTTGCAGGCAGCAGAACGTTCTCCACGGCGTCTCCAGACTCTGTCACGTCTGTCACATGTGCTCAGTGTGAACCTGCTTTCATCTGTGAAGAGCACAGGGCACCAGTGGCGAATTTGCCAATCTTGGTGTTCTCTGGCAAATGCCAAACGTCCTGCACGGTGTTGGGCTGTAAGCACAACCCCCACCTGTGGACATTGGACCCTCATACCACCCTCATGGAGTCTGTTTCTGAACGTTTGAGCAGACACATGCACATTTGTGGCCTGCTGGAGGTCATTTTGCAGGGCTCTGGCAGTGCTCCTCCTGCTCCTCCTTGAACAAAGGCGGAGGTAGCGGTCTTGCTGCTGGGTTGTTGCCCTCCTACGGCCTCCTCCACGTCTCCTGATGTACTGGCCTGTCTCCTGGTAGCGCCTCCATGCTCTGGACACTACGCTGACAGACACAGCAAACCTTCTTGCCACAGCTCGCATTGATGTGCCATCCTGGATGAGCTGCAATACCTGAGCCACTTGTGTGGGTTGTAGACTCCGTCTCATACTACCACTAGAGTGAAAGCACCGCCAGCATTCAAAAGTGACCAAAACATCAGCCAGGAAGCATAGGAACTGAGAAGTGGTCTGTGGTCACCACCTGCAAAACCAGTCCTTTATTGGGGGTGTCTTGCTAATTGCCTATAATTTCCACCCATTATTGTCAATCAGTGTTGCTTCCTAAGTGGACAGTTTGATTTCACAGAAGTGTGATTGACTTGGAGTTACATTGTGTTGTTTAAGTGTTCCCTTTATTTTTTTGAGCAGTGTATAAATAAATCACACAGAGATGTACTTCTTCTTCTTCGATGAGGTTTAACGGCGGTTGGCATCCAATAAATGTTGCATTACCGCCACCTACTGGAATGGAGTATAACTCCCTTATACTTTGCTTGAAAATAAAAATAAATCAACAAATACCCTTCCATCTAACACTACACTCACTAAAAACCCACCACCCTACTCCACTATTTAAATACCCGACCATCTAACACTACACTCATTAAAAACCCACCACCCTACTCCACTATTTAAATCTATATTTTTCCTGAACCAGAACCATAGTCCTCCCCTGTGCACCCCTATAGGAATTCCTAGGTATAACCAATCAAACTCAGATCAGACATCCATAGAGGACACCGATCGTATTATCAACATTAGATAAATGAATAGAAAATGACTTGCTGGTACACATTATGATTCTGTATTATTTAGTTATTATTAAGGCACTTTCAATTATATCACACTACTAGCCTCATACCACGAACATGCATAGCCATCTCGAGACAACTCTGATATAGTGTTTTTTCTCAATGTTGCCGTGTCACGTGCCCTACTTATATCAGTAAACGCGTAACAACTTAAGCATTACGAAACTTCTATTCGATCAAATAAACCTCATGTAGCAAATAAGCCATTCATTGTTTGTTGTTGACCAAATTCGACACTCTTATTGACCTCCATACAAAAACGAATTGCTTGTTGGGCGAAACAATGCCACCTGCTGGAGGGAGAGATCTTTCACCGAGTTGGGCCACTCTCTTCCTTTTCCTCTCTGACGTGAGTAGATGACCTTAAAAAGAATGGGCGGACATCTTGGACGCAGTCTCCAGTTCTTCTTATACCTCAGTAGTTCCCAGATGTCGTGAAAGCACCAATAGGGCTGAGAAACAAGTATCTTGTCCGTATATCCATAATCTTTGGTTCACATCGTAGATAGATGCAGGCCATTGGCTGCCTTAATCACGAGGGGTATGTACGGTTAGTTCTGATTGGTTCCAAGTTGTGCAGTTTGCAAATATGCCTGAGCAGTGTTGAAATATACTTTTTCTGACAAACTGTGCAAGAATTGAATGTGCAACAATTTTGACAGTAATCAAGAATATTTCATTGTCAGATACAAAAACTCAGCTCCTCCCTCGACGTAGATCGATCAACTTCACTGTTTTCGGCGTTCGCCCACCACCGAAAAGGGCAGTATAATGCCGCGTTCAACACAACTAGGAACTCGGATTTGGGAACTCCGAGTGTTCAAAACAACTGGAAACTCATAAAAAACGAGCTCCGACTGGGAAAAATCGATTTGAATGGTCATCCAACACAAAATTCCAACTTGGGAACTCGGGCCTCTTTCAAGATTTCCGATTTTCCGACCTGAAGATCACTGAAGTCATGATTTGACCTCGTTTTTTCCCCAGAGTTCCCAGTTGTCTGTTAAAGCACATTTTTAAAAAGTATTATTTTAAACCTTTATTTAACTAGGCAAGTCAGTTAAGAACAAATTCTTATTTACAATGATGGCCTACACCGGCCAAACCCTGAGGATGCTTGGCCAATTGTGCACCACCCTATTGGACTCCCAATCAAGGCCGGATTGTGATACAGGCTGGAATCGAACCAGGGTCTGTAATGATGCCTCTAGCACTGAGATGCAGTGCCTTAGACCGCTGCGCCACCATAATTCCCTTTATTTTTATTGTTTTATACATTTTGTCATTACAATGCTGTGCCAATGGTGAGGTCGTCACTAGTTACCACAGCAACAAAGTCATAAACCCCGCCTATATAAAGCTAACCCTAACCACACTGCCAACCTTATGCCTAGCCTTAAATTAACACCTAAAAGCACATTGTTGTTTTCATGAATTTTTATGATATACTTTGTGGCTGTGGTAACTAGTGACAACCTAATAGCTGATGACTGGTCATTAGTCAACTATCAAGACACACAACTCAAAACCCATTGGATGACAAAGCCAGAAGTCCCGCCCCTCTGACCTTCTCCTCCAATGGGTTTTGAGAAGGAGACGAAAGGACGCGAGGAGAATGCGATTGAGAAAAGGCCAATGTACAGGTTTGCGTTCCAAAAAAAAAAAATCGACCTATGGATATATTTTTGGTTCTTCGGTTGAAGGTTATAACGAGGAGCATTGGCGATTGTGAACTTTTTTCAGGCGGTTTTAGGCAATGACTATCTATCTATATATATATATATATATATATATGAAGCTTTTAGGTCACCTTTTCGATTAATCACGCAAAAACGCTTTGCCCAATGAAAGTGCCCCCTCTTGCGACAACAGGCAGTAGTCGAGTATACCCTCCAAATACGCCACTGTTTGTGTTTGAGGAATGCGGGGTGAGCGGTACCCGCTGCTGCGAGAGCTGTATTTAGACACACCACCGCATCGGCCAGACGTGCTGTAGGTATTGTCCCGTTTTTAAAAAAAATATTATTCCTCTGGTTTTTAAACAACAGGCATTTCTCATTTAAACTATGTTTTTCACCCCAGGTAGGGTTGTGCTACCATATTCCCAGCCCGTTAGCACAGAGTTGCCGCTAGTTAGTACGTCATTTAAAATGGCGCCAAGATTGAAGTTCAGAGGGCCACCGAATCTGTCATAATGTTCCATAATAAACATAATAAATTATATTCGCACTCGCTAACGTCCTCTTTAATTGTATATGCATAGCGGTGGCATAATATTGTGGTCAAGCGATACTATACATCTCATCTTAGCCAAATTCGCTGAATGGGAACTTAGCATTAGCTAGGCTAGCTGACTTGCTAACGTTCACCTTACGTGGCTTAAAGCAGATAGCTACTAGCTAGCCAGTTAGCTTAGCTAGTTAACTAGCTACCGTGTTTACTAGTTAGGGTGTGAGCGCGACAAGCGGTCTCTGCCAAGTTGGCACGTCAGGCGATCTGTCTTTCAGTGACAAACAAACATGTTTTCTTATTTACTGTTGTTCGCATAGCTAGCTAACTAGCTGCGCATGCTTGTTTGTTTGACACGTTGTCGCAGGTCATACATGGTTGTGCTTGGTCAACATAAGGTAGTAGATTCGCAAATAATTTTTTTGTCTAATATGAGTATGTTCCTGCCTAGCTAGTTGTTTGAACATTGGGGTGGTTTATTATAGCTAAACATGTTCTAACCTTACACGGTTTAACCTGGGGCGCGTTCATCATGTGCGTTCACGACAACTGGGAACTCTCAAAATACGAGGTCAAATCATGACCGTAGTGATCTTCAGGTCGGGAAGTCGGAGCTCTAGAAAGAGGCCCAAGTTCCTAAGTTGGAATTCCGAGTTTGATGACAGTTCAAAACGATTTTTTCACATTCGGAGTTCGTCCCAGTTTTCGTGAACGTTCGGAAGTCGGAGATTTCCGAGTTCCCAGTTGTTTGGAACGCGGCATAGGTCATCATGGGCACACCTGTGTAGAACGTTCAGACACAGCCATGAGGTCATTGTTACGTAGTTAATAGTGTTTTTTGCTTGACGTCTTGGATGGGAATTAACACGTCATTAGAACAGGTGTGTTTCACTCCTCCATAGTTAGTTAGGAGGCTTGAAACTAATGTATGAAAAGTGACTAACACTTCTGTGTGATGTTACTGTTGAGGTTAATATTTTGTTTCTTCATAATTGCAAACTATTTACCATACTATTCTGTCTACTCTGTCCAACAACTCTTCATTGATCATCAGTCAGGCAGATGACAGCCATGTTTAGTGTCTGGTGACAGAGTTAGGTACATGGAGGCAAAGGAATCTGTCTGGACTGGGCAGTTGGTTATGAATCTCCTCTTTTCAGATTACACCATTACACCTTGACCTCGCCAAGACTGACCATGAAGAGAAGTCGGCATCCAAGCAGCAGCGAAGAAGACTCTGATAATGGAAGTAAGCATTCTCTCTAGTCTAGACTAATGCTGCGTTCAAAACAACTGGGAACTCAGAAGAATACAAGGTCAAATCATGACCTCAGTGATTTTCAGGTCGGAAAGTCGGAGCTCTAGAAAAAGGCTAGAGTTCCCGAGTTGGAATACCGACTTGGATGACCGTTCAAATCACATTTTCCCAGTCGGAACAATTTTTTTTCAGAGTTCCCAGTTGTTTTGAACACGGCATAACCCTAACCTCTCCCCCAGACTGACCCTGAAGGTGTCCGCATGCTTTCCAGACGAAACAGTTCGGAAGAGTCAGTGCATATACAGTGCATCCCCCTCATCAATCTACACACAATAGCCCATAATGACAAAGCGAAAACAGGTTTTTAGAAAATGTTGCGCATTTTAATACCGTAACTTACTTAGGCCTATATTTCAATACTTACAGTGCATTCGGAAAGTATTCAGACTTTTTCCACATTTTGTTACGTTACAGCATTATTCTAAAATGGATCAAATGTTTTAAAAAATCCTCATCAATCTACACACACTACCCCATAATGACAACGCAAAAACATTTATTTTGAAAAGTTGCAAATGTATTAAAAATAAAACATACCTTATTTACATAAGTATTCAGACCCTTTGCTATGAGACTCAACATTTAGCTCAGGTGCCTCCTCTTTCCATTGATCATTCTTGAGATGTTTCTACAACTTGATTGGAGTCCACCTGTGGTCAATTTAATTGATTGGACATGATTTGGAAAGGCACACACCTGTCTATATAAGGTCCCACAGTTGACAGTGCATGTCAGAGCAAAAACCAAGCTATGAGGTCGAAGGAATTGTCTGAGGAGCTCTGAGACAGGATTGTGTCGAGGCACAGATCTGGGGAAGGGTACCAAAACATTTATGCAGCATTGAAGGTCCCTAAGAACACAGTGGGCTCTATCATTCTTAAATGGAAGATATTTGGAACCACCAAGACTCTTCCTAGAGCTGGCTGCCCGGCCAAACTGAGCAATCGAGGGAGAAAGGCCTTGGTCAGGGAGGTGACCAAGAACCCGATGGTCACTCTGACAGAGCTCCAGAGTTCCTCTGTGGAGATGGGAGAACCTTCCAGAAGAGACAACCATCTCTGCAGCACTCCACCAATCAGGCCTTTGTGGTAGAGTGGCCAGACGGAAGCCACTTCTCAGTAAAAGGCACATGACAGCCCTGCTTGGAGTTTGCCAAAAGGCACCTAAAGGACTCTCAGACCATGAGAAACAAGATTCTTTGGACTGATGAAACCAAGATTTAACTCTTTGGCCTGAATGCCAAGTGTCACGTCTGGAGGAAACCTGGCACCATCCCAACAGTGAAGCATGGTGGTGGCAGCATCATGCTGTGGGGATGTTTTTCAGCGGCAGGGAGACTAGTCAGGATTGAGGCAAACATGAACGGAGCAAAGTACAGAGAGATCCTTGATGAAAGTTTTCTCCAGAGCGCTCAGGACCTCAGACTGGGGAGAAGGTTCACCTTCCAACAGGACAACGACCTTAAGCACACAGCCAAGACAACACAGGAGTGGCTTCGGGACAAGTCTCTGAATGTCCTTGAGTGGCCCAGCCAGAGCCCGGACTTGAACCTGATCGAACATCTCTGGAGAGACCTGAAAATAGCTGTGCAGCAACGCTCCCCATCAAACCTGACAGAGCTTGAGAGGATCTGCAGAGAAAAATGGGAGAAACTCCCCAAATACAGGTGTGCCAAGCTTGTAGCGTCATACCCAAGAAGACTCGAGGCTGTAATCGCTGCCAAAGGTACTTCAACAAAGTACTGAGTAAAGGATCTGAATACTTTATTTTTATTTATTAAGGTTGCTGGTTCTAATCCCCGGGCCGACTAGGTGAAAAATCTGTCTGTGCCCTTAAGCAAGGCACTTAACCCTAAATGCTCCTGTAAGTCGCTCTGGATAAGAGCGTCTGCTAAATGACTAAAATGTAAATGTAAATGTATTTTAAATACATTTGCAAAAATGTCTAAAAACCTGTTTTTGCTTTGTCATTATGGGGTATTGTGTGTAGAATGATGAGGAAAAAAACAAATAATTTAATCCATTTTAGAATAAGGCTGGAACATAAAAATTTGGAAAAAGTCAAGGGGTCTGAATTCTTTCCGAATGCACTGTATTGTGACGCCTTTTGAGACGTTTTTGTTTGTTTTGGACTTTTTGGGGCTGTTTGGGCACATTATGGAGGCAAGCCAAAGTTCGGTGATTGGTCAACAGGATTCTTCAATAAAGTCTTGGTTGTCATTCTACGAGAGACGACTCGTTTTCATGCACATTTTTTCCATTGAGAAATACTGCACCAAACATCCGCGTCTAAGATCTCCTCGTCAAAATTAATGACATTTCTTGAGTTATATTAGATTAATTCTGACTATTTTGAGGAAGTGTACAATTGCCGATTTTGTATTAATTTATTAGTACATTTTTAAATATTTTTTTTCAAGGGACAGTCTTTTTTCTATATATATGTTTTGGCATGCTGATGCCTTAACCTCTACCCCAGACTAAACCTAACCTCTACCCCAGACTAAACCTAACCTCTACCCCAGACTAAACCTAACCTCTACCCCAGACTAAACCTAACCTCTACCCCAGACTAAACCTAACCTCTACCCCAGACTAAACCTAACCTCTACCCCAGACTAAACCTAACCTCTACCACAGACTAACCCCAGGACTTGACATTAACTTATTTTTTTTTACTTGTGAGAAAGCTCAAGTCACTTAAAAAATAAAAAGTGCTCTGTAACACCATATTTACATAATATAATGTATAGGAACCACTTTACAAAATGAAATGCATTACTATATTTCCCCATAGAGAATCAGACAAAGTAGGCTACTCTGCCTATTGGCTACTCTGCCTATTGGCTACTCTGCCTATTGGCTTCTTTGCATATTGGCTTCTTTGCATATTCAAGCCTGTCTCAAAGTACCCTTGGTAGCCTATAGCAATGAGGCTGATGCAACAGATAAGACCGCTTAGCTTAAAATGTTGATTACGTTTTATTTCTTCATATTATAAGCTCAGCAATGGCTGTAGGCTACATGCAAATGTTCCAAAACGCAATTAGCGGGAAACCGCATACGCAAGCGGTTTCATGTGACAGATATGTAAATATCAGTTCGAATGAGCCTAAAGCCACAGACTGGCCAAACGCGTATTTCTAAAAATGAATTCAAAGGCACTGAGCCTAAAAAGGCATTTTTCATTTGTATTTCATTCTAAGTAAGTCACATCCTATATGTTGCAATTGATAGACTATAATGATTTAATACAGCAACATGTTGTTTACGTGCTTAGCTGTAATGTTCCTGCCAGCCTAGTGGCACAATTTCCTGCCAGCCTAGTGGCACAATTTCCTGCCAGCCTAGTGGCACAATTTCTTTCTTTGTAGGTTATAGTCTTGAAATAATTGAAATAATATGCTAATAATATGCTAATAATAATAATATAGCCTAAATAATTATACCTGTCTCCTGACCTATTTAGTGTTGATATGCTGTTTCATACGACATGTAGACTATTTGAAATGATGAGCGCTTCTTACAGTCACCTTTTCATGTTTTATTAAAAATACTTTTCATTCAAATTATATGATTTGGTTTCAAAACTTAAAAACCAAATGGTAGGTTCAGGTAGTTACAAAAATAGATTGGTGTTGGTGAAATTGTCATTTTAATGGACAGAATTTGGAGCTGCATTTTTATTTATTTTTCCTGTGTGCGAGGAGCGTTTTTTAGTGGAGCAGTTGGAAAGGATGTGGAGCGCCAGAGCAGGATTTCCCTAACCGCTCACATGCTCAGTTCTGATCCAATTCTGATTGCAGTAATTGTTTGATAATGTGATTTTGCATGAATCTTTTTTTAGTTATTTTTTATATATATTTTTTTATAACTTATCCCGGACAAGCGTTAATATCGAGCCCTACCTAACCTCTACCCCAGACTATAGGTCTTCACGGATCCAATTGTACCCGAATACCCGAGACCCGATCCGGGACCCGAGTGGGTTCGGATCTAGAATTTTAAACTAGATGGTATTTTTCCATGAAGAAAAATTGGTGGGACTTGCTTTAACTCTTTACAAGTATTTTTGTGGTAGTGGAAGACGTTTAAAATGTTTTACTTAAGCCAAGAAGTTAAATATAGTCAAAGTAAAATGTAGTTAATTAATTGGTCTAATTACTTTGATAGACTACACTATCAACCTTATTACTTTGAATTGTGGGGCAGTTAGATCACACATTTCATTACAAATAACTACACTCAGACTAGCCTACTACACTTGTATCCAGTCTCCTACTAGAATACCACAGTATATGAACCTGTAAGAATAGAGTACAGAAGACAAGGAGGCATTGAAGTTTAAAATAAATTACAAAACTTTATTTTATCCTAGCGTTTATCCCTTAATTCAACCATACATTAATTTCTTAAGAAAGTTATGACTGGATATATAAAGTACACAGGAAGACCTAATGATGGAGGGATAAAACAAGGTTCAGTTGGACTAGTTGGTATGTGGATGGTTGAAGGTGTGGATAGTGTGGGGGGGTGATTGGTAGTTGTTATTGCTGTTCTGCAGAGAAGTACACCAAGGTGTCATACACTTTGTCTGCGGTGTTGAGAAACGTGGTCAAGGTGATTAGTGTCAAAGTCACGATGTTTACTCATCTCATGCTTAGAATGTTCTCCTCCATCGTTAAAATGTGAAAGTTCTGAAAGGTTCCATGGTAGTTAATTCAACAGCGGGAAGTTGGCAGAATGAGTTGAATGGTTACTAAATCAGCAGTACCTCTTTATTGGTAGTAGATATTTCTGTTCTGATTTCACATTTGAATAGCACAGAAGTAGACAGATGTCATAGTAGGCCCTCTGTAGCTCAGTTGGTAGAGCATGGCGTTTGCAACGCCAGGGTTGTGGGTTCGATTCCCACGGGGGGCCAGTATAAAAATGTATGCACTCACTAACTGTAAGTCGCTCTGGATAAGAGCGTCTGCTAAATGACTAAAATGTAAATGTAAAATGTCATACCCTCTACCCCTTTGCCTAACTTGTTGGGAAAGTGGTCAAAATGCCAGTTTATAACATTTACATTTTAGTCATTTAGCAGACGCTCTTATCCAGAGCGACTTACAGTTAGTGAGTGCATACATACATTTTTTATTTTTCATACTGGCCCCCGTGGGAATCGAACCCACAACCCTGGTGTTGCAAACGCCATGCTCTACCAACTGAGCTACATCCCTGCCGGCCATTCCCTCCCCTACCCTGGATGACGCTGGGCCAATTGTGCGCCGCCCCATGGGTCTCCCGGTCGTGGCCGGCTGCGACAGAGCCTGGATCTCTATTGGCACAGCTAGCACTGCGATGCAGTGCCTTAGACCACTAGGCCACTGTATAAAAATGTTAGAGAAAATGTTGTTGTGGTCACTTAAACAGCTGTAACGCTTGATCGGGACCAGATCATTCTGTTATTATTTCACATTGTAATAGCAGAGAAGTAGAGGAAGTTACCCTCTAACGTTTTGTGTAAGTGTTTGGCGAAGTGGTCAAAGTAGCTGATTTGTGTCAAAAGTTTATTTTATTTTAAAACTTTTGTGAGTAATGTTTCCCTTGTTCATTTCCCATGTGTTTGTCTATTCCATTTGCTTTGGCAGTGTAAACATGTTTCACATTCCAAAAAAAGCCCATTGGAGGGAGGGAGAGTAGGAACAGAGAGACACACAGACAGACACACAGAGAGAAGGAGCAGAGAGACACACAGAGAGAAGGAACAGAGAGACACACAGAGAGACACACAGAGAGACACACAGAGAGACACACAGAGAGAAGGAACAGAGAGACACACAGAGAGACACACAGAGAGACACACAGAGAGACACACAGAGAGAAGGAACAGAGAGACACACAGAGAGAAGGAACAGAGACACACAGAGAGAAGGAGCAGAGAGACACACAGAGAGAAGGAGCAGAGAGACACACAGAGAGAAGGAACAGAGAGACACACAGAGAGAAGGAGCAGAGAGACACACAGAGAGAAGGAGCAGAGACACACAGAGAGAAGGAGCAGAGAGACACACAGAGAGAAGGAACAGAGAGACACACAGAGAGAAGGAACAGAGAGACACACAGAGAGAAGGAACAGAGAGACACACAGAGAGAAGGAACAGAGAGACACACAGAGAGAAGGAACAGAGAGACACACAGAGAGAAGGAGCAGAGAGACACACAGAGAGAAGGAGCAGAGAGACACACAGAGAGAAGGAACAGAGAGACACACAGAGAGAAGGAGCAGAGAGACACACAGAGAGACACACAGAGAGAAGGAACAGAGAGACACACAGAGAGACACACAGAGAGACACACAGAGAGACACACAGAGAGACACACAGAGAGAAGGAACAGAGACACACAGAGAGAAGGAGCAGAGAGACACACAGAGAGAAGGAACAGAGAGACACACAGAGAGACACACAGAGAGACACACAGAGAGACACACAGAGAGAAGGAACAGAGAGACACACAGAGAGAAGGAGCAGAGAGACACACAGAGAGAAGGAGCAGAGAGACACACAGAGAGAAGGAGCAGAGAGACACACAGAGAGAAGGAACAGAGAGACACACAGAGAGAAGGAGCAGAGAGACACACAGAGAGACACACAGAGAGAAGGAACAGAGAGACACACAGAGAGACACACAGAGAGAAGGAGCAGAGAGACACACAGAGAGAAGGAGCAGAGAGACACACAGAGAGAAGGAACAGAGAGACACACAGAGAGACACACAGAGAGACACACAGAGAGACACACAGAGAGACACACAGAGAGACACACAGAGAGAAGGAACAGAGAGACACACAGAGAGACACACAGAGAGACACACAGAGAGAAGGAACAGAGAGACACACAGAGAGAAGGAACAGAGAGACACACAGAGAGAAGGAACAGAGACACACAGAGAGAAGGAGCAGAGAGACACACAGAGAGAAGGAACAGAGAGACACACAGAGAGACACACAGAGAGACACACAGAGAGACACACAGAGAGAAGGAACAGAGAGACACACAGAGAGAAGGAACAGAGACACACAGAGAGAAGGAGCAGAGAGACACACAGAGAGAAGGAGCAGGAGGACACACAGAGAGAAGGAACAGAGAGACACACAGAGAGAAGGAGCAGAGAGACACACAGAGAGAAGGAGCAGAGACACACAGAGAGAAGGAGCAGAGAGACACACAGAGAGAAGGAGCAGAGAGACACACAGAGAGAAGGA
This sequence comes from Coregonus sp. 'balchen', assembly GCA_902810595.1. NCBI lineage: Eukaryota > Metazoa > Chordata > Actinopteri > Salmoniformes > Salmonidae > Coregonus > Coregonus sp. 'balchen'. Next base: position 253,622 of record LR778277.1, read on the forward strand.
ACAGAGAGACACACAGAGAGAAGGAACAGAGAGACACACAGAGAGAAGGAACAGAGAGACACACAGAGAGAAGGAGCAGAGAGACACACAGAGAGAAGGAGCAGAGAGACACACAGAGAGAAGGAACAGAGAGACACACAGAGAGAAGGAGCAGAGAGACACACAGAGAGACACACAGAGAGAAGGAACAGAGAGACACACAGAGAGACACACAGAGAGAAGGAGCAGAGAGACACACAGAGAGACACACAGAGAGAAGGAACAGAGAGACACAGAGAGAGACACACAGAGAGAAGGAGCAGAGAGACACACAGAGAGACACACAGAGAGAAGGAACAGAGAGACACACAGAGAGACACACAGAGAGACACACAGAGAGACACACAGAGAGAAGGAGCAGAGAGACACACAGAGAGAAGGAACAGAGAGACACACAGAGAGACACACAGAGAGACGGAGCAGAGAGACACACAGAGAGAAGGAGCAGAGAGACACACAGAGAGAAGGAGCAGAGAGACACACAGAGAGAAGGAACAGAGAGACACACAGAGAGAAGGAACAGAGAGACACACAGAGAGAAGGAACAGAGAGACACACAGAGAGACACACAGAGAGAAGGAACAGAGAGAAGGAATAGAGAGAGAGCGAGAGAGATTTTCTGTTGATCTGGTGCTTCTGTCACCAACCAAGGAGGGCCTGCAGCAGCACCTAGATCTTCTGCAGATTCTGTCAGACCTGGGCCCTGACAGTAAATCTCAGTAAGACAAAAATAATGGTGTTCCAAAAAAGGTCCAGTTGCCAGGATCACAAATACAAATTCCATCTAGACACCGTTGCCCTAGAGAACACAAAATACGCTACATACCTCGGCCTAAAGATCAGCGCCACAGGTAACTTCCACAAAGCTGTGAACGATCTGAGAGACAAGGCAAAAAGGGCCTTCTATGCCATCAAAAGGAACATAACATTCGACAAACCAATTGAATCAGTTATAGAACCCATTGCCCTTTATGGTTGTGAGGTCTGGGGTCCGCTCACCAACCAAGAATTCACAAAATGAGACAAACACCAAATTGAGACTCTGCATGCAGAATTCTGCAAAAATATTGTCCGTGTACAACGTAAAACACCAAATAATGCATTCAAAACAGAATTAGGGCGATTTATCAAAATCCAGAAAAGAGCTGTTAAATTCTACAACCACCTAAAAGGAAGCGATTCCCAAACTTTCCATAACAAACCATCACCTCTAGACAGATGAATCTAGAGAAGAGTCCCCTAAGCAAGCTGGTCCTGGGGCTCTGTTCACAAACACAAACAGACCCCACAAAGCCTTAGGACAACAACACAATTAGACCAAACCAAATCATGAGAAAATGAAAGATAATTAACAAAAAAACAGAGCAAACTAGAATGGTATTTGGCCCTAAACAGAGAGTACACAGTGGCAGAATACCTGACCACTGTGACTGACCCACTCTTAAGGAAAGCTTTGACTATGTACAGACTCAGTGAGCATAGCCTTGCTATTGAGAAAGGCCGCCGTAGGCAGACCTGGCTCTCAAGAGAAGACAGGCTATGTGCACACTGCCCACATAATGAGGTGGAAACTGAGCTGCACTTCCTAACCTCCTCCCAAATCTATGACCATATTAGAGAGGCATATTTCCCTCAGATTACACAGACCCACAAAGAATTCGAAAAAACAAATTTTGTTAAACTCCCATATCTATTAGGTGAAATACCACAGTGTGCCATCACAGCAGCAATATTTGTGACCTGTTGCCACAAGAAAAGGGCAACCAGTGAAGAACAAACACCATTGTAAATACAACCCATATTTATGTTGATTTATTTTCCCTTTTGTACTTTAACTATTTGCACATCATTATAACACTGTATATAGACATAATGCCTTAGTGCTTGAGAATCTTTGGTTGTATCCTGAAAGTAAAAGATAAATACACTATATATAATTTACATACATACATACATACATACATACATACATACATACATACATACATACATACAAGTGCATTCGGAAAGTATTCATATCCTTTGATTCTTTCCACATTTTGTTACGTGACAGCCTTATCCTAAAATGGATTAAATCGTTTTTTCCCCTCATCAATCTACACACAATACCCCATAATGACAGAGCAAAAACTGTTTTTTGGAGATTTTTGCAAATGTATAAAAATTAAATGAAATATCATAATTACATAAGTATTCAGACCCTATACTCAGTACTTTGTTGAAGCACCTTTGGCAGTGATTACAGCCTCGTCTTCTTAGGTATGACGCTACAAGCTTGGCACACCTGTATCCAGAGATGTTCGATCAGGTTCAAGTCCGAGATCTGGCTGGGCCACTAAAGGACATTCAGAGTCTTAGCAGTTCCAAACTACTTCCATTTAAGAATGATGGAGGCCACTGTGTTCTTGGGGACCTTCAATGCTGCAGATCTTTTTTGGTACCCGTTCCCCAGATCTGTGCCTCAACACAATCCTGTCTCGGAGCTCTACAGACAATTCCTTCGACCTCATGGCTTTTGCTCTGACATGCACTGTCAACTGAGGGACCTTTTATAGACTGGTGTGTGCCTTTCCAAATCATGTCAAATCAATTGGATTTACCACAGGTGGACTCACCACAGGTGGACTCCAATCAAGTTGTAGAAACATCTCAAGGATGATCAATGGAAACAGGATTCACCTGAGCTAAATTTTCGAGTCTCATAACAAAGGGTCTGAATAATTATGTAAATAGGGTATTTGTTTTTTATTTTTAGTACATTTGCAAAAAATTCTAAAAACCTGTTTTCGCTTGGTAATTGTGGGGTATTGTGTGTAGACTGATGAGGATAAGTGGCTCGGGGAACAAAACATCGAAATTTTGGGTCCATGGCCAGGAAACTCCCCAGACCTTAATCCCATTGAGAACTTGTGGTCAATCCTCAAGAGGCGGGTGGACAAACAAAAACCCACAAATTCTGACAAACTCCAAGCATTGATTATGCAAGAATGGGCTGCCTTCAGTCAGGATGTGGCCCAGAAGTTAATTGACAGCATGCCAGGGCGGATTGCAGAGGTCTTGGAAAAAGAAGGGTCAACACTGCAAATATTGACTCTTTGCATAAACTTAATGTAATTGTCAATAAAAGCCTTTGACACTTATGGAATTCTTGTAATTATACTTCAGTATACCATAGTAACATCTGACAAAAAACTCTAAAAACACTGAAGCAGCAAACTTTGTGAAGACCTATACTTGTGTCATTCTCAAAACTTTTGACCACGACTGTATAAATGTATGTATATGTAGAAACATCTCAAGGATGATCAATGGAAACAGGATTCTGGTTCGAATCCAGGCTCTGTCACAGCCGGCCGCGACCGGGAGACTCATGGGCAGCGCACAATTGGCCTAGCGTTGTCCAGGGTAGGGGAGGGAATGGCCGGCATGGATTTAGCTCAGTTGATAGAGCATGGCGTTTCCAACGCCAGGGTTGTGGGTTCGATTCCCACGGGGGACCAGTATGAAAAAATAAATAATAATAATATGTATTCACTAACTGTAAGTCGCTCTGGATAAGAGCGTCTGCTAAATGACTAAAATGTAAAATGTAAAATATAATGACATTTGAAAAATCTTTATTATTTTGGAACTTTTGTGAGTGTAATATTTACTGTTAATTTTTTAATTTTCACTTGCTTTGGCAATGTAAACATATGTTTCCCATGCCAATAAAGCCCTTTGAATTGAGAATCACGACACTAATAAAATCCATATCGGAAAAACAAGAGACCCAAGAAGAAGGAAAAGGACCACAGAGAACACACAAGAGACCACAGAGACACACGAGAGAAGGAAACAGAAAAACACACAGAGAAAGGGAACGAACACAAAAGGGGGAAAGGGCAAGAGAAACCAGAAAAAGGACGGAAGACACACAGAGAAAGGAACAGAGAGAACACAGAGAAAAGGGAGCAGAGAACCACAGAAAAGCAGAAAAACACAAAAGAGGGAGCAAGAAACACGAGAAAAGGGAGCAGAGAGACACCAGAGAAAAGGGCAGAGGCACCGGGAAGAAGGAGCAGAAGACCACAGAAAAAGGGAACCAAGAGACACACGAAAAGGAAACGAGAGACACACGAGAAAGGAACAGAGAGACAAAAAAGGAAAGGAAAAGAGAACACACGGGAGAGGGGAACAGAAACAACAGAACCCACAAAGACAACAGAGAACACAGGAGACACACAAAGAAGGGAACAGAGAGACACACAGAGAGAGGAACAGAGACACACAAAAAAAGGGCAGGGGAAACAACAGAGAGAAGGGCAGAAGACCACAAAAAGGAACAGAGAGAAAACCCCGAGAGAAGGAGCAAGCCCCAAAAGAGAGAAGGCAGAGGAACACAGGGGAAAAAGGGGCAAGAGACACCAGGGGAAAAGGGAGCAGAGAACACCAGAAGAAGGAGCAGAGAGACACACAGAGAAAAGGAACAGAAGACCAAGAAGAGGAACAGAGAACAAACAGAAAAAGCAGAGAGAAAAAAAACAGAAGAAGGAACAGAGAGACACACAGAGGAAGGACAAGAGACACCGAGGCCACAAGAGAAGGAACAGAGAAAACACGAGAACACACAGAGAAAGGACAAGAGAAAACAGAGAACACCGAAAAAGGGAAAACAGAGGCAACAGGAGAACACAGAGGGGGGAGAAGAGACACACAAGAGACACACAGAGAGAAGGAACAAGGGACCACAGAAGACACACAAGAGACACAAAGGACACACAGAGAGAAGGACAAGGGACACCAGAGAGAAGGAAAAAGAACAAGAAAAAACCACAGAGAGAGGAACAAGAGACACACAAGGGGACCCCCAAAGAACGAGCAAAGACACACAGAGAAAGGAGCAAGGAAAAACCAAGAAAAGAGCGAGGACCCAGGAGAAGAACAGAGGACCCAGAGAGAAGGAAAAAGGAGCCCCAAACAGAGAGAAGGAAGGAGACACACGAGAGCACACGAGAAAAGGAACAGAGAGAAGGAATGAGAGAGAGCGAGAGAGATTTTCTTTTGATCGGGTGTTTCTGTCCCCAACCAAGGGGGGCCCGCGGGAAACCTAACCCTTTTTCCAGTTTTCTGTCAGCCGGGCCCTACAAAAAATCTCGTAAGACAAAAATAATGGTTTTCCAAAAAAAGGTCCAGTTGCCGGGATCCAAATACAAATCCATCAGCCCAAACCTTTTGCCCTAGAGAACAAAAAAACGCTAACATCCCCCTAAAGATCAGCCCCACGGTAACTTCCAAAAAGTTGAACGATCGAAGAAAAGGCCCAAAAAGGGGGCCCTTTCACCCCAAAAAAGGAACAAACATTCGACAACCAAATTGAATCATTATAAAACCCCTTTCCCCTTTATGGTGTAGTCGGGGCCCCGCTCCCCAAACCAAAATTCACAAAATGGACAACCCAAAAATTGAGACTCTGCATGCAGAATTCTGCAAAAATATTGTCCGTGTACAACGTAAAACACCAAATAATGCATTCAAAACAGAATTAGGGCGATTTATCAAAATCCAGAAAAGAGCTGTTAAATTCTACAACCACCTAAAAGGAAGCGATCCCAAACTTTCCATAACAAACCATCACCTCTAGACAGATGAATCTAGAGAAGAGTCCCCTAAGCAAGCTGGTCCTGGGGCTCTGTTCACAAACACAAACAGACCCCACAAAGCCTTAGGACAACAACACAATTAGACCCAAACCAAATCATGAGAAAATTAAAGATAATTAACAAAAAAACAGAGCAAACTAGAATGGTATTTGGCCCTAAACAGAGAGTACACAGTGGCAGAATACCTGACCACTGTGACTGACCCACTCTTAAGGAAAGCTTTGACTATGTACAGACTCAGTGAGCATAGCCTGCTATTGAGAAAGGCCGCCGTAGGCAGACCTGGCTCTCAAGAGAAGACAGGCTATGTGCACACTGCCCACATAATGAGGTGGAAACTGAGCTGCACTTCCTAACCTCCTCCCAAATCTATGACCATATTAGAGAGGCATATTTCCCTCAGATTACACAGACCCACAAAGAATTCGAAAAAACAAATTTTGTTAAACTCCCATATCTATTAGGTGAAATACCACAGTGTGCCATCACAGCAGCAATATTTGTGACCTGTTGCCACAAGAAAAGGGCAACCAGTGAAGAACAAACACCATTGTAAATACAACCCATATTTATGTTGATTTATTTTCCCTTTTGTACTTTAACTATTTGCACATCATTATAACACTGTATATAGACATAATGACATTTGAAAAATCTTTATTATTTTGGAACTTTTGTGAGTGTAATATTTACTGTTAATTTTTTATTTTTCACTTGCTTTGGCAATGTAAACATATGTTTCCCATGCCAATAAAGCCCTTTGAATTGAGAATCACGACACATAGACAGTCACAAAATCCAATATGGCGTCCAAAATCCAATATGGCAGCCATACTACCATATGATGGAGTTCAAATCATGTGTAAATAGGAATTTTGTAGATGAGGCATTTTTTTCTGAATTGTGATAGACTGTTTTGGTTTAAATCAATTTGATTCTGAATCCAATATGGCCAACATAATTAGACTCAAACACCTTCACCTGCATATAAATTGCCCTGGTTTATTGTGTATTGTGTTATTCTGTTTTTAAATGGTTTCCTAAGGCTCCTGGTATAACTAGCACTATGAGTGGCACTGCCATGCCTCTGTTGTGTTTGAATAGCTGAAGCAAACTAGCTTTTCAATGTGTTCATGTTTTTCACGACACAAGCACATAGTAGTGTAACCAAGTTCCAGTAAAACAACCTGTAATAATACAGTCAGTTACTCTAGCAGTGGATATGTTCAGCTCTAACATTTCCCCTCTTTTACCCACTGAAACTAGTGGACAAGGTTGATTGGACGTCTTTGAGGTGACCAGGACATGAGTGGGTCCTAACAGGGAGGAGCCAGAGTAGCCAGTAGTGGACAGGGAGGAGCCAGAGTAGCCAGTAGTGGCCAGGGAGGAGCCAGAGTAGCCAGTAGTGGACAGGGAGGAGCCAGAGTAGCCAGTAGTGGACAGGGAGGAGCCAGAGTAGCCAGTAGTGGACAGGGAGGAGCCAGAGTAGCCAGTAGTGGACAGGGAGGAGCCAGAGTAGCCAGTAGTGGACAGGGAGGAGCCAGAGTAGCCAGTAGTGGCCAGGGAGGAGCCAGAGTAGCCAGTAGTGGACAGGGAGGAGCCAGAGTAGCCAGTAGTGGTTGTCCTTCTGGGGCCTGACAGGGAGGAGCCGGAGTAGCCAGTAGTGGACAGGGAGGAGCCAGAGTAGCCAGTAGTGGTTGGTGTCCTTCTGGGGCCTGACCAGGTTGCACAGCTAACTGGTCATTCTGGGCAAGCTGCAGCGACAAGGGCAGTGTCCTTCCTGTATGACTGGCAGGGTATTGGGGCTGGGTGGGGATCAGTTGCCATGTCTACGACAGTTGGGTGCAGGTACTCAGCAGATGCAGCTTGCATTCCAACGAGACCCATTGACTAACTGGAATGTTATCTCAGCCTGAATGATGCTGGGGATACTCCAGTAGTGGAATGGTTGGGTGTCTGGTTATGAAGGACAGTCTGTGAAAGGACTATCACAAACAGACCTGCTCTTAGATCATTACAACGCCTAATTGACCTGTGGGTTAGGGTTAGGGTTAGAGGTTGTTTTTACATTAAATGTGGCAAAAAGTCCTGCAGGTCACGTCCTATATATTCCTTTGGGAGTCGGGTACAATGATTATTTGGCCAATATTTACTGTGGGTAGTTGGCTGTGATTAGGGTCTGGGACAGGCCCAGCAGGAGATGTGGAGAGAGACAGAACCTGTGAGGGTGACCTCAGGTGACCTAGAGGTCAGTTAGAGTGTAGCTAGGTCCTAGACTAGGACTAAGAAGCGTTGGTTGTGAGGGACGGAGAACAGCTCCACACACATTTACATCTGAAGATGGTCCCTGGACTTTGATGGACAGTGAAGGGCTTGCAGAGGAGGTGGAGCTGGTCAACCATGGTGCACAAAGAGCACTCTCTCCCAGTCAATCCCCAGCAGAGGAGGTGGAGCTGGTCAACCATGGTACACAAAGAGCACTCTCTCCCAGTCAATCCCCAGCAGAGGAGGTGGAGCTGGTCAACCATGGTACACAAAGAGCACTCTCTCCCAGTCAATCCCCAGCAGAGGAGGTGGAGCTGGTCAAGCATGGTGCACAAAGAGCACTCTCTCCCAGTCAATCCCCAGCCACCATACACAATCACATACAGCATCGTTGTTTAAGAACAGTTTCCCAGACCAATGCATGAGTCACCCCAGCATGAAAGCGCATTCTTCACATGCGAGTCCAGTTCAGGTGTCACATGGGCTGGCCCTCTATGGGTGATAGCAAAATACCCTATTTATCCAGAAGTATGTGGACACCTTTCCAATTAGTGGCTTGGGTTATTCAGACTCACCCGTTGCTGACAGGTGTATAAAATGGAGCACACAGCCATGCAGTCTCCATAGACAAACACCGGAAGAAAAATGGCCTTACTGAAGAACTCAGTGACTTTCAACGTGGCACCGTCATAGGATGCCACCTTTCCAACAAGTCAGTCAGTCAAATTTCTGCCCTGCTAGAGCTGCCCCGGTCAACTGTAAGTGCTGTTATTGTGAAGTGGAAACATCTAGGAGCAACAACGGCTCAGCCGTGAAGTGGTAGGACACACAAGCTCACAGAACGGGACCGCCGAGTGCTGAAGCGAGTAGCACAAAAATGCCTGTCCTCGGTTGCAACACTCACTACCAAGTTCCAAACTGCATCTGGAAGCAATGTCAGCACAATAACTGTTCGTCGGGAGCTTCATGAAATGTGTTTCCATGGCCGAGCAGCCGCACACAAGCCTAAGATCGCCATGCACAATGCCAAGCGTCAGCTGGAGTGGTGTAAAGCCTGCCGCCATTGGAGCAGTGGAAACGCGTTCTCTGGAGTGATGAATCACGATTCACAATCTGGCAGTCCGACGGACGAATCTGGGTTTGGCCAATGCATAGTGCCAACTGTAAAGTTTGGTGGAGGATGAATAATGGTCTGGGGCTGTTTTTCATGGTTTGTGCTAGGCCCCTTATTTCCAGTGAAGGGAAATCTTAACGCTACAGCATACAATGACATTCTAGACAATTCTGTGCTTCCAACGTTGTTGCAACAGCTTGGGGAAGGCCCTTTCCTGTTTCAGCATGACAATGCCCCTGTGCACAAAGCGAGATCCATACAGAAGTGGTTTGTCGATTGGTGTGGAAGAACTTGACTGGCCTGCACAGAGCCCTGACCTCAACCCCATCGAAGACCTTTGGATTTAATTGGAACGCTGACTGCGAGACAGTTCTAATCACTCAACATCAGTGCCGACCTCACTAATGCTCTTGTGGCTGAATGGAAGCAAGTCCCTGCAGCAATGTTCCAACATCTAGTGGAAAGCCTTCCCAGAAGAGTGGAGGCTGTTATAGCAGCAAAGAGGGGACCAACTCCATATTAATGGCCATAATTTTGGAATGAGATGTTTGACAAGCAGGTGTCCACATACTTTTGGTCAGTAGTGTAGGTACATATGAGGGAAATGCACTCCAGCACTTTCCAGACAGCATCTTTGCTGTTGAATGGCCACCTGTTGAGTGTCAGTCCAGCTCCATGGTGTCTCTGTCGCTAGTAACAGCCTGAGTGGAGGATTGATGGTGGAGTGGGTCTATCGAGGACAGTTCTGGGAGATTCATGATAGCATTGACATTGGACGGCAGGTAGCTTAGTGGGTAAGAACGTTGTGCCAGTAACCGAAAGGTCGCTGGTTCTAATCCCCGAGCCAACTAGGTGAAAAATCTGTCGATGTGCCCTTGAGCAAGGCACTTAACCCTAATTGCTCCTGTAAGTCGCTCTGGATAAGAGCGTCTGCTAAATGACAAAAAAAAAAAAAAAAAAAAAAAATGGAGTTGTGTTGGCTCAATGTGGTGAACACCTGCCTTATGAGTTTGTCATCATGTGAGGTTGCATCTTCCCCATCCACCATAATGTCACCAAGTCAACTCCAGGGCAGACAGCCAAGATTGTAGAAATGATTGTCTGGAAAAAGCAATGTGCCAGACCTACCCAAACAGCAGAAGAGTGCACCAGAACATCCCAATGACATCACACATGCATTGAGCCAGCAGAAGGGTGATGTTGGATTCAGGCAGCTGTATTGGACTAGCCATGAATCAAAGCTCACTGCTAAATAATGAGGGAACTTAAGAGCCCAATCCTGGAGGCAGTTATACCCCAGTTAGAGGATGTCCAGGGATCTCTCTCCTTTCATTGGCGCCTCCCAGTTGGTAAACTGTAATTTGTAGAGCTAGGGAGAGGATGTCCAGGGATCTCTCTCCTTTCATTGGCGCCTCCCAGTTGGTGAACTGTAAGTTGTAGAGCTAGGGAGAGGATGTCCAGGGATCTCTCTCCTTTCATTGGAGCCTCCCAGTTGGTAAACTGTAAGTTGTAGAGCTAGGGAGAGGATGTCCAGGGATCTCTCTCCTTTCATTGGCGCCTCCCAGTTGGTAAACTGTAAGTTGTAGAGCTAGGGAGAGGATGTCCAGGGATCTCTCTCCTTTCATTGGCGCCTCCCAGTTGGTAAACTGTAAGTTGTAGAGCTAGGGAGAGGATGTCCAGGGATCTCTCTCCTTTCATTGGAGCCTCCCAGTTGGTAAACTGTAAGTTGTAGAGCTAGGGAGAGGATGTCCAGGGATCTCTCTCCTTTCATTGGAGCCTCCCAGTTGGTAAACTGTAAGTTGTAGAGCTAGGGAGAGGATGTCCAGGGATCTCTCTCCTTTCATTGGAGCCTCCCAGTTGGTAAACTGTAAGTTGTAGAGCTAGGGAGAGGATGTCCAGGGATCTCTCTCCTTTCATTGGAGCCTCCCAGTTGGTAAACTGTAAGTTGTAGAGCTAGGGAGAGGATGTCCAGGGATCTCTCTCCTTTCATTGGAGCCTCCCAGTTGGTAAACTGTAAGTTGTAGAGCTAGGGAGAGGATGTCCAGGGATCTCTCTCCTTTCATTGGAGCCTCCCAGTTGGTAAACTGTAAGTTGTAGAGCTAGGGAGAGGATGTCCAGGGATCTTTCTCCTTTCATTGGAGCCTCCCAGTTGGTATACTGTAAGTTGTAGAGCTAGGGAGAGGATGTCCAGGGATCTCTCTCCTTTCATTGGCGCCTCCCAGTTGGTAAACTGTAAGTTGTAGAGCTAGGGAGAGGATGTCCAGGGATCTCTCTCCTTTCATTGGCGCCTCCCAGTTGGTAAACTGTAAGTTGTAGAGCTAGGGAGAGGATGTCCAGGGATCTCTCTCCTTTCATTGGAGCCTCCCAGTTGGTATACTGTAAGTTGTAGAGCTAGGGAGAAGGGGTCAGAGTCCAGGGATCTCTCTCCTTTCATTGGAGCCTCCGAGTTGCCTCATTGATCCTCAAAGAGGCTTGTGACTTGGAATACTAGGCGTTGCCATGCCAACCAGTCTGCTGCCTTTCCTATATCCAGACAATGGCAGACCTACTGGATTCCCAACATAGTATGAGGTACAGCTTGTAAGTACACTACACACATCTGAAAGATGTCTCATTTAAATATACAGGTGATTTAAAACACAATTTAATGCTATTGTGGCCGCCATATTGGATTTTGGAGACCATAATGGATTTGGAGAACATAAAATCCACAGAGGAAAATAAATGACAGTTTTCACTCTCTGAGCCCACTTGTTTTCTTTAGTGAAGATTACAACAACCTCAAAAGACGTATAACCAGGGGTCGGAATGAAGGCCGTCCCATCCCGGGAAGATAAACAATATGACTGGGATGGTTCAGACTTTGGGACAGTTGCAGGACGATAGGCCAGGAAAATATAAAATGCATACAACAGTAAAATGTTTACGGCCAGGTTTCAAACAATGATATAGCTGGCTAGACATCGCATATGGAATTATTTAGGTTATTAGAATATCATTGAAGGCTGGGGAACAGACACGGTGAAGGCTGGGGAACAGACACGGTGAAGGCTGGGGAACAGACACGGTGAAGGCTGGGGAACAGACACAGTGAAGGCTGGGGAACAGACACGGTGAAGGCTGGGGAACAGACACGGTGAAGGCTGGGGAACAGACACGGTGAAGGCTGGGGAACAGACACGGTGAAGGCTGGGGAACAGACACGGTGAAGGCTGGGGAACAGACACGGTGAAGGCTGGGGAACAGACACGGTGAAGGCTGGGGAACAGACACGGTGAAGGCTGGGGAACAGACACGGTGAAGGCTGGGGAACAAATCTAGCCTATTACCAATGTTATCTGATGAAGTATGACTTAATGGCAACATCGGATGTCCACTGAATGACTTTATCATTGCGCATCAAAAATATGATGCCTGCTTACGCGCTGTAGGCATCCATTACACAGGGGATTGGCTGCTATGGCACCTTGACAGTCTTGTAGCCAATGAGAAGCTTTCCAGGGATGTGCAGTTGACCTGGGTGGGACAAAGCAATGCCTAGATTATTTTCTGCGTAATGCGAACTATTGCTACCTGGCTCAGAGACGAGACGCACCGTGCAGCTACATTACATTGGAAACAGATTTCATCGCTTTAATTTCATCGCTTTAGCATAAAAGATGGCTTCTCAAGAAAATGAAAGAAAAGGTAAAAACTAAGAATATCAGGAAGCTAAAAAGAAGGCAGCTATGAATAATTAATCACCTCTAGACAATATTATTATAATTAATAATTATACCGACAAAATACTGGAGTCGGACTCGGATCAGGGGAGCGATTTGGACAACAAGGATTTCAACTCGGCCGCCGAAGATTGCTTTCTAGAAGGATTGGATCCACTTTTAGATCTGTAAGTAAATTATTTTCATGACTTTTTATATAGCTAATTTACTATATGTATTTCGTTTTTTTATAAGTTGTCTGCTTTTGTGCTTTGGATTTAGTTTACATAGGCCTATGTAACAAGTAATTTCAATGTTATATAATTCCAAAGTAGTTATTGTCTACGTTTCATATTAGTTCACTGTTTGCTGTTCCAAGTTTCATCCTTGTAACTTGAGAGGCCACTAAACTCTCATGGCCATTGTTTATTTGTGGTTCTCACCTCTACCTTTGTCTCCAAAGTGTTGCTGTTTGCTTTCTATGTGAGTCACTGTACAGATAAAGTTTAGGCTTGGTGTTTTTACTTTACAGTAATGTCGTTTTGTAAATTTAGTCATGTGTAATTCTGTGTGTCTTACAACAATATATCCCTTTATTTTATTCACCACAGAGTGGAGGATGCAGAGGATTTGGATGATGACGTTTGGGAGCCACCCCTCCCCAGCAAGCGCCCCCGTCCGGTCAAGGTCTTCACCCCCCACTGCTATGTCAATCACCCCGTCTGATGGTTATACATCCACTACTCCGCAAAGACCCCACTCCTCTTCAACCACCCCCACTCCTCTTCAACCACCCCCACTGCAGGCCCTGGCACCACTCCCCTCTCTGCAAGTTCATCTGGAGGTGTGGGGGCAGAGAGGAGATCTAGGCCTCAACAGAGGAGAGGGAGAGGGAGATGAAACGGAGGACAGGAAAGGGAGATGAAACGGAGGACAGGAGAGGGAGATGAAACGGAGGACAGGAGAGGGAGAGGGAGATGAAACGGAGGACAGGAGAGGGAGATGAAACGGAGGACAGGAGAGGGAGATGAAACGGAGGACAGGAGAGGGAGATGAAACGGAGGACAGGAGAGGGAGATGAAACGGAGGACAGGAGAGGGAGATGAAACGGAGGACAGGAGAGGGAGATGAAACGGAGGACAGGAGAGGGAGATGAAACGGAGGACAGGAGAGGGAGATGAAACGGAGGACAGGAGAGGGAGATGAAACGGAGGACAGGTAGAGTGGAGATGACACGGTAGGACAGGAGAGGGGAGATGAAACGGAGACAGGAGAGGGAGATGCAACGGAGGACAGGAGAGGGGAGATGAAACCGGAGGATGAGAGGGAGATAAACGTAGGACCGAGAGGGAGATGAAACGGAGGACAGGAGGGGAGAGGGAGATGAAACGGAGGACAGGTAGGGGGAGATGGGAGATGAAACGGAGGACAGGATGGGAGGGGCGATGAACGGAGGACGAGGAGAGGGAGATGAAACGGAGGACAGGAGGGAGGAGGGAGATGAAACGGAGGACAGGATGGGGAGAGGGAGATGAACACGGAAGGACAGGAGGAGGAGAGGGAATGAACGGAGGACAGGAGGAGGGAGAGGAGATGAAACGTAGACAGGAGAGGGAGAGGGAGATGAAACGGAGGACAGGAGAGGGAGATTGAACACTGGAGGACAGGAGAGGGGAACGGAGGACGGAGAGGGGATGAAACGGTAGGACAGGAGAGGGGAGATGAAACCGGAGGCCAGGAGAGGGAGATGAAACGGAGGACAGGAGGGAGATGAACGGAGGAGAGGGAGATGAAACGGAGGACAGGAGAGGGATATGAAACGGAGGACAGGAGGGGGAGATGAAACGGAGGACAGGAGAGGGAGATGAAACGGAGGACAGGAGAGGGAGATGAAACGGAGGACAGGAGAGGGAGAGGGAGATGAAACGGAGGACAGGAGGCATACGGTCCTTGAAGATGATGAGGAGCCAGAACAGTTTAGGTTTAAACCCCAACGACCTGAAGGCCCACAGTTGGTTGGTGATGAACCATACACCTCCTTATAGCTGTTTCAGCTCTACTTTACCACCTCTGTACTGGGAACACTAATTAGTCATACCAACAAGTATGGGGACAGGAAGCAGCAGGGGGGAAGGAAGCGGTCCTGGAAACCTGTCGCCATGGGTGACATGCTCAACTACACTTCCTTGATGATTTACATGGGACTGGTAAAGGTATCAAGACTAGTTGACAACTAGAGCAAGTCCCCACTCTATCGGTTGGAGTTCCCCACCTCCATCATGAGTGAAAACCGATTCTTGGCCATCAACCGTACTCTTCACATGAGTGACCCACAGAGGGATCAGGAGAATGTCCAGAAGAAGAGGACTGCAGGGTATGATTGTCTTGTAAGAGTCAAGCCCCTTTATCATGACATGGTGTAGGCATGCAAAACTTTCTTCCAGCCTGCTCAAAATCTATCTGTAGATGAGCGCATGGTTGCCTCAAATGCTCGAATTGGCTTGAAGCAATATATGAAAAATAAGCTGACCAAATGGGGCTACAAGCTCTGTGCTAGCTGATTCAGCCTCTGCCTACATGTGGAACTTGTTCATCTATGAAGGCAAGGCGATCACCCTCACTGGGAAGGGCCTTAGTCATGACTCTGTCATCCAGCTGATGGACTTCCCCTTATTGGCAGGGGGTACAAGCTCTCTGTGGACAATTTTTATACTAGTCCCATGCTTTTCATAGACCTCTTGAAAAATAAAATAGAGGCTTGTGGCACCAGTCGTCCTAACAGAATGGGTTTCCCCAGGACCAAGGTAAACCACATGACCAAGACAGTGGAGAGGGGGACCATACGTTGGATCAGGACTAACAAGCTGCTTGTTGTGAAATGGAAGGACACTAGGGAAGTAACCATGCTCACCACACAGCATAAGGCATTCAATAACGACCATACCTCAAGGAGGGTGAAAAATGACAATGGGGCGTGCGTGGGGAAGAATGTCCCCGTTTCTGTGAAGGACTACAATGCCAGCATGGGGGGGGGGTCGACCTATCTGATCTCTGATAGGCTACTACCAGGTCCTCCACAAGATCAGGAAGTGGTATAAGACTTTGTTTTACCACTTTGTGGACATTGCTACGGTAAATGCTTTCATTCTCCACAAGCAGATGGCCAAATCAAAAGGTCAAACCCCTCTCTCCCAGTTGGCCTTCCGAGAGCAGCTGGTGTTGGAAATGGCTGAATTGGAGGCTCAAAGCAACCTCCCAACCATCACAACCTCCCAACCATCACAACCTCCCAACCATCACAACCTCCCAACCATTACAACCTCCCAACCATCACAACCTCCCAACCATCACAACCTCCCAACCATCACAACCTCCCAACCATCACAACCTCCCAACCATCACAACACCCCCCACTCAAGGTGAGCGCCACTATCCAACACACATGCCAAAAGACAAAAGGAAGAACTGCAAGCATTGTTCAAAACACAGGGGGGAAGAAAAGGGGGAAATGCCAGATCTTCTGTCCGAAATGCCAGTTGGCTTTTTGTTTCCTGGCAGAGAGGGACTGCTTCAACATGCAGGAGCTATGGTGAAAGTCAAATCTAATCATCTACACCTGGGATGTAAAACGAACACGATGCCATTTGTAAATAGTTTATCTTATTTCTATTTTTGCACCTTTTTTAGTGAAGGACACGTGTGTAACCAAGTTTGTGTTTGATAAGACATTTGTATATATTTTTAATGTATATCTGTTGCTTTTATATTGTTTTTGTAAACAGTTCATTTGTATGTGGGACCAATACATTGGATATGCCAAGGCTAAACGTTCAGGCACTTGGGAGAGGATGATAAAACACTTGGATATCCCCTGTACGTCCCCCGACACCACCACAATGTTTGAGAGAGGTTGGTGTTGTAGAAATGTAGTTTTTATAGTGAACAATAAATTTTAGGCACATCCAGTGTGCAAAAACAGTGCATTTACCACATTCAGACACTTTGGAGAGGTTGAAAGGACAATTTAATGAACCCTGTATACCCCATAACACCACCACAATGTTTGACTGAGGTTGATATGGTAGAAATTGTGTTTTTATACTGAACAAATAGCATTTAGGGATTGCAAATATGTAATAGCACTGGAATTATCTAATTTACAGACATATGCCACTTTGGAGAGGTTTAGGGACACTTGGAAACATTTACATTTTACATTTTAGTCATTTAGCAGACGCTCTTATCCAGAGCGACTTACATGAGCAATTAGGGTTAAGTGCCTTGCTCAAGGGCACATCGACAGATTTTTCACCTAGTCGGCTTGGGGATTAGAACCAGCGACCTTTCGGTTACTGGCACAATGCTCTTAACCACTAAGCTACCTGCCGCCCCGTGACCACACCTGACAACACTCACTAAAACATCTGCCCATTTCTAGTTGTTAATATCAATCCCTTTTTTCCTGATATTGTTCACATGTTGTGGAAGCCATCTGATGTGTTTCCAGCTCTTGTCATCAATAATTCACTTATAGCTTGTCAATGAAAGATGACTTTCAAAATAAAAAAATAATAAAAAAACTAGTTTTGTGTGTGTTTGATCTTGTGTATTCTGAACTATGGAACTCCTATCTATCTTCTGATCATCTCCTCATCATCTCCCAGATGTCGTCTTTCCAAATATAGCAAGTTTTTGCATGTCAGAATCATGTAATTATACATGAATAGCAGTTACTTTTGGGTATGTCTATTTAGGCTGAAATCTACATTTTGCCATTACATTTAAGAGGTTATTAATCAGCTACTTACATTCTTTATAATAGAGATGCACATTTTGGTCAATTTTGCTTCCGACTGACCCTCATTAACCGGTCAACAAACGGTTACATTTTTTCCAAACAGTAAAATTACGTGACCAACAGAAAATACTAACAGAGATCTGTATATTTTATTTATTTTATTTTATTTCACCTTTATTTAACCAGGTAAGCCAGTTGAGAACAAGTTCTCATTTACAACTGCGACCTGGCCAAGATAAAGCAAAGCAGTGCGTTACAAATATGTGGGGTAAACAAAACAAAGTCAAAAATACAACAGAAAATATATATACAGTGTGTTCAAATGTAGCAAGTTATGGAGGTAAGGCAATAAATAGGCTATAGTGCAAAATAATTACTATTAGTTTTAACACTGGAATGCTAGATGTGCAAGAGATTATGTGCAAATAGAGATACTGGGGTGCAAAAGAGCAAAATAAATAACAATATGGGGATGAGGTAGTTGGGCGGGCTAATTTCAGATGGGCTGTGTACAGGTGCAGTGATCGGTAAGCTGCTCTGACAACTGATGCTTAAAGTTAGTGAGGGAGATAAGAGTCTCCAGCTTCAGAGATTTTTGCAATTCGTTCCAGTCATTGGCAGCAGAGAACTGGAAGGAATGGCGGCCAAAGGAGGTGTTGGCTTTGGGAATGACCAGTGAGATATACCTGCTGGAGCGCAGACTACGGGTGGATGCTGCTATGGTGACCAATGAGCTAAGATAAGGCGGGGATTTGCCTAGCAGTGATTTATAGATGGCCTGGAGCCAGTGGGTTTGACGACGAACATGTAGTGAGGACCAGCCAACAAGAGCGTACAGGTCACAGTGGTGGGTAGTGTATGGGGCTTTGGAGACAAAACGGATGGCACTGTGATAGACTACATCCAATTTGCTGAGTAGAGTGTTTGAGGCTATTTTGTAAATGACATCGCCGAAGTCAAGGATCGGTAGGATAGTCAGTTTTACGAGGGCATGTTTGGCAGCATGAGTGAAGGAGGCTTTGTTGCGAAATAGGAAGCCGATTCTGGATTTAACTTTGGATTGGAGATTAATGTGAGTCTGGAAGGAGAGTTTACAGTCTAACCAGACACCTAGGTATTTGTAGTTGTCCACATACTCTAGGTCAGACCCGTTGAGAGTAGTGATTCTAGTCGGGTGGGCGGGTGCCAGCAGCGTTCGATTGAAGAGCATGCATTTAGTTTTACTAGTGTTTAAGAGCAGTTGGAGGCTACTGAAGGAGTGTTGTATGGCATTGAAGCTCGTTTGGAGGTTTGTTAACACAGTGTCCAATGAAGGGCCAGATGTATACAAAATGGTGTCGTCTGCGTAGAGGTGGATCTGAGAGTCACCAGCAGCAAGAGCGACATCATTGATATACACAGAGAAAAGAGTCGGCCCAAGAATTGAACCCTGTGGCACCCCCATAGAGACTGCCATAGGTCCAGACAACAGGCCCTCCGATTTGATACATTGAACTCTATCTGAGAAGTAGTTGGTGAACCAGGCGAGGCAGTCATTTGAGAAATCCAAGGCTATTTAGTCTGCCAATAAGAATGCGGTGGTTGACAGAGTCGAAAGCCTTGGCCACGTCGATGAAGACGGCTGCACAGTACTGTCTATTATCGATCGCAGTTATAATATCGTTTAGGACCTTGAGCGTGGCTGAAGTGCACCCATGACCTTGCATGGGCAAGTTGCAGCGGAGGGTGCAGAGTTGGTGGCCGGGATAGTGGTAGCCAGGTGGAACGCATGGCCAGCCGTAGCAAAATGCTTGTTGAAATTCTCGATTATTGTAGATTTATCGGTGGTGACAGTGTTTCCTAGCCTCAGTGCAGTGGGCAGTTGGGAGGAGGTGCTCTTATTCTCCATGGACTTTACAGTGTCCCAAAACTTTTTGGAGTTAGTGCTACAGGATGCAAATTTCTGTTTGAAAAAGTTAGCCTTTGCTTATAATGACGATGCTTATGTTTCCGCCCTAACAACAAGCTTAGGCCCAAAATAAGCCCATAGAAATGCATTGGACCTATTTTGGACAGATAGCTGGCGAGAGTGAAACCTCTTGCTTCGCCTCTTCCTCTCTGATAAGAGCTGAATGTAAACATGCAACAATAGCAAGCCTATTATCTTACAGTCAAAAGGCTATAAACTGTTATTGAACATACAACTCCTGTAATGAAGCAGCTAATAAAACGCAATTTTCAAACATTTGCCAAAATGCAATTCACGGAAAACAACCATTCTAAACAGCGCACCTAATGCTAGAGGTTCCATATGTGACAGAAATGAACATCCCAGTTAGAAACTTAGAGGGGGAATCTAATAGCAACTACTATGATGGGTTGCTAATATGACTAGGACTGTGCTTCTGGACAATGAAAAAAAGTTTATATGAAAACCAATAGAACAGGAGAGAAATGCTGGTTAATGGCATGAGGAAGTCTTTATAAAATAATTGCCTCTACGCTACTTTGAAGGAAGGCAAAACATGCCTCATTATTTGAATTAAAGTAAAACGTTCAGGTTTCAAACAATTATACTGTTTCAAGCCCACATTACATTATACTGCCTGGACTGGACACCCATGCATACCCCACAAGACATGCCACCAGAGGTCTCTTCACAGTCCCCAAGTCCAGAACAGACTATGGGAGGCGCACAGTACTACATAGAGCCATGACTACATGGAACTCTATTCCACATCAGGTAACTGATGCAAGCAGGAAAATCAGATTTAAAAAACAGATAAAAATCCACCTTATGGAACAGCGGGGACTGTGAAGCAACACAAACATAGACACGCTATAACATACGCACTATACACACACCTACACATGGATTTTGTACTGTAGATATGTGGTAGTGGTGGAGTAGGGGCCTGAGGGCACACAGTGTGTTGTGAAATCTGTGAATGTATTGCAATGTAAAAAATTATATAACTGCCTTAATTTTGCTGGACCCCAGGAATGGGGATCCATAATAAATACAAATTACATTATGCTGCCTCAAGCTCACATTGGTGGGTGAATCGCTGATAGTCAACGGTAAGCAGAATATAGCTTATGCATCCGAATGGCGATTGGGAGGCGCACTTTACGAATTGAGATTGAGAAAAGAAAATAGCTTTTTAAATCGGGCCACAAAAGTTAAAACGCGATTGCATTTAGAATTGTTATTTGTTGCGCAATGACTGGGTTTACAAAAACACGTTTCACTCCAGTAGTCTACAGACTCCTCTAACTAGTCTCTACAGACTCCTCTAACTAGTCTCTACAGACTCCTCTAACTAGTCTCTACAGACTCCTCTAACTAGTCTCTACAGACTCCTCTAACTAGTCTCTACAGACTCCTCTAACTAGTCTCTACAGACTCCTCTAACTAGTCTCTACAGACTCCTCTAACTAGTCTCTACAGACTCCTCTAACTAGTCTCTACAGACTCCTCTAACTAGTCTCTACAGACTCCTCTAACTAGTCTCTACAGACTTTATGAGGAGCTACTCTGGCACTGTCTGACAGGTGGTAGGATATTCCCCTCTAACTAGTCTGTAGATATAATATACAGGAGGAACTACTCTGTAGATATACTATACAGGAGGAACTACTCTGTAGATATACTATACAGGAGGAACTACTCTGTAGATATACTATACAGGAGGAACTACTCTGTAGATATACTATACAGGAGGAACTACTCTGTAGATATACTATACAGGAGGAACTACTCTGTAGATATACTATACAGGAGGAACTACTCTGTAGATATACTATACAGGAGGAACTACTCTGTAGATATACTATACATAGAATATACAGGAGGAACTACTCTGTAGATATACTATACAGGAGGAACTACTCTGTAGATATAATATACAGGAGGAACTACTCTGTAGATATACTATACAGGAGGAACTACTCTGTAGATATACTATACAGGAGGAACTACTCTGTAGATATACTATACAGGAGGAACTACTCTGTAGATAGAATATACAGGAGGAACTACTCTGTAGATATAATATACAGGAGGAACTACTCTGTAGATATACTATACAGGAGGAACTACTCTGTAGATATACTATACATAGAATATACAGGAGGAACTACTCTGTAGATATACTATACAGGAGGAACTACTCTGTAGATATACTATACAGGAGGAACTACTCTGTAGATATACTATACAGGAGGAACTAGTCTGTAGATATAATATACAGGAGGAACTACTCTGTAGATATACTATACAGGAGGAACTACTCTGTAGATATACTATACAGGAGGAACTACTCTGTAGATATACTATACAGGAGGAACTACTCTGTAGATATACTATACAGGAGGAACTAGTCTGTAGATATACTATACAGGAGGAACTACTCTGTAGATATACTATACAGGAGGAACTACTCTGTAGATATACTATACATAGAATATACAGGAGGAACTACTCTGTAGATATACTATACAGGAGGAACTACTCTGTAGATATACTATACAGGAGGAACTACTCTGTAGATATACTATACAGGAGGAACTACTCTGTAGATATACTATACAGGAGGAACTAGTCTGTAGATATACTATACAGGAGGAACTACTCTGTAGATATACTATACAGGAGGAACTACTCTGTAGATATACTATACAGGAGGAACTACTCTGTAGATATACTATACAGGAGGAACTACTCTGTAGATATACTATACAGGAGGAACTAGTCTGTAGATATACTATACAGGAGGAACTACTCTGTAGATATACTATACAGGAGGAACTACTCTGTAGATATACTATACATAGAATATACAGGAGGAACTACTCTGTAGATATACTATACATAGAATATACAGGAGGAACTACTCTGTAGATATACTATACAGGAGGAACTACTCTGTAGATATACTATACAGGAGGAACTACTCTGTAGATATACTATACAGGAGGAACTACTCTGTAGATATACTATACATATACAATACATTTACATTTATGTCATTTAGCTGACGCTCTTATCCAGAGCGACTTACAGTTAGTGAGTGCATACATTATTATTTTCATACTGGCCCCCCGTGGGAAACGAACCCACAACCCTGGCGTTGCAAACGCCATGCTCTATCAACTGAGCTACATCCCTGCCGGCCAATCCCTCCCCTACCCTGGACGACGCTGGGCCAATTGTGAGCCTACAAGTAGGGAAAAGATCATTGAGATGACTGAAGTCTGATGTCATTTCTCTGTCATCTCTAAGGTAACTCCACTTCCTGGTCCCAACATTCTCAACCCAGGAGAGCCAATGGGAAGAAGCCCTCAGAGGTAAGTCACCCCACACCTAACCCCTTACCCAGCTTCTCTCTGCCTGTTGCTGTCTGCTGCCGAAGGACGTCTGTCTATGTCCCAGGTAGTTAGTGATCTGTCTGTCTGTCTCTCTATGTCCCAGGTAGTTAGTGATCTGTCTGTCTGTCTCTCTATGTCCCAGATAGTTAGTGATCTGTCTGTCTGTGTCTCTATGTCCCAGGTAGTTAGTGATCTGTCTGTCCCTATGTCCCAGGTAGTTAGTGATCTGTCTGTCTGTGTCTCTATGTCCCAGGTAGTTAGTGATCTGTCTGTGTCTCTATGTCCCAGGTAGTTAGTGATCTGTCTGTGTCTCTATGTCCCAGGTAGTTAGTAATCTGTCTGTCTCTATGTCCCAGGTAGTTAGTGATCTGTCTGTCTGTCTCTCTATGTCCCAGGTAGTTAGTGATCTGTCTGTCTGTGTCTCTATGTCCCAGGTAGTTAGTGATCTTTCTGTGTCTCTATGTCCCAGGTAGTTAGTAATCTGTCTGTCTGTCTCTCTATGTCCCAGGTAGTTAGTGATCTGTCTGTCTCTATGTCCCAGGTAGTTAGTGATCTGTCTGTCTGTGTCTCTATGTCCCAGGTAGTTAGTGATCTGTCTGTCTCTATGTCCCAGGTAGTTAGTGATCTGTCTGTCTCTATGTCCCAGGTAGTTAGTAATCTGTCTGTCTGTCTCTCTATGTCCCAGGTAGTTAGTGATCTGTCTGTCTCTATGTCCCAGGTAGTTAGTGATCTGTCTGTCTGTCTCTCTATGTCCCAGGTAGTTAGTGATCTGTCTGTCTGTCTCTCTATGTCCCAGGTAGTTAGTGATCTGTCTGTCTGTCTCTCTATGTCCCAGGTAGTTAGTGATCTTTCTGTGTCTCTATGTCCCAGGTAGTTAGTGATCTGTCTGTCTCTATGTCCCAGGTAGTTAGTGATCTGTCTGTCTGTGTCTCTATGTCCCAGGTAGTTAGTGATCTGTCTGTCTCTATGTCCCAGGTAGTTAGTGATCTGTCTGTCCCTATGTCCCAGGTAGTTAGTGATCTGTCTGTCTGTCTCTCTATGTCCCAGGTAGTTAGTGATCTGTCTGTCTGTGTCTCTATGTCCCAGGTAGTTAGTGATCTGTCTGTGTCCCTATGTCCCAGGTAGTTAGTGATCTGTCTGTCTGTGTCTCTATGTCCCAGGTAGTTAGTGATCTGTCTGTCTGTGTCCCTATGTCCCAGGTATTTAGTGATCTGTCTGTGTCCCTATGTCCCAGGTAGTTAGTGATCTGTCTGTGTCTCTATGTCCCAGGTATTTAGTGATCTGTCTGTCTGTCTCTCTATGTCCCAGGTAGTTAGTAATCTGTCTGTCTGTCTCTCTATGTCCCAGGTAGTTAGTGATCTGTCTGTCTGTGTCTCTATGTCCCAGGTAGTTAGTGATCTGTCTGTCTCTATGTCCCAGGTAGTTAGTGATCTGTCTGTCCCTATGTCCCAGGTAGTTAGTGATCTGTCTGTCCGTGTCTCTATGTCCCAGGTAGTTAGTGATCTGTCTGTGTCCCTATGTCCCAGGTAGTTAGTGATCTGTCTGTCTGTGTCTCTATGTCCCAGGTAGTTAGTGATCTGTCTGTCTGTGTCCCTATGTCCCAGGTAGTTATTGATCTGTCTGTCTGTGTCTCTATGTCCCAGGTAGTTAGTGATCTGTCTGTCTGTGTCCCTATGTCCCAGGTAGTTAGTGATCTGTCTGTCTGTCTCTATGTCCCAGGTAGTTAGTGATCTGTCTGTCTGTGTCTCTATGTCCCAGGTAGTTAGTGATCTGTCTGTCTCTATGTCCCAGGTAGTTAGTGATCTGTCTGTGTCTCTATGTCCCAGGTAGTTAGTGATCTGTCTGTCTCTATGTCCCAGGTAGTTAGTGTTCTGTCTGTGTCTCTATGTCCCAGGTAGTTAGTGATCTTTCTGTGTCTCTATGTCCCAGGTAGTTAGTGATCTTTCTGTGTCCCTATGTCCCAGGTAGTTATTGATCTGTCTGTCTGTCTCTCTATGTCCCAGGTAGTTAGTGATCTGTCTGTCTGTGTCTCTATGTCCCAGGTAGTTAGTGATCTGTCTGTCTGTGTCCCTATGTCCCAGGTAGTTAGTGATCTGTCTGTCTGTCTCTATGTCCCAGGTAGTTAGTGATCTGTCTGTCTCTATGTCCCAGGTAGTTAGTGATCTGTCTGTCCCTATGTCCCAGGTAGTTAGTGATCTGTCTGTCTGTGTCTCTATGTCCCAGGTAGTTAGTGATCTGTCTGTCTGTGTCTCTATGTCCCAGGTAGTTAGTGATCTGTCTGTCTCTATGTCCCAGGTAGTTAGTGATCTGTCTGTCTGTGTCCCTATGTCCCAGGTAATGAATGATCTGTCTGTCTGTGTCCCTATGTCCCAGGTTTTTAGTGAGGGTTCTGTCTGTGTCCCTATGTCCCAGATATTTAGTGATTAGTCTGTGTCCCTATGTCAAATCAAATTTTATTTGTCACATACACGTGTTTAGCAGATGTTATTGCTTGTGTAGCGAAATGCTTGTGCTTCTAGCTCCGACAGTACAGTAATATCTAACAAGTAATATCTAGCAATTTCACAACATATACCCAATACACACAAATCTAAGTAAGGAATGGAATTGACAATATATACATATATGGACGAGCAATGACAGAGCGGCATGGACTAAGATACAGTAGAATATTATAGAATACACTACAGTGAGGGAAAAAGGTAATTGATCCCCTGCTGATTTTGTACGTTTTCCCACTGACAAAGAAATGATCAGTCTAGACTTTTTATGGTAGGTTTATTTGAACAGTGAGAGACAGAATAACAACAACAAAATCCAGAAAAACGCATGTCAAAAATGTTATAAATTGATTTGCATTTGAATGAGGGAAATAACAATTGTTTTATTTATTTTTTCTTCAAAATCATCTCGCGGGCCGGATTAAATCCGTTTGCGGGCCTGATCCGGCCCGCGGGCCGGACGTTTGACACCCCTGCTCTAGAGTCATTTGTGTGTCCTAATTATTTAATCAAACAGTGCGCTTAAAGCTTCAGACAAGCTCAGTGCATATAGTTGATTTTATATATGGAAAAACACATGTTTTAAAAATGTTGACCAATCACCAATCACGAAAGAACAGACGACTCTCAGTCCTACCCTACACTCATCAAGTATTTACTGAGTGTCTGTCTGTGTCTCTATGTCCCTAGTAGTTAGTGATCTGTCTCTGTGTCCCTATGTCCCTGGTAGTTAGTGATCTGTCTGTGTCTCTATGTCCCTAGTAGTTAGTGATCTGTCCCTATGTCCCTGGTAGTTAGTGATCTGTCTGTCTGTGTCCCTATGTCCCAAGTATTTAGTGATCTGTCTGTCTGTGTCCCTATGTCCCTGGTATTTAGTGATCTGTCTGTCTGTCTCTCTATGTCCCTGGTATTTAATGATCTGTCTGTCTGTGTCCCTATGTCCCAGGTATTTAATGATCTGTCTGTCTGTGTCCCTATGTCCCAGGAATTTAGTGAGTGATCTGTCTGTCTGTGTCCCTATGTCCCAGGTATTTAGTGATCTGTCTGTGTCCCTATGTCCCTGGTATTTAGTGAGTGATCTGTCTGTCTGTGTCCCTATGTCCCAGGAATTTAGTGAGTGATCTGTCTGTCTGTGTCCCTATGTCCCAGGAATTTAGTGAGTGATCTGTCCTGGTCTGTTGTCCCTATGTCCCAGGTATTTAGTGATCTGTCTGTGTCCCTGTGTCCCTGGTATTTAGTGATTTGTCTGTCTGTGTCTCTATGTCCCAGGTATTAAGTGAGTGTCCGGTCAATGTTCCTGTGTTGTGCAGGTGTTCAGGACAGACTTCATCACGGCCATGAAGCTCCATGACACATACCATCTGAACCCAGAGGATTACTACGTCCTGGCTGACCCCTGGAGACAGGAGTGGGAGAAGGGAGTCCAGGTCCCTGTCAGCCCTCACACCATCCCCCAGGCATGTAGGGGGGCCCGGTAGTAGCCTAACACATCCTCAGCTGTATCGGTAGACAGTGCCTGTAGATTAGCATGTAGAAATGTAGCCTAAACACCATCCCTCAGCCTGTAGTCCGCGTAGGTAGGACATGTAGCCTGGTAGGGAATGTAGCATTGGACATGTACCTAACCCACCTCACTGTAGTAGGACATGTACCTAGAACACCATCCCTCAGCCTGTTGCCTGGTGGGACATGTAGCCTAAACACCATCCCTCAGCCTGTTGCCTGGTGGGACATGTAGCCTAGACACCATCCCTCAGCCTGTTGCCTGGTGGGACATGTAGCCTAGACACCATCCCTCAGCCTGTAGCCCGGTAGGACATGTATCCTAAACACCATCCCTCAGCCTGTTGCCTGGTGGGACATGTATCCTAAACACCATCCCTCAGCCTGTTGCCTGGTGGGACATGTATCCTAAACACCATCCCTCAGCCTGTTGCCTGGTGGGACCATCCCTCAGCCTGTAGCCTGTAAGGACATGTAGTAGTCTAGACACCATCCCTCAGCCTGTAGCCTGTAAGGACATGTAGTAGTCTAGACACCATCCCTCAGCCTGTAGCCTGTAAGGACATGTAGTAGTCTAGACACCATCCCTCAGCCTGTAGCCTGTAAGGACATGTAGTAGTCTAAACACCATCCCTCAGCCTGTTGCCTGGTGGGACATGTAGCCTAAACACCATCCCTCAGCCTGTTGCCTGGTGGGACCATCCCTCAGCCTGTTGCCTGGTGGGACCATCCCTCAGCCTGTTGCCTGGTGGGACCATCCCTCAGCCTGTTGCCTGGTGGGACCATCCCTCAGCCTGTTGCCTGGTGGGACATGTAGTAGTCTAGACACCATCCCTCAGCCTGTTGCCTGGTGGGACCATCCCTCAGCCTGCAGCCTGGTGGGACATGTAGCCTAGACACCATCCCTCAGCCTGTTGCCTGGTGGGACCATCCCTCAGCCTGTTGCCTGGTGGGACCATCCCTCAGCCTGTTGCCTGGTGGGACCATCCCTCAGCCTGTTGCCTGGTAGGACCATCCCTCAGCCTGTTGCCTGGTAGGACCATCCCTCAGCCTGTTGCCTGGTGGGACCATCCCTCAGCCTGTTGCCTGTAAGGACATGTAGCCTGTAGTAGTCTAGTGGCAAGGCCCCTACATTTTTTAGATACCCAACCATGTTTTTTCACATCCCTAATGTCTCCCATTCATAAAATGGATGGTTGTATAAAAGAATTTTACTGCAAAAGTGGTTAAATGTATCAATATTGTGAGACATATTATATTGTGAGACACCCCCTTAACTCAAAAAGTGCAAAACATGCCTGGCTGGAAGGGGGATGGGCCACAAACTCATGTAACCCAATATTACAAGCTCTGATATTGCTAAAATGTGGAATAGAAGTAGTCTGTTGTCTGCACTACATACACAAACAAACAGCATTAGGATATCTTAATGCATCTTGGAAACATAGACCTGTAAACACAGAGATACAATAGGTGAATATAGCAACTATTGATATTTATGATAAATGTAAGCTTGACTTTTTGTTAGCTGATTAATAGACAACTTTCCAAGTCAAATGTTCCCTCATTCAGTACTGCATGGTCCTGTCTGATAACAATACACACAGTTACACATGTTTTTTGATGTTGTAATCGTCACTAAGGAAAACAAATGGGCTCAGACATCGAAATTACATTTTGGGGTCCAAGGTTCCTTGAAGGTAGAGCATGGCGCTTGCAACGCCAGGGTTGTGGGTTCAATTCCCATGGGGGACCAGTATGAAAATGTATGCGCTCACTAACTGTATGTCGCTCTGGATAAGAGTGTCTGCTAAATTACTAAAATGTAAAAAAGTATCTTTAGCCCCTACTCTTGTTTAGTCAGGGGGCCACCACAGATTATCTTTGGGGCCACCCTGGATTTTGCCTAAAATCCAATATGGCGTCCAAAATCCAAAATGGCTGCAATACTACCATTTGATGGGTGTAAATATGAAGTTTGTAGATGTGGCATTTTTTTCTGAATTGTGATAGACTGTTTTGGTTTAAATCAATTTGATTCTGAATCCAATATGGCCAACATAATTAGACTCAAACAACTTCACCTGCATATAAATTGCCCTGGTTTATTGTGTATTGTGTTATTCTGTTTTTAAATGGTTTCCTAAGGCTCCTGGTATAACTAGCACTATGAGTGGCACTGCCATGCCTCTGTTGTGTTTGAATAGCTGAAGCAAACTAGCTTTTCAATGTGTTCATGTTTTTCACGACACAAGCACATAGTAGTGTAACCAAGTTCCAGTAAAACAACCTTTAATAATACAGTCAGCTACTCTAGCAGTGGATATGTTCAGCTCTAACATTACCCCTCTTTTACCCACTGAAACTAGTGGACAAGGTTGATTGGACGTCTTTGAGGTGACCAGGACATGAGTGGGTCCTAACAGGGAGGAGCCAGAGTAGCCAGTAGTGGACAGGGAGGAGCCAGAGTAGCCAGTAGTGGACAGGGAGGAGCCAGAGTAGCCAGTAGTGGACAGGGAGGAGCCAGAGGAGCCAGTAGTGGACAGGGAGGAGCCAGAGTAGCCAGTAGTGGTTGTCCTTCTGGGGCCTGACAGGGAGGAGCCAGAGTAGCCAGTAGTGGACAGGGAGGAGCCAGAGTAGCCAGTAGTGGTTGGTGTCCTTCTGGGGCCTGACCAGGTTGCACAGCTAACTGGTCATTCTCATTAAAATGCAAATCAATTTAAAACATTTTTTACATGCGTTTTTCTGAATTTTGTTGTTGTTATTCTGTCTCTCACTGTTCAAATAAACCTACCATTAAAATTATAGACTGATCATGTCTTTGTCAGTGGGCAAACGTACAAAATCAGCAGGGGATCAAATACTTTTTCCCCTCACTGTACTGTCTATAGTGTCTATACTGGCTGTCTAGTCTGTTTTATAAAACACAGTTAAATAAGGAATTGGGATCTTGTTCTCATTCTGAGAAATAAGGCAACTATAAAAAATAAAACATTGAAATACCTTATTTATACGGAGATGGTTGTCCTTCTGTAAGGTTCTCCCATCTCCACAGAGGAACTCTGGAGCTCTGTCAGCGTGACCATTGGGTTCTTGGTCACCTCCCTGACCAAGGCCCTTCTCCCCCGATTGCTCAGTTTGGCCGGGCGGCCAGCTCTAGGAAGGGTCTTGGTGGTTCCAAACTTCTTCCATTTAATGATGGAGGCCACTGTGTTCTTGGGGACCTTCAATGCTGCAGACATTTTTTGGTACCCTTCCCCAGATCTGTGCCTCGACCAACGTCTCGGACTCTTTTTCCTTCTTGGTTGCTCGACATGCGCA